>OU343222.1:272706581-272914214 GCA_910596185.1 Chrysanthemum makinoi
GTGATTTTAGCCTAAAACATACTGGACTCTTTTGACGACGAAAAATCCATATTCTGAGTTCGGCGATATTTTTGGACAAGTTTATGGACCAAAGGTGTATTTTAGTCTTACTTATACTGTATGTTAAAAAAAACTTATTGTACTTGCAAAATCCCCTAAAAACTCAGCTTGGAAAACCCTGCCAAAATTATGCAACTCAAATGATATCTTTGAAAGCTATAGTAAAAAATGGTCATAACTTCCTCTTGATCAGATTCATATTTCCTTCTAGTTGTCGCAAGTTTGTCACTTGTTACAATTTCGGTTCTGAGACATGCCGCAGTCATAGATAAGGATACCCCTATGCATCAAAAGTATTGAATACATACAACTTTAAGTAGGAACACATATAAAAACTTTTGTACCGTATTTGCACATGAACGTAACACTATATATATTCATTATAAAAGATCACACATCATCTTGCTAAACCATGAAACCCATTGTTCAAAACTATATATATAATTATAGCGCATCTACGCCAATTGGTGATTTTCTGAAGTCCACTTAATCAAATATCTACCTTTGCCTATGTTATCAACATTAACAAAATGGAAATAAAAAAGATACAATTATCCTACCATGTGTTCAAAAAACATTCTGATGAGTGTTGTCCTGTTTGAAATTGAATTAGCTATGCAAGACTGGAGGTCATGGTCGCTTTTAATTGAATGATGGATATTGTTGGTGTCTTTATATCCAATAGAGAATGCTTTGTTCTCCAATTTATTGAACCTCATGATCACTTGTTCATGCAAGTCTGCGAGTTTGGCTGAAAAAGGCAGTGTAAACTTAACCATTCCATTGTGTTGGATTTTAATTGTCTTCCCCAAATATTTAGATGTTAAATTCACCATCTGCAAAGAATAGAAAGCACAAAAAATATTATTTAATGACTTCAAGTGACATAACTTTTTATTACCATTTCACATATATGTAAATTGCAATACTTGATAAATGACGCAAAAACTCAACAAAAATAACTAACCATGAGTGAACTTTGGATTCGATCGAAATCTGCATCATAAGTCTCATTATGTTGAGCTATGACAATCTCGAGGATTCCGACAAGTTTCAGCACAGCACCAGGATGATACACAGGGACAACTAATTGTCCCATACCTGATGCTTCACCATCATATTGGTAATCTGCAACCTGTGTCTGAGCTGCTCGACCAGGATACCAGTTTCCCACATTTTTTTCTCGCCCAACAAAACGATAATTATCTTTAAGACATGACCACCTGTAAGCCTCAAGTCTGTTATCACGTATGTCTGATACACGTAAGTAATCTGTCAAAAAAAGATAGCACCCATTGTCTTCTGGATCCCCACTTGCTCCGCTTTCCCAAAACTGAACCAAACCTGATTTTCCTTTGAAATCAAAATTATCTAAAACTCGTTTGACTCTAGGGTCGATTTTAGCATCAGAAGTTGAAATGCAAGGCTTTATAAGAAAGCATGGCCCAAACTCTGGTCCCACAGTCATCTGCATCGGCAAACAAAACGTCTGGGTCAATGCAAAATCCCCAAATGGTCCAATTGTGATTACATTGAGGGATACAAGGTGCCAAAATTATACTTACTACATACACGTGAACAAATAATGCAAACCAAAGTTTGAACTTTGAACTCAAAAGTGATAAAATTTTAGAGATGCCGCTGAGAAAATTGAATTCTTGAACGTATGATATTGCGGCAAGTATTTTAAACAAACTAGAAGTAATAACCGTCACAATGTTTCATGACACTGGATGTTGAGCATGACATAGTAATCTAAAATCAAACAAGTTACTGCTATCCATATTCGACATAATACTCCATTCACTAGTAACCATGTTTAATCACAGTTCTAATTAAGTCATCCAAAACCTTTTTTTAACAGCATAAAGCACTCAACTTCATAATTGTACAATTGTTGTGAGATATTACTAAACCGGTAAAGACTGAGTTACCTAATAGACTCAGTTATTAAACTTGGTTACTATTTAGTGGACCTTTTTTATCCAGATTTCAGTCATTCAGTGTTTTACTTAAAGTACCAGGCACCTCACTACACGTGAGTTTTGAAGGTAAACGGTGAGGGGGTACACCTATACACCCAATCTTAGATACGTGGTTTCACCTAAAAGCGGAAAACCAGCTAGATTCTTACCAAATATCAAACTTCATATTTCTAACTACAAAAATCATACTACTTTGGAAATTGGAAGTCTTTAATGTAACAAAATTGAAAATCCATAGTAGAAGGTCCTTGGCCAATCAGAACATAAAGTGTTAATATTCAAATAAGGTACTCAAGATTCAAGACACACTGTTACATCAGAATACATCATACTCATATATGTAATAGTCATCCTTGTGGCCACTGAGGTTCGCCTGCGCAATGACTCAGGGCTATCCAAAAGGGTAGTCACCGACTGACCGGATTAGTCGGCTATGAATATCAAATTAAAAACACAGGTTAATAAATAAATAAAATAGTCCTGATGCAACACTAAACAGCAACAAACATTGCTACATGCCAACAAATATACAAGTTTATAATTTTTGAAAAAATAAATAAATTAACAAAACATTCCACTAGCATCCAACAAAAAGATTCAAATCCAAAAAAACAGCAAAAGCTACTTTTAACACTTTTATCAAATCATAATAACCCAACACCAGTACTATTTTTCATCTTTTAACAAATATAGCAACTTATATTAACTTTATGGATTTTCTAGCAAAGTGTGGAATTTACACTAAATTAAATTTAGACTTTTTTCGGCAGGAACACTCCTTCCACCACTCCCGCCGCAGGAAAAAAATATTTGATCCAACAAACCAGGCGCGTGGAGCGCGTGAGGTTTGTTTACGGCGGCAAAAGTAGCGCGTGAAGCGCGTAAGGTGTTATTTACGGCGGGAATACCCTGTCTCCTCACTATAATTGCACGCATTTTCGCCGGCGATAACATATCCGCCGTAGCATACGTTAAAGAATACACAAACACACAACGATTCCATCAGATTAAACTTACAAATATTAATATATAACTAAAATAGAAGCTAACCTTTAATATCTTCAAGAAAATATTGTTTTTCAGGTAACAATAAAGACGGTGATGATTTGGGGTTTGGTATTTGGTTTGGGACTTGGGAGCGTTGGAGCAGATGAACGTGGTGTGAAGTTTTAGAGGAGGATAAAAATGAAGTTTTGGGTTTTTGGTAGGGGATCAAATTAACAACGAGCATCCTAATAAAAAGGCTAGAAAGATTTTTAACCATTGGATCTATTTCAAAATAGATCAACGAATCTAATTAACCGAATAAAAACTAGCGGGGAACGTGTAGATAGTTAGAGGATAGGGGGTGTGTTTGCCCAAGTTAAACCTTACATCGTGACCGTAGATGGCCAAGGGTGTGCGTACGTCAACTTTCTTTTAGCGTGGCCAGGATCTTGGCAGTCGATGACCCAGGTGGTGTTTTTTTTTTTTTTTTTTAATTCAAACATTTTAAACATTAAATTTAAATTCATTAAAATTAAATTTCAAATAGGAACGGGATTATTTAAAATTCAAATTCAAATTCAAATTAAAGCAATTCTTGATGACACTATATATACCCTCTTAGGTCACCAATTCACACACCAACTCACACATTCACTTTACTTCATAATTCACACACAAAAATGCCGCAAAGTTTTTCCGGCTGATTCGAAGTCTACCAAAGTTGGGAAACAAGCTTTTGACTTCACCACAGGTTTCCTCCACTAGCTTTTCAACTTGAAGAAGTTGAAGTTTACTCAAACACCAGAAAAACCTATTTTTAAACCTTACCAGGTGAACAATCAATTGTTCCAACTCACTGTGACATCCGGGTGGATCTTAACAACCCCGGGTTGCGGTAGGGCTTCCATGTTAAATAGAACAAGATATTAAAACGGTAGGAGATTATGGAAGAAGCGGTAGCGATGATAGTCCGGAGCAAGGACAGGACCGGTATATTGCAGAACAACTACTTAAAACATTAATAGGCTACGGCTCTTTAATGGCGAGTTTAATTACTTCAGTTCGAGGGTTGGGTGCCGAGATGATTAGATTTTTTAAGTTTTAGTAGTTTTATTTCCATCAGTATGCGTTGTAGTTTTTTTATGTTTAAGCGTATTATGTATTTCATGTTTTCAATTAATTGTTCAAGTTTCAATTTGTGTTTTCAATTTATGTTTTCCCAAACTCAGAAATAAAAAGAAAAAGAAAAAAAAATGAAGCAAACAATATATTATGTGATTAGAAATTGAGTAGATATTATTCTTACCCCTAACTGTATGGACGATGTGGCGCCGATCTCCACATCAACATGCAGATGTTCACATCGATCCAGTGCAAAATGACCGGTCTTTTGATCTTGATTGGGACCGGCCTTAACACATGTCATGTTAGCGCCATATCAACTTTAACATTTCATCTTAACTCAACAAAAAAATATTCTCTATCATAACTGTTAATACAAATATCGTCATTAAACGTTATTTATATTTTTGATCTTTACCTAAGTTTTGTTAACGACAAAAGTAAATTTAATTTGTATAAAAGCTTAAAGTTTGTCAAGTTTAATAGATATTAAAACAAGCTTTTTCAAACAATATATTCATCATTCAAGCATTTACATTTATGATTAGTAACATCTTGATATGACTCTAATCATTATGTATGATAGTAGTTTTAGAATGTGTTAGGTTCTTAAAACCAAACACTACTTAAGTACTTGCATATTTCTAAAAATAGAAATACAACATATGACATCATGTTATGCATCATGGAAATCATTGGAAGATTTCATTAGATATTTTGTGTGGATTTGTACTCTTCATATCTTGCACAATCTCACTTAGATAGAGTTGACTTTAGCAAAGATTTGATATCTTGACTGTCGGACCGGCGGTACCAAAATGGTACACCCGCAGGCGGAACCCTTTAAGGTTCCGCGGTCCGTGGGCGCTCACATCCATTTGGCTATAAATAGCAATGCCAAGCCAAGTAGTTTTCATCCCTTTCTAACATACTCTCATACATATCTTCTCTAACCTTTCTAACTCGGTTTCATATCATATTAGTGATCTCTTTTGTAGCAAAGAAGATCAAGTCACATTCAAGCTTCAACGAGAAGTTGGAAGTCTTGTTTGTTTAGTGTTGTATGATCTGATGTTGATTCATACTTCATTGTTGTATTAAACCATCATAATCTTGTGAGTGTGAGTGGTTAGTATTTTAGTCCTCAAAATACATTGTGTGTGGGAGTGGTTGTACCCTTGGAAAGAACTTGACATTTAGCTTAGTGTCGAAATAGTGTGCGAAGTGTAAAGGTTTTCTCCGGTGAAAGGAGCTTGTTGACTAGTGAAGTTAAACTCTCGAGTGTGAGACTCGAGGAGTGGAGTAGGGCAAGGAAAAGAGTCCTTGTAGACCGAACCACTATAAACAACTTGTTGTGGTTTGATCATTTCTTTCCTTATTTACCTCTTACATATTGCTTGCATATTTCATTAACATATCTAAGATCAATATCAATTGATCTTTACAATAAGTTTCAAAACAAAGTTTTTAATTGGTAAACTATTCAACCCCCTTCTAGTTTTCTACAATTGGTACCGAGCCTCGTTGCTCAAGAATTTCTAAAATATATTGTATTTTATAAACTTGAAACGATCCATGGATTCGAAAACTTTAAAGAAGGGCAATCTATGCAAAGACCACCACTCTTTGAAACCAATGGATTTATCTATTGGAAAAAACGTTTTGAAACATATGTAAAATCAAAAGATATAGATCTTTGGTTTATTATTGTTAAAGGGATTTTAGTTCTACAACAAAGGATATTTTCGTTGATGAACAAAAGAAACTAGTTGCTAAAAATAATGAAGCTAAAATGATGCTTTATAATGCTTTACCTAGAAAAGAATATGAAAGAATTTTTATGTGTGAAACCGCCAAAGATATTTGGGAATCTTTAATTGTTACACATCAAGGTAATTCACAAGTCAAGGATAACAAAATTGATCTTCTTGTTCAACAATATGAACAATTTGTTATTCCTGAAGATGAAACCATTGATTGTGGCTTTGCTGCTTTAATACTATTATTACATCACTTAAAGCACTTGATGAATCTTTTAGTAGTAAGAACTTTGTAAGGGAAATTTCTTAGAGCACTCCATCCCAAGTGGAGAGCTAAAGTGACCGCCATTGAGGAATCAAAGATCTCTCAATAATGTCACTAGACGAGTTGATCGGTAACCTCAAAGTACACGAAATGGTGATGGAGAAAGATTCGGAGATCATCAAAGGAAAAAGGAGAAGATCAAATCCGTTGCTCTAAAAGCAAAAGCGGAATCAAGTGATGATGATGAATCTTGCTCTGGTAGTGAAGATGAGGAATATGCCATGGCCGGAGTTAGAGATTTTAAAGAAGTTCTTTAGAAGAGGAAAGTTCATTAAGACAACCTCGAGAAGAACAAAGCGGCCGTTCGAAAGATGGATGACGTAATGAAGGGTAAAGGTGAAAAGGTGAAAAATGTTTTAGATGTGGTGATGCAAGTCAATAGGAGAATATCCCAAGCCACCTAAAGCAAAACTTCAGCGAGCTTTGTAAGTAGATGGTGCTTAGGTGATAGTGAAAGGCGATGAAGAATCAGCATGAGGAAGAGATCATCTAATGGCACATGAGTCAAATGAGGTATGCTTGAAAGTTGGATTGGAACTTGATGAATGGATAAAAGATAGTGGTTGCTCACGACACATGACGGGCAACAAAAGTCTCTTCTCATCATACCAAGAGTATGCCGGAGGTAATGTCACCTTTGGTAGCAATCTCAAAAGCAAAATTATTGGCAAATGTACGATTGCTCATAACTTCCTAACTATTGAAAATGTTGCTCATGTGGATAGGTTAGGATTTAATCTACTTAGTATTAGCCAACTATGTGATAAAAAGTATAAAGTACTATTTGATGAAAATGGTAGTAAAATACTAAAAGATGGTATCACCATAGCTAAAGGAGTTAGGAAAAATAACATATACGTCATGAAAATAGATAAAACATATAATGACAAACTTTGCCTAACAACATTAGACGATAGCTCATCTCTTTGGCATAGACGCTTAGGTCACGCTAATATGAGACTTATACAAAACCTATCTTCAAAAGAATTGGTTAGGAATTTACCAAAACTTAAATATGACCAACACTTTTGCGAGGCTTGCAAAATTGGTAAACAAACACATAGTAGTCACAAATCTAAAAATATGGTGTCCACATCTAAGTGTCTAGAATTATTACATATGGACTTGTTTGGACCATCCGCTATAAGAAGCTATGGAGGCAACTTATACACTTTGGTCATAGTAGATGATTACTCAAGGTTTACTTGGACGTTATTTTTGAGAACCAAAAATGAAGCTTTTGATAAATTTGAAATACTTAGCAAGAAAATTCAAAATCTTCTAGGTGTCAAAATTGTGTCGATCCGAACGGATCATGGTCGTGAATTTGACAACGAAACTCAATTTGGAAACTTTTGTGATACAAATGGTATAACACATAACTTTTCCGCTCCACGAACACCTCAATCTAATGGAGTAGTAGAACGTAAAAATAGAACAATTCAAGAAATGAGTAGAACAATGCTTAATGAACAAAACATTCCTCAAAAGTTTTGGTGTAACGCCGTTGACACTTCTACATATATTTTGAATAGAGTCTTAATACGCCTTTCTTAAACAAAACACCATATGAACTCTATAAAGGTAAAAAGCCAACGTTAGGATATTTTAGAGTCTTTGGTTGTAAATGCTTTATTCTTAATACTAAGGATTATCTCACCAAGTTTGACCCAAAGTCTTATGAAGGTGTATTTCTTGGTTACTCTCAAACTAGTAAAGCTTACATTGTCCTAAACAAAGAAACAATGATAGTCGGGGAATCGTTGAACATAACATTCGACGAAAGTCCACCTCCCTCTAAGACATCACCTTTGGTAGATGATGACTTAGTTGAAAGTCAAATGATAGAAGGTCAACAAATAATTAATAATAACAAGGAAGATGAACCATTAAATAAAGAAATTGTCAACATCAAAGAATCTAAAAGTCATCCTTTAGGAAAAGTCATAGGACAACTTAATCAAAGAACCTTAAGGTCACAAGCCCAAAATCAAAGTAATTATTTTTGTTTTGTATCCACCATTGAACCAAAAACCATAAATGAAGCAATAAAAGATGAATCATGGGTTATTGCCATGCAAGAAGAATTAAACCAATTCGTTAGAAATGATGTTTGGAAATTAGTTCCAAAACCTAAAGATCAAACTATAATTGGAACAAAATGGGTTTTCGAAATAAAATGGATGAAAATGGGATAGTATCTAGAAACAAAGCTAGGCTTGTAGAGCAAGGTTATAATCAACAAGAGGGGATTGATTATGATGAAACTTATGCACCGGTAGCTAGGCTTGAGTCTATTAGAATATTGCTTGCTTATGCATGTGCCTATGATTTTAAATTATTTCAAATGGATGTTAAAAGTGCCTTTCTTAATGGGTTTATTAACGAAGAAGTGTATGTTGCTCAACCTCCCGGTTTCACCGACTTTGAGAAACCACATCATGTCTTCAAACTCAAGAAAGCATTGTATGGTCTTAAGCAAGCACCAAAAGCTTGGTACGACCGACTTAAGACTTTTCTTATTGATAACAAATATACTATGGGATTAGTAGATAATACTCTTTTTACCAAGAAAAAGGAATCACATATTATCATTGTTCAAATATACGTTGATGACATTATATTCGGATCAACTTGTCAAGAATTATGTGATGATTTCTCTAAAATCATGCACGACGAGTTTGAAATGAGTATGATGGGTGAGTTAAATTTCTTTCTAGGACTTCAAATAAAACAACTAGAAGATGGCATATTCTTTAACCAATCTAAATATATAAAAGACATGCTTAGGAAATTTGGTCTTGAAGATTCCAAACCAACTAAGACACCCATGTCCTCGGACACTAAACTAACCAAGGATGAGGAAGGTGAATCCGTAGATAACACTAAATATAGAGGAATGATTGGTAGCCTACTCTATCTTACGGCTAGTAGACCCGACATTATGTTTAGTGTTTGTCTATGTGCTCGCTTTCAAGAAAACCCAAAGGCATCACACTTAGAAGCCTTAAAAGGATTTTTAGATACATTAAGGGAACAACGTGTTTAGGATTATGGTATCCCAAAGGAACGGGTGTAGAAACCATAGTGTATGCCGACTCGGATCATGCGGGTGACTATGTCGATAGAAAAAGTACAAGTGGTATTTGCACTTTTGTTGGACATTGTCTCACCTCATGGTTTGCAAATAAGCAAACGGCTTTAGCCATCTCAACTCTGAGCGAGTACGTCTCAGCCGGAAAAGCATGTCAACAAGCTCTTTGGATGAAGCACGATCTCGTAGATTACGAATTCATCTCAACGACATTGTGATACTTTGCGACAACAAAGGAGCCATCGATCTAAGAATCCCGTTCAACATGCTCATACAAAGCATATTGAAATCCGTCATCACTTTCTTCGCGACAATGTTCAAAAAGGAAACATTTCAATCTAGAAAGTATCCTCCGAAGACAACATTGCCGACATCTTAACTAAGCCTCTTAAACGAGAACCTTTTAATCTTCTTAGACTTGGTTTAGGGTTAATGGAACCAAACATGTAGGATAAACATAGCCCAAAACATTAGAATAGTCAAAACTAAACCAATTTGTCTTGTACCTGCTACTGTAGCCACGACGCAAAGCGACAACAAAGACGGAACCAAATTTTGGTGCCGTCGGTCCGTGGTGTCTCTGAGAAGCAAAGCTATATACAAATCATCCTCTTCCTCAAAACCCACTTTACCAAAACGTGTAAAACTTAAACCAAGCTCATTATTGTCATCTTCCAACTCACTAATCATTGAAGATAACATCATTGTAAGTATCCTAACTACATTTCATCTCTTAATTCCGAGTCTAGGATTCTTATTTATGCACAAAACTATCACAAATCATTACATGGGGTTTTATGTATGCTTTTATACCAAATATGAATTCAATTGGCAAATTGCATAACTAGTCATTGAAATTAGGTACTACATTATCATATTGCATAAACAAATCATGCTTCCCACTAATTGATAGATAATGAATATAAGGCCCTATTCAAACAACCAAACACCCCATGTCAAAAGTTTTGAAAAGCTTCTCACTTGTAGGAAAACAATTTTTTCATTGCTAATACAAATAGAAACGTTAAATTTTCATCACTTGCATGCTCTTGAATACTAAAGGTATTGCATAAACTAATATGCATTCCGGTATATTCAAATGAAGCCACATTGAATTAGGAGCATTTGGGTTATCTCATGGTATTTGCCAAACAACCCACTAAAACCATCTTTGTGCATAAAATGAGTCGAGATAACCGCAACTCCAAATTGTTTTCATATAGGCACACACTAGAACCAAAACGTTAAAACTTATTCTCATTTTTTAACATATTAACTCTTGTCCTTAGGAATAACCATGGTAGCCGCAAGATTCTATGATCACAAAGACACCCTTAACTACATTCCCAAACACCACAAAACCAAAGGACTTACCAAGGAACAAGTAGAAATATTTAGGGGTCTAGAATCAAGGTATTTCCATGAGGGTAGAACCATTCACTCATCCTTCCTTGAAAACACCAACCTTCGTGAAGAACTAGCCGCCATTCAATTCGATTGTCTTCTTGACATCGATGAACCAATTTGTCCTAGGTTTGTGTTAGAATTCTATGCTAGTGTGACCGGCTTTAGTGATGAAGACGATGATGAATTTTGTCTTAGGTTTAGAATCAATCAAAACGACTACACCATCACCTTAGCCAACTTTGCTCAAGTGCTAGGAATTCCCAACCTAGGAACTTGTCTCTACTCGGATAAATGGTCACTCACGCTCTTGATGCTATCAATGACCGCTCTACCCTACCAAACCCGTTTGGCCGACAAGGATGTCATCCGTGAACACCTTTTTAACCCAAAGGGTGATACAACCCGAGTTACCCGAAAGGGAAAGGAGGTAAACCGAGATCCATATGGAATGGAGCTAAATGAACTTAAGCCCGAATTTAAGAAATGGGAGGAGCTACTTAGAGCCAATGTCATTAACACCAAAAGGGATGCACCTTCACTATGAGCTCATCCCTCACATCTTTGTACCTTTGAGTGATGCACGAGTTGCTAAGACAAAGGCAAAGAGCAAAACCTCCAACTCCATCATCATCATCATCAAATAGCTCCGAGGATGGTCTTCCAAGCTCTCGTCTTCCTCCTCATGAGTATTATGCATCTCTTCCCGAAATAGAGAATGAATCAGTGGAGTTCAAGCAAACTAAGGGAATGTTCAAGTGCCTTGGTAGGATGATGAACAAGATTTACAAGAAGTTGGACAAATAAGGGTAATTTTAAGGAGTGTTTGGAACAATGCATTATCGTTAATGTTTGATACAATTTAGTTGCTTTTTATTATGTAGGATGATAATATAACTTGAAACAATGGTGAATGCTAACAATTTCATGCGAGGGGATAGCAAAGTATGCTATCAAATTTTACCCATTTTCACTATAATGTGAAAATCAAAAAGCCTTGCTCAAAATACATGCTCCACTATGTTTATATATATATTATATGCTTTTCCTAACTAGAAATGGTTAGTATAACATGTTTTGAGAAAAATTTCGGGTTTCGAAAAGTCCCGACACCTAAAACGAACTCTGTCCATTTTTCCGCACTTCACGGATCAGACGGCACCATAAATTTGGTACCGTCCGTTATGAAAATTGGTACCGCCATACATGCAGGACGTGACGGCACCCTTTTAGGGTTCCGTAGTGTAGTTTTGGTGCCGTGGATCCTTCGGTAACTTTCGAATTTCGACTATTTCGTGATTCCAAATTACCATCAATGCTTATAAATCAATCCTAAATTGCTTATACTCTTATTAGAACTAGTATAATTCACTTAGGTATATAAGAAATCCATTTCCCACCAAAATTCAAAAATTTGAAAATCCACCCAAGGAGCCCTTTTGCATAAAGGAAGGAACCAAATTTTTGGTACCTTCAAATCCGTTGGTGATCTGAATATTAGGAAATTCCACTCACTAGAACACATTTATTGCAAATCTTTTCTTCTTCACTCCATCTCTCTTGAATGGCTTGACTTGGGTGATATGACTAGCATTCAACCCACTTCCAAATCATTAGGAACCTCATCTCTTCAATGGCTTAACATCAAATCAAACACATTTCTCCATAATTTTCACTTCTATAAATTGAGAGGTTTTACCATGATCATCCTCACACCTTCTTCATTCTTACTATTATCTAGCAAAGACAAACCAAAGTCAAAAATGACAAAATCATCTCCAAAACCTTGCAAGAAGACCGCTAGAATTAGTGTGAGGCCTTGTTGCTTTGTTAACCTTAGCTCCTCATCCGAGTCTTCTCCACTCACAATCTCATCTCCCATCTGAGATGATACAAACCTTACCTTAGCCACACCTACTCAATCACACATTGTGATCACCACTCCACCACCAACAAAAACACCAACTTCACCTCCATCGGCACCCATCCAAACATCCAAAACACCTTCACCACCTTCACCAAGGTCTCCAACTCTCATTCCCATGGAGTTATTTTCCACTCCACCAACTTCACCAAATCCTTTCTTGGAGGACTTGGATGACTTGCCTCTAGGCCAAATCATCCACCACCATTGCCATCCTTTGGCTCAATTGAGCGGATGGCTCATAAGTCACCTCGGTCATCCCTTGACCCAAACGCCCCATTAGGGCCTAAACCTCTTCTCTTCCACCCCATTCACAAAGACATTCATGGTCCTTTGTATGGGGATCATTCACTCACCACATCAATGTCCCTCATCTTGAGGACATTGAGGAGTGTATGTGGGATGCCAATCCCACTAGAGAGGAGATTCAGCAGGAACTCCTACAACCTCCACCAATTCAAAGGCATGGTGGATTCTCACTGAGTGAGACAATGCAAATGCAAAGTGCTTTGCTTGCTTCCATCATGACCACCCCAAACATTTCCACCAACACCAACACATCTACCATTCCACCACCACAACCTCCCCAAACATACTACCCCCTAGGCATGGTTGCTCAACTTGTGAGCAAGCGGCCCAAACCGTTGATAGGACACGGGTTATGGTCCTTGACTTTCAAGAAGAAATGAGGTTTATCCTCAATCACATCCTGGCCTCAAGCGCTCTTTCTCATCCACCATCAAATTAGGATGGTCATAGTTTAGCATTTCTAGTTTTCTTTTCTTAGGATTATTTTCTTTTCTTTTCTTGTACTTAAACACATCATTGTGTTCCCATTTCATGATCTTTATTCATGAAAATTTTAACTAATGAATAGTGTTTTTATTATAGTGTTGGTGCTTTTACATAGTGTTTGGAAATGCTTGTGAATGATCATTATTACTAACATTTTTTGTAGCTTTATTTTCACAATCCATGTATCTTCCCATTAAGCACCCAATTTAGGGGGAGCTTTGATCAAGGGGAGATAATGCTGAGCTCATTACATTCCGCGCGCCTCTACTTTTGTTGAGACAAAAGGGGAGAAAATATAGAACTTGATAAGATTTTGACTTTTCTTAAAAGTCAATCGCATACTTGACTTTACGAAAAAGTCAACATCATACATCAACTAGTGAACACTTTGACTTTCATAAATAGTCAAACATCATACACTTGCATTATCTTTCTCTTTTCAAGTTCTAAAACTAATATTTTTATAACTCTTGCACAAACTTTGTATCTTTTATAAAAATAAAATTTATATTTTGTCCTCAACAAAAGGGGAGATTGTTAATACAAATATCGTCATTAAACGTTATTTATATTTTGATCTTTACCTAAGTTTTGTTAACGACAAAAGTAAATTTAATTTGTATAAAGCTTAAAGCTTGTCAAGTTTAATAGATATTAAAACAAGCTTTTTCAAACAATATATTCATCATTCAAGCATTTACATTTATGATTAGTAACATCTTGATATGACTCTAATCATTATGTATGATAGTAGTTTTAGAATGTGTTAGGTTCTTAAAACCAAACACTACTTAAGTACTTGCATATTTCTAAAATAGAAATACAACATATGACATCATGTGTTGCATCATGGAAATCATTGGAAGATTTCATTAGATATTTTGTGTGGATTTGTACTCTTCATATCTTGCACAATCTCACTTAGATAGAGTTGACTTTAGGCAATATTTGATATCTTGACTTGTCGGCGGCGTACCAAAATGGTACACGGGCGGAACCCTTTAAGGGTTCCGCGGTCCGTGGACGCTCACATCCATTTTGGCTATAAATAGCAATGCCAAGCCAAGTAGTTTTTCACCCTTTCTAACATACTCTCATACATATCTTCTCTCTAACCTTTCTAACTCGGTTTCATATCATATTAGTGATCTCTTTTGTAGCAAAGAAGATCAAGTCACATTTAAGCTTCAAGCGAAGTTGGAAGTCTTGTTTGTTTAGTGTTGTATGATCTTGTGTTGATTCATACTTCATTGTTGTATTAAACCATCATAATCTTGTGAGTGTGAGTGGTTAGTATTTTAGTCCTCAAAATACATTGTGTGTGGGAGTGGTTGTACCCTTGGAAAGAACTCGACATCTAGCTTAGTGTCGGAAATAGTGCGAAGTGTAAAGGTTTTCTCCGCCGGTGAAAGGAGCTTGTTGACTAGTGAAGTTAAACACTCGAGTGTGAGACTTCGAGGAGTGGAGTAGGGCAAGGAAAAAGAGTCCTTGTAGACCGAACCACTATAAACAACTTGTTGTGGTTTGATCATTTCTTTCCTTATTTACTCCTTACATATTGCTTGCATATTTCATTAACATATCTAAGATCAATATCAATTGATCTTTACAATAAGTTTCAAAACAAAGTTTTTAATTGGTAAACTATTCAACCCCCCTTCTAGTTTTCTACAATAACTTAACTTTAACTCACTTTAACTCAAATATTTTCAAATTCAACCCTAAACTAAAACGAACACTTCATTTATTAAAAAACATATCAAAAATATTACAACGAAAAAAAAAACGAAATAAAAAAAACACAACGCAAAGTAAACTACAATATAAAGGAAATGAAGAAAATACAATCTAGTGACGAGGTTGGGAGTTATATTTTTTGATGATTCGGTCATTTTCTTCATTGATCTAAGCCACAACGTTTGGATCTTTGCCTTGATGTCAATCATCAAAAATTTCATCTCTTTCAACCTTGTTATCGTTTCATCTTTTACTTGGGGCCCTTTATCGCTCAGGCGGTTTCCCCGTTGTCGATTTTCGGTTGTCATAGTCTAGTGAATTGGCTTGAGCGAGCTTTCGTTCCTCCGATTACCACTCCCGACTTGCGTGCTCTCGATAAATCACGGCGGCTTTCGTGGAAGCACGCTTTTTGCCCATGGGGTGTGGTTGTTCATCATGACCAAACAAAGTCTCGTTTGTTTGGCTTGGGACATCGACGGCTAAATCAACTGGATTCGGCGCATCCTATTTCTTAATGTAACATCCCCAAAATCACAACATAGCGAAAGGCTAATTTTGGTGTTACTTCAAGGATCACAGTCAATAATCATAGAAAACGACTCTAAAAGAGACGTTTTGATAAAAGTCGTTATCCATCAAGAAAAACTCATTGTTTGGTTACAAAAGAACTTCCAAGTAGTTTAAACACACAAATGATGATTCATGAGTTTGTGGAAAATGATAACTTTATTTTTACACCAAGTTGAGAAAGTCTTGCAAGCCCACTCCGTGCCATAAGGTTTCTTCAGTTATTACCTAAGATAAACATGCTTAAAAAGTCAACAAAAATGTTGAGTGAATCCATATGTTTAAAGTTAATCAGTTGAACACAAGAGGATAGATGATAATTGCTTCGAAGACAATTAATCATGGGAATTCAAAGATTATTATGCACTAAGCTAATGACATCAATACTCAATTGCATACACCTAATTACTAGTGTACATGATAGTTTGCCCCCAATGAGGTAACTGCCAATTACCTAATGCAATTCAAATATAGTGCGCCCCAGTTATTTTCGATAACCAATACGGGGTCGTTAATCCCCATAGTACTATCCACAATATCTGCGTTCACTCGCAAGTAACTAATGGTTCATGATGCAGGGGTCTTTTGGCTAACAACTTAGGCAATACCAATAATCAAGTAGCGTACATTTGCAAAAAGTCTTGTGTTCTAGTTTATAGCATGTATCTCCCTCGCGGGGTTTGTAAAGATAAGTAAAAGCGAGCCTATAAATTCACCTTGGTGATAAAGACAAAACACAACGAGATCAAGTATGAAATAGTGACCCAGAACCTAAGTATGAGATGGCAAGTCTCATAATCATGATAAAAGTTTGGTTCACGACCAAAATGATAGTGCTTGGAAAGATGGTTCGATAGTGAGGTACTAGCGTCATTTCTACTTGTGTGTGAATGCCTAAAGTTCAAATTCAAAAGATTTATTACATTATCTATGTTATTTATTCCTTAGAAAACCCGTTTTGATATATTCAAAATGTTTCCGATATTGAACGATGAAAATAACGATTTCTAGATGTCAAGTGTACATTTAGTTCATTCCTTTTAGTATCGAATCGTTAATATATAAACGTATATATATATAGGTTTATTTAGTTATTGTTATAATAGAAATAGCTTACGTGTGTGTGTGTATATATATATATACACACACATATATGTATGTATGTATAGGGTCACGTTTAATGCATAACCATTATTTTGTACAGAACTTTACAGAACCACTTTGTACCAATAAGAATTTAGTATTATTAAATATTTTTATTTAATTGAGAAGGGTATAATAGTAAAAACTTATATTTACTTTCTTTTTGAATTTTTTTTATTAAAAACGATTTTTTAACCTTTAATTTTCGGATTTTTATTAATTTATTTATTTATTTTTTATTTTTTTATGTTTTTGATTTTTACAGCATGCATGTTTTCAAAAAAATTCTCAATTGCATATATGTTTCAACAGACATGTTTTTAAAAAAAATCAAGTGCATACGTGTTTTTTTCCTTAAATATAGTAAATTTACATGTGTTTCTTGCATTTAGACGTTAAACTTATTTGCTTAAAATGGTAAGTACATATATGTTTCAAGTGTACATTATTTGATTATCGAAATTTATGACCAAAAACATAAAAATACACATGTAACCTCTAACAATTTATCATGAACATAAACATGTAATCTCTACATTTATAACAAAGAAAAAACATAAATACAATACACATAATTTGATATCAAAAACATATGTGCGCGCTTCGATAACATATATGCACGACTTCCAAAAACATATGCTTACTTCACTTTCGTTCAGTTAGATTAGAACATATGTGCCCGTCTTAAAACATATATGCACTCTTGACTTTATCGTCAAGTTCATTAGAACATGTATGTGCCAGTCTTAAACATATGCTGCCTTATTTGCTTTTGTGATCACCTGATTTAACTAAACGAACATACATGATTACTTTAACCAATTGTAGAATTGTTTTATCCTTAAATTATACGTAGTATTCAAAGACTATTATACGTAAAAATAGCAAAAATGTTATACACATGACAAAAGCAACTGTACCAATTTAATATTTTATTAGTAGATCCCACCATCCCATAAAGACTTTGATCAAAATGACTTTTATCATCTTCACTAGTTGATTAGGTAACGTATCTCCTTCTCCGGCGAGATTTTTTTTTTCTCATTTGTGTATTTTCTATCATTCTTCTTTAGATCCACGCTTCTAAGGGTGGTTCCTTGTTTATTCTCAAGCTGGTTCTTAAAAGAATTACTATATCGTTTGCAAAAGATTTCTTTTTCCAAGGTGGTTATCGGGCACCACCTAGTTTGTATCTAGGTCCGCCTCTGTCCGAATACAAAACTAACCATGATTATTATTGTATCTATATCTTTTTACGACAAAACTAAACATATATGCATCACCTTATATTTACGACAAAACTAAACATATATGCATCACCTTAAAGAACATCTGTGATCCGAATACCAAAACAGCAGCGGCAACAACTTTTCCAGCAACACAAGCGGCAGCAACCACCTTTTCAGGCGACAAAACGACTATAGCAGCCATGTTCACAACCGGGTTTTGTTTTCTTCGCTGTTCACGGGTTTAATAACCAATCGTTGTTGATGATGGAATCAAAAAATATATATATATGGTTGGTTTGGATCATAGTGAATGTCGACTGAGAGATTTGTTGGGTCGGTTTTGAAAGGAATAAAGTAGATCTGGTTATCTAGATAGGAAATAATAATTAGTTTTAAGAGAAAAAAGTAAGTGGATAGTAAATGTAGGAGAGATTTTAATTTAATTATGGTTTTTAAGAATTTTTTTAGAGAATAATACAAATTACTCAATTGCCCTTCCTGATTATTTTTAATTATTATATAATTCAAATTATTTACAAAGATGACATTATGCATAAATATGATGTACATCATGCATTATTAAGAGTAAAAAGGCTGGTTACGGCGAACAAAAAAATTGTTCTACATTGAACGCTACATCATATATATATATATATATATATATAATATGGGAATATATTAGCTACAATTTATTGTAGCCAATTGGCTATAATTTTGTGCTATATAATGTGGGTCCCTGATCTTTTTGTGGGTCCAGATTGTTTTCTGTGGGTCCCTGATTCATTGGTAGTGTATTTTTTATGAAATATTGTAGCGTAATTTGGCTACAAAATTGTAAGCCAACTATCCCTATTATATATATATATATATATATATATATATATATATATATATATATATATATATTGGATAATTTAAAAGTTGATATCAAAAGAAAAGTGAGGGAAGCCCCATAGATGATGAAGTGTCCCCCTTCCCTTCTTTTTTTTTCCTCCCAAGTCAGGGGCCTTTTCGATAATTTATTTATTTTTCAGGGGGTAAACATGGTTTCTTCTTGTATTTTTTTAGTCACTTATTTCTTTGCTTTTTACTAACTTCTTTCGTATAATATATAGCATTCAAGCAATTCATTTAATAAATATTTTTGCATGTAAACCAATTACGGAATGTTTAATGTATCTGAAGCATGAGTACATAATATAAAGTTTGAAATAAATCAAGAAACAAATAAACAAGACAATACATAATGTTGCACTGAACGACCCAATTGAATCTGTTTGGATCGTCAAAAACGTCATCTCCAAAGTTCACTCCAAACATTGCATTCACAAGAAAAAAACACGGTAGCCAAAAGAGTAGCGTCTGTCTAGAGCAACTCAAACTTGATTAGCTTGTTACGGACATTTCTATGGTCACATAAATTAGTCCTTCCTGAAGCAAGGCCATCGGGTTAAGCTTCGATGAAGACCTGTTGTCCAGCAATCTGAATAGTAGATGCCTGAAGTGGGCTTCAACTCAAGATCTTGTCTGCCATGAAGTTTGCTTCGACACGAACCTGAATGGACTGCAATCTAACTATTACAACATCAAACAACATAAGCGTATTCAAACATTGTTTTTACAGCCTATTTTTATTACAACTTATTATCAATATCACATAACCACTTAAAAAAACGTACATCCGAACACCCCTAAACCAAAGTCTTAATATAAACATACCAGACCCATATGTATCAAATAGCTCAAAAGCTTCTTTGATCTCCTGCCTCTTTTGCTGAGTCAACCCATGATGACGCCCTCTCGGCTTGTCTCTCCTGGATGGTTCTTCCTAAACCCATTGAGAAAGAAATCAAATGTAAGAACCATATTGTACCTTCTATTTAATGCACTAATTTTACAAACAGATGCATTAGTTGCTTACTGCAACAAGATCATATATTAGCCATTTAGATCAACTTCAAACGGGTTATGCAGTATTGAATTCACCCTATAACTAAGCATTAGTTTCAATTTTGACACAATACTACTTAGTTTGGAACGTCGATAGAACGCCTCACTGAAGTTCAAAACTCAGAGGTGAAACCAGCTCGGTAACCAATTATTAGAGGTGAAACCCACTGCTAAAACTACACTAGAACAAACAAAAATGAATCAATGAAGTGAACTGAATTTCGCACACAGTAACTCAGGCATGAAGCAACAATTCTTGATTTAAGTACATAGCAATATAGCATGACTAGATGGTATACTCTACTAAATCAAGGGCATGCAAATGGATGCACTAATCTTTCCAAACAGATGCATTAAACTTGCAAATGGATGTACTAATAAGTCTAACACGCAAAGGAATGAAAACTAGCTAAAAGTGGGATAGGTGAAATAAGTTGTCATTTATAGTCTATTTTTATGGCATACAACCTCCTGAAACTATGTTTTCAAAATCTCATAAATGCTTCTTACAATGACATTGACAATGTTAAAAAGTGTCATCATACCTGCAATCAGCTACTGTTGTGATATACGAGGCACTTAATCAGACAAAATTATTGTTTTCAACTGTATTGCTTCACAAGTATTACAAGATGCACAATCAGTCATATCTTTGACTACTATAAAATCTAAGAACCGGGATCAAAAGAAATGACAACCTATAAACATAATTTCAAACATTTCAAACACAAGCCCGGGTCCTGCTGACGCTCATTATATAATAAATGGAAGTAATTAATAATTCTTTAAGAGTTCCAGGAAGCTTAAAGACAGTCTAACCCTTCTTGTATCTCATGCACTCAGCCATTGTCTTTCCTTCCTAAGCCTCCCAAATCTAAGTGATCAAAAGATATCATCAAAACTTCAAAAGTATTAAAACCTCAAGAATAAATTCACCTTTTCCTACATTTGCTACGAGACAATAAGAAGTTCATTCATTAAAAATCCTTAATGTAGCTAACAGGATATCTTATTTATGGGGTCTTTTTGATACTATTTAGTCTCAGAAAATATTACTATCAAACCACCATGAAGAGTTCATTTATTAGCCACATGATTCTTGAAGCCACCTTTCTTTGTTGCCTAATTGCAACACTGAAAGCAGAAGGTATGTTTCTTGGGACTCATAGAGGACCTAGAAAACTCAAAGTTGTTCATTCAAGCCGAGCTTGTAAAGGGACGATGGGCCATGTTGGGTGTCGCTCGAATGCTACTCCTAGAGGTTTTCACAAACATTGGCATACTTAATGTCACTAACTTGTATGATGCAGGGAAATCTGAATACTTTGCATCATCATTTACCCTCTTTGTAATCGAGACCAGAGTATATTTTTTTCCACTATGTTAAGATCAGAAGATGGCAAGACATCAAGAACCCATGAAGTGTTAACCAAAATCCTATCTTTAAAAGCTACATCTTGCCTCCTAATGAAGTTGGGTACCCTGGTGGTATATTTAATCCCCTCAACTTTGTACCAACCGCTGGAGCTAACGTGAAAGAGCTTTCCAATGGTAAAAAAGAAACTACCATCTTACCCTTGATATAACTACTCTTCGTACATTTTGGTAAGAGGTGGTAAGATGGGCAGAAACATACCATTTCGAAATGATTTTGAGTCAAAATGGGCATTTTATTTTGTGTTTAGGTCTGGTTATTCTATTTTCACCCATAAACACTTTTCATCAGGACCCAATCTAACTGATTTTATTTGACATGAATCCAAGATGACGCTTACAAGATAAAAGGTGATAAAAAAGTATAGGCACATGCGCATATGATATGATATCAGAACATATATCACTTGAGTCGCTTCATCCACAGTGTGACACACCAAATTGCACCATAATCAAATATGTATCTCCGTATATCACCTGTCATTTCAAGCAATTACTCATCTCTATGAAGAAGATACATTTCAAGACATGTAGAAGTACAACATAGATGTCTAACGATGCATTAATCTTACTCATTGATGCCCAATTATGTTCATCGATGCACTAAACATGTGAACAACGATGCACTAAACATACGAACAACGATGCACTAAACATACAAATTAATGCCCTACTATGACAAAAAATGCACTAAACATACACAGTGATGCATTAATATATCTAGCAATGCACTAATCAAACTCACTGATGCCATAATTATACTCACTGATGCTATAATATGTTCAATGATGCACTAAAATACAAACAGATGCACTAAACAGACACACTCGTGCCTTAATATTTCTAACAATGCAATAATCATACTCATCGATGCCTTAATATGTTGTACGATTCAAACATACAAATGAATGACCTACAATGACCAATGATGCACTAAACATACAAACGAATATACTAAACATACACATTGATGCCTTAATCTGTCTGGCGATGAACTAATCTTACTCATTGATATCCTAATCATATTTCTTGATGCTCTAATATGTTCAATGATGCACTAAACATACAAACAAATGCCTACGTATTTCCAACGATGCACTAAATAGTTCGTAATAAATACATATAATGATGTCTTAATATGTCAAACGATACACTAATGATACCCATCGATGCTCTAATATGTCCAATGATGCACTAAACATGCAAACCTTTAACCTGATGCAACAACCACAAACACAGATGCACTAAAACAACGTGATGCTCTAACGTGTAATCTGATGCTGCAAATTTACACATAGATGCCTTAAGATGTCATATCCTTCAATATTAAACAAATATGCTACAAATTAGTGCATCGTAGTCATAAAATCTTACTCATACATTTTATCAAACACTTGGTGTGCAGCTTTAATAAACATAATTTTCATGCAATGTTTCGTCAAATTTGTTCCATATTTGATAGCATACATGATGATATAATGATTAACTTTGAACAAAACTTCAAAAATCATTACATCATTGATTTTAATTTGATTAATTAACAAAATTAGTGCACTTACACGTTAAATCTTGTTTTGTCTTCATTTTTGGATGATTCAATGTTCAAATTCACCATTATTTTAATGCATCGTTGCGCTGGGGTCTTTTACGATTCCTAATTTTTGATCTTCATTATTCTGATGATCAGAAAGTAAATTTAGTGAATTCACCAGAATTTGGTCTGATTTTGATAGGAAATTATGGTTATTTTTGGTGGTTTTTTTATTGGATGTGTTTATCTGAAATAATTGAGAGAAAATGATGAAGGTGTGTGGTGGTGACGGTGAGTGTGTATGTGTGTTTGAATCGGGGTGTGTGTGTGTTTGAATACATATTGTGTGTTTGTATCAGTGTTAAAAATGACGGTTCTTTTTTTTTTTTCTTTTTTTTACCCTGAACTTTCAAGTGTTTTCATAATCTACCCTGTAACTACACTATATATATATCCCTCCCCTATATAAGGGCGGGTTTGTTTGAAAATGATCTCTTCCAAAAATCTATAAAAATACGTGGCATTTATTTTCCCCAAAACTTTAATATCCGTCCGATCAAATAAATCCCACCAGGCATTAAACACACATCCGTTTTCCCCCAATTCTGTTTTCATCCTCTCAATCAAACGCTCTCAAATTAATGCGTGAAATCTTTTACCAAAATTGGATATTCATATCAAAATCAAATTCCCTATCTCAGATTCCCAAATCAATTTAAGGTTCCCAACAATTTTTGTTGAATCTGTTTACAAACCCTAATAAACAAAAACCATGACGTCTTCTTCTAAATCATTCTAATTTGAATAAAACCCTAACCTATCAATTGTGTTCATACACATATGACTGTCAATTCATGGAAGATTAATCTAAAACCCTCTATCGTTTATGAATTTGAAGTTGGTTAAAGACACCGAGATAAATTCTGGTATTGATTTTATCATTTTCATCTTTATGCTATTTTTTTAATTTGTATATTGTTCTTGATTTATTTTTTGTTGATTATATCGTTATATTTTGTTGTGCATCTTCAATTGTAGTGATAATAATAAATATATCTTTGACATATTTTTGATTTTTAATTCAGGAAAGTTTGTAAAATATGTAGATAATACAGTTGTTGCTATTGTGTTTTGATTAAAATCATGTGTTCGAGATTCCTTATAAAGCTGCCTATTGTGTTTTTTTTATTAAAATCCTTAGCAACAGCTTTATACGAATTTGTGTTATGGGATGTTATGATTTGTGTTTCTGATGTGAGCATGTGATAGTAGATAGTAATCGTTCGTGTTGGTTTGATGATATAGTGTATAGAGTGGCTGGTGACCAACTCCTCATAGGAAATCTGAAAGGCGGCCCGGTTTTGATGAAATTGTGAAAATGTGTGGAGGAAGAAGCCATCAAGATATGCAATTCGCCCACAAGATATGCTGAGCGTGTGAATATTCGAATTCATTTTACTTCAGTACTCGCCGTGAAATTTAATAAATATCTACGTCACGTCTTCAGATGCTAATATTTCATTCAATCTGTAATTTTCTTTTAGATTGTGCTTTCTAAACACCCCTTGATAGATTTTTTTTTCCTTTGTGCAGGTGTTGGTAGTAACAAATGACCTAAAGATGGGGAAAAGGAAGATTTCTTCCCAGTGCAGGTAGCTATAATTTGGCTCATGTAACATATTAAACACAATAATACTTGAAATGCATCCATATTGAATGCCAGTTTTAAAAGTGCCATTTTATACAGGCGTTTAAGTAACTTATAGAATGTAAAGTAGAAAATTAAGTATAAATTACTTAGGAATTTCATTTAGCATTATGTTATTTCATATTATATCTGTATGAGTTTCTCACAAGGACATAATTATGTACTTTCCAGCCACGCTATTTGGTTCTCTAAAAAGTTTTTTTAACCGAGCATCTAAAGCTTTAAACAGGTACTTCTTTAAACCATTTCAACTTTTAGTGAGATTATTCTTAAATATGCACTTCATTAGCTTAGTTTTCATTACACTTATTTGTAATGTTTTGTGCATAATTATGCAGGTAGGAAATGTGCAGGCAATATACCTTGGACTACCGTTAGGAATCACATATGCATCAGAAAAAACTATGCGTGATGTGAGGCCTTTTCTTTTTCTAATAAACTAAATGGCCTATTAGTAATGAATAATTGTTATAGTGGTAATTGCATTTGTTGCTGATATTTTTATAGGTTTATAAGTAACAAGAGTAAGAGGAAGCCATGCTAGGCAGAAAATGGAAGTATTACAGGCTATTGGACGCTGATGATGATGAGGAGAATGTGGGTTTTGGTTCTGTTGCTCCTCTATTTTTTTGTAGACTGTTGGGAATTCAATCAGCTTGGATTAACATACCTACAAAGAGTGATTTAGCAGCTTAGAAAACCTGGTGCTTATCATGGTAATGTATGACTCACAAATTTTCTTTAGTTTTGTATAATTTGCATTCTTAGTACGCGTACTCTGACACTATGTGCATTTGTTGACAGTTTGAACACTACATGGTGGTGATACCCAAATAAATTGCTTGGTTTGGATTTTTTTCCATATGGAGAGTTCAGTCCTGTTTTTGGCTCCATAATAGGTACTGCTATAGTTATTTACTTCAGACACTCAACCTTAATTGGTTTTTTTTCCTGCCGCTGAAATTCTTAGCATTTGAGATGATATGCTTTAATTGATTCTTATCAATGGTTAATGTGTGTATGGTGATTTAAGGATGTTGATAAGCTGTTTTTGTATCTCTGGGAGAATTAGTTTGTGTTAAAGAATGCCGCCTATACCATACTAATTAAATTTAGCGATCCTGTGAGTCAGTGGTGGTTCTTTTCTTGAAATGGTTTAACAAGTATGAACAAAGTATATGAGATTATAACTCAGTAGTAAATACATTACCATACTACTTGGGCTTAGCAAGATCAAATGTGGCCAACACATCTACAATTTCATTATTATTATTTTAAAATATTTCCGGTTTGTTATTCGGTTTGTCCTCAATTCAACATTTGTAAAATGAGAAGTACATTTAGAAGGGGATGAAAGAGTAGATTAATTATTGAGTGTTTGGGTCTTTTTCAGTTCACCAAATGTGATGCATCCAGTTACTCTTAGATCAGTAGGCTTGAAACACATGGTATGGTTCGTTGAACTTTACCTGTTTTGTCTTCACACTTGCACTTACAAAGATTACCCTTGTCCAAAATTCAGTTTCAAAATTAAGTGTAAACTTAATTCATGCCTTTATGCAGGCTTTCACATGAAGTAGGCTGTCGGCAGTAAACGACAGAAATGAAGAGCTGGGTAATTCGTACCGTAAGCTTTGAAGCTTTTGCGACAACGGCCGATTCAGTTAGTACGCTCCCGCCTTTGTAGAAAAGAGATTTCCCTTATGTTTTTGGTCCAGTATATTATGAGGAGATTTTCGTTGGCAATGTTGGCGACAAAGTTTCCAGTCGCGTGAGTATCTTACTTTCTGGATAAATTACTTTTATCAAGGTGAATTCAATTGGTGAAAATGTTAAGGTTAGATGTAATTTATATTTGCCGGATTGAAAACAATTAAAGAACTGTTATGGGGTTGGATATTGGAATTTAGAAGTTGGATCAATAGATTTTTGGTGTCGAGTTTCATGGTGTTTTACTAAAGTAGGTAGGTTTATTTCATGTGAGATTTAAGGTTTCATTTTACCTTAGGACCAGCAAAACGCGTATTATCAATTGGATTTATGGCATACGTCAACTGTCTACGGCATTTCACTTCACAACTAAAGAGATCCGTCAAGTATGCTTTCAATGTTTGCTCTCAAAAGTTGTAGTACATTTAAGTAGTTAATTTATTTTACCATAACTGTATACAATTATCTTTTGCCTGTAGGAAGCTGCTAAGGGGAAACTTTGGCATCAACATGATGCACATGGAAAGCCACCTAATGCATTCTGATGTTGTCCTTCATGAGCTGTTACTTTCCCAGATAATCATGACATTGGATTCTGTCAGGAAATTTCGGTCTATAAGGTTTAGTAATTCATCATAATATTTACTTTAGTACTTCAGTATTCTCTACTCTTTAAACAATGACTGATCTACTGAACTTTTGTTAAAGTTGCAGGGTCTTTGTCCAATTCCTTCTCATCATGTAATGGAGGTGTGGAACATTTATTTGGTGTATTAATATTTCTTTTATAGGATGGTTTTCTTAAATTGCTTATAATCAATTCCGTGTTATCCGATCATTTAAGAAAGCAAAAAAGGATAGAAGCGAGATATGGCATGTATTTACTTTTACCAATCAGTTAAATTGACTATGTTATTATTGGTTTGATAACAGCAAAAACAACAGAAAGGCCTACATCATCTAAACTAATTCTATGGGAGTTGTACGTACAAATTGAGATAGTACAGGAGATGGAGAAATGTTTGTTGCGTCTAACAGGCGAGGAGGCCATAGGCTGCTATTGGGCATCTGGAAAAGAAATGTTCTTGTGTTGCTTCACTGACCCACAATATGAGGACTGAACGTGTACAACAAGCACTCCCGAGGTTCAAGTTGAGTACAGTTTTTTTATTTTTTTGGAGATATATTGTATTTATTACAACATATATTTCCAGAATTAGTTATCATGTTCGATACATGGACACTTACCATACATTTTGTGAATACTGGATAAACGAGACACGTTTTGGAAACAAGGAATACAATAGTTTTTTCACATGTATGCTTTTATCTTACACATGTACGTTAGATAGTATATCTAGCAAATATGATGACTATCAAAGAATTAAAAATGTAAATGGGTAATTTTTCTACAAATTTGACATGCGTAACTAATAAGATGTTAGTCAACAACACTGACTTGGACATAAATCTTTTTTTTTTTTTGATATTGTGATTGTAAGCCTCAGTTTGGATAGATTTCTTATTTACAATGTGTATTTGATCAGGTTGCAGCCTTTGAGACAAACTTGAGAGAAGCAAATGCAACTATGGAAGGAACTTATACTTGATTATTGTCGGTCACAAAAGATATTTGTAACTGGATTGGGACAAAACTTTCCTTTCTTCTCCAACCCTGCGATCAAAAGTAAGCACTCCCTTCTTATTAACAGTCACCAATGAAAGTCAATAACGCATTTCAAGTTGCCCAAATATGACTTTTTCTCAAATTTATTCTACTTTGCGCTTTTTTATTGGTTGGGTTTTTCTATTTAGCATTTACTTTTATAGACCTTATAAGTTGTACTACTATTTATACGACAGTTTTGAACATTAAGCTAACAATTGCTACCTTAATGATGGAAAAATAAATGTTTAGTTTGAATGGCAAACTATTTTCACGGTAAGGTATACTATCTGATAAAGACGGATTCTAAATTGATTAAGTATTAATTCAATTTGGCTTTGAGAAATCTTAGTGATGTGATAATCACACCATTTACCTTTATCATAAGCTCATAAGAATTCCATATTAGTCATATAACTAAGAAAATGGGCTTATATTACGAAGAAAATAAGCTCATGAGACTGAAGATAATCTAATACAAACAGCCCCAAAACACAGATGTGTGTTGGAAAATTAATGTGAATGGTGGAATTTTAAAGAATTAGGTTTGACCCTTGAAAGTCAAATTAAAATATGTATAGACAATGTAATAACAAGTGGTTTATGCTTGGTTATGATAGGACCTAATTAATTAAAATGCTAAACAAGGTCGACGCAAAACCAAAGAAGCGGATTTGTATGCAGTTTTGGAGTAGGAATGGTGTCCTTAGACACACTTTTGTTCATTAAAATCAACTCTTTTCGATAGTACAGTTTATAACTACACAATAGTAATCCTAGGAAACTAACTCTTAACAGTCCCGTTTAAATAAGCCTTATCATACAGAATTTACCGACAGGTTTTAGGTGTTACAACAGAGATTCAACTGCACAAAGTTTAGCACTAATTGGCTTGCCCTCTAGAAACTCTAGAAAGAAAAGTGCATGTATAAATTTCAAGTGATGGGTGAAAGTGAAAAATAAATCTGAAAAGGTCAAGTGATGCCTGATTTGACCAATGCCTAACATCAGATTGGGAAAACCTTGATTAGGAAATAATTTTTAGGTAGCTTTTAGGCATAATTTTTAATTCTAAATGTAGAAAATCTGCATAATCATTTATTTTCTAAAAACTGCAGATTGTTTTGTATAGTGATTATGTATGAAAATGCATCGTCTGATATATTTGGTAGGTCTAATTGTATGTGCTGCAAATGCACCAGCAGGGTATGGTAGTGATGTTGAGTACATTAGTAGGCGTAGACAACAACGACAACCAGTTCCAGCCACGGGTGTTCCTGTTACTATTTCATTCATTGATCGCCGTCTCTGCGGAAATGACATGCACGTATGAGAGAAAAGGTGCATACTTTATCTATAAATTAATGCTTTTTTCTTTATGTATTTTACCATTTTTTTTTGCTTTGGTTTGTTAGAAAATGAGCCGTTTGGTAACGGATCAAAATGGGTAGGTGTGAACTAATATTGATAATATAACTAATCTATTGATAACATAACTAATCTTTTTTCTCTACACAGTGAGCCACTTTTTACTGCTTGACCCTTTTTAGCTTTTTTCTTTACCCACATCATATAAGTAAATGGGTTGAAATGGGTATCTCTACTTCTGATTATGTTTTGCATAAGCATTTCCAGATTTAATGTTGTACCTTATTTTTTAATTTTCCACAATACATGTTTGCCAACTGCAAGCCTTATCCTAAAATTACTTTAAAGTTCATTTTTTACAAGTTGACACCGTTTATGAACAAAGAATGGAATCTCTTTCATTGTTTACCTATGTCCTTTTGTTCACATTAGAAACATTTAGGAATATGCCATAAATTAAACAATCTGTAAACAATCATTGATTAACTTTGTTTATGTTTTAGGACTTTTTGAAGTCTTAACTAAACACTAAAGCGGCAATTCAGAAACTTCAAGACAAAATCAAGGATTGCAAGTCTATTATCAAGTAAGGTGTTGTGTGTGTGACAAGATGCTATGTATCTTTGTTCGTTTCTATTTTGCCCAATTATAATGGATATGTTTCTTTTTCCTTTTACGAGTATGACTCGCATAAACTTATTGTTATTGTGAAAATTATATTAAGTTCAATGATATCTTAAAAACTATTCTACTAATTTTTATTTTAAATAATTCTTGAAGCTAGCCGCCCAGCGGGCGGGCCTGCGGCTAGTATATATATATAGGGAAGGGTGCTATTTAGAACCATAAAAAGGTCGAGAACTGCGAGAACCACCATCAACCAATCAGATTTGTTTGATTATTAATTTTTATTATTTAAATTAAAAGGGTATAATAGTAAAAGTAAATTTTTTATTTTCTTTTCGAATTTGTATTTAATAAAAAACGTTTTTTTTCCCTATATTTGAGGTTTTTTTGTTTGAATAATATTTTGTTCAACATGCATGTTTAGTAAGGTGCACATGTGTTTTTTTAGATAATGTAAATTTACCTGTATTTGTAGTGTTCAAGTTACGTGTATTTAGTAAAGTGCATATGTGTTTTTTAGATAATGTAAAGTTACGTGTGTTTGTCGTGCATGGAATGGCAACCAGAGGCATTTTACAAGTAATGTATACAATTTAAAACAAAAACATAATATACAAAATTTAAAATCATGTGATATTCGATTCAAATACAAATTTCTAAAAAATGTTGCCCTATATGCACATGTATTTTCCCTCCTTGGACACTTTGGATTTCTTTGTATGTATATGTCCACTTGTATCTACGGTATGCACTTGTATTTAGTGGATGCACTTTGTCTCTTTACTCTTTACTTCTTTACCATAACTATCTTTTCGCTAGATAGTATGTACAAGATACATGTGCACTCTCCACATCGCTCATCATAGTCTTACCTGTAACCATAACCAATTAATAAACGAATTATTTAATCATAGCAACTAACAAAACACATATGCACAATGTATTTCTGACTTGTACACACGAAACCATATCTTGACTTCTTTGAGAAATTAGTACATTTTTAAAACACAAAACACAAGTGCACCATTTAATCAGAACTAAACACAAATACACCTTATATTAGAACTAAAAACATGTATGCACTTTCAATAACACATTATGCTACGATCAGATCTATTTAATAATCATACACCAAAGCAATCCCATAACCAAGATTGATAACTATTACAAACTATGCATTCTATGTTGCATGATATGCATAACATATACACTTAGTAACAAAGAAAATTATTATATACGGAGCATCATTAACGTAGACATAAGTTATTGAAGCTTTTAGGCATTTTCTAAAAACAAATATTATAGTTTTTGCACTAAAGTGCCTAACAAAAAGTTAGATAATAAATTTATATAGAGCAATCATTTTGGTAATAATCATCTTAGTAACGAAAGCATTTATATTGAGCACATCATCTTAGCTTTAAGCAACTAATTTCTTTAATAAATCATTTATAACCTGATTTAAATTTTTTGAGAATGTCTACAAACAATAAATAGATAAAAACAAACCTATATAAGAGTAACTTGTAACAAATTTCAAGATCCATCATTATCCTTGAACCATCTTCTTCAATTTCCATCATCTTATAATGCTACAAAATGATTTTGTCAAATGATTTCAGAAATTGAAACCTAATTAAGAAATTTAAAATGCTTTTGCTTTTAATAACTAATTAACAAATCATTTCGTCAATTATATAAGAAATTGATTTAACCAATAAAAAAGATGATTTTAGGAAGATAAAAATTAACAAATGATTTCAAATACAAAAAAAAGAGCATTGAGAATCCAATTTTATAAACTTTAAGTTAATAAATAATGATTACCTTGGTCTATCAAAGCCTCAAAATGCTTCTAGAAGTCAGGATCGGATTCGAAAGAAATGACGGCAAGAAGTTGCAGTCAAAATGAAATTAGGTTTATTAATTTAAAAAGGGATTGTCTAACCAGTGCCCTTAGGGCACTGGTTAAGAAGATGGAAGACCCACAAAAAAATACCAAAAAAATAATTTAAAGACTCAAGGACCCACACTTTTTCAATAAAAAAATATTTTTACGGTACCTTTTTGTGGGTCCTCAGCCTTCTTAACCAGTGCCCTAAGGGCACTGGTTAGACAATCACATTTAAAAATGATCTATTCAAATCTCAAAATATTTTGACGGTTTCTTTATAAGGCTAGTATGAAATCTCTTTTTTACCCTTTGGTCATTTATTAAACATTTACTAAATTTACAAAAATGCCACAAACCATTTTAACCATTGATCAAATATTTAATGGTTGAGATTGGTTCTCGCAGTTCTCGACATTTTTCTGGTTATGAAAATAACCCTACACTATATATATCTATAATATATATATATATATATATACATACATACATATATATATATATATATATATATATATATATATATATATACTAGCGGAGTACCCGCGCCTAGCGGCAGCGGTGTCTGGTTGCGATAAAATTTCAGTCGTGATACCAATTTTTTGTAGCGTTAAAGAATCATTTTTCAACAGCAATTTTTTAACTTGCAATATTTTTTTTTGATAACGTCAATCTTTAAGTGAGCATATTTTTTATGATAACATTGTTTGAAGTTGTATTCGACTGAAACTATAATCGCTTCAACCAAATTTCTATGTCGTTTAATTTAAACACAAAGTGTATTTGTAAAGTAAAGGAACTATTTCCCGGTAATATTGTTATGTATTGAAACGTTTTTGTAACGTCATGGTTGAATTATTTTCTAATAGCGTCATTTTAAGTTGAATAGTCATTTAAGTTCTTGTAGTCATATAAGTTGCGATGCCCGCGCCTGGCGGCAATGGTGTATAGTTTTTAAAGCATTTCCTTCGCATTGATCTTCAAAAATAAACATTCATTTATATTTAAAATCAAAAACCGTAATCAAACCGCGATCAAAAACCGTAATCAAAAACCGTAATCAAACTTAGCTTTTTATAAATCAAATAGATGTTTTTAACGACGAAAAAACATGTCAATCAAATAATTTTGAGTTTAAGTCCTGATTAATACATGTGAGATAAAATTATTGATGTATATTATTATGAGATAGTTAAAATTACCGTTTAAAAAAAATTATAAATAAATAAATAAAACCTCGTAGCTATTGTTGTTTGTGTGATTTTAGTGTGACTATGAATGGTTTAAACGTAACATTCATTTTTTTACAGGCATTTTATTTTGTGTGTACAAGCATTTCTTGTTTTCATGATAAACTATCACGACAACAATCAGATAGATTAAGAGTGTAATTGAAACCATTACATAAACTTCAAATGAAATAGATTAAGTGCACATCTAGCCTAGCATTCGCGCCTGGCAGCAACTGTGTCTAGTTTTAACAAACTTTTGGTGGCAAACTTTTTTTTAGAAAAATTATATTTGTAGCGTTAGAGAATTATTTTCTTATGCAATGGTTAGCGACGGTCCGACGAATATGTATAGTGAGGTACCCACACATATCGCCAACAGCGAATACTTATAGTAGGTTAAACAAAGTTTTATACGTTTTGTTAAAGCAATATATAAGTATACATAATTAACATTTTTGTGAATTTGAAATGCTTAGCAAAACTCATTTTGATATATCCCAATATGGGTTTTTCTAACTTGTGTCTTACATACAAATTTTACAATGTTTTAAACTTTGTTGTATGACTCATTTATGTCCATGTACACGTGCAAATCTCATTTTGATATATTACAATACTTATTTATATATACAAATTTTACAATGCTTTAAACTTAGTTGTGTATCTTATTTTTGTCCCCGTGATTTCTTTATAAACTTTCCTGTCCAATATATGTGTGCCGTGTTTTTTTTTCATAAACTTCTCTATTTATATTATAAGTTTGGAGATGATCATAAAGGTCCTTTGGTATATGGGTAGAAGGCACTTTTGTAATTTTCAAAGCATTATTCATTTTACTGTGTAATTGTACTTGGGTTTTTGTTTCTTTGACTTTTTGTCCTTGATCACGTATATCAAGAATTCAAATTTTCAACCTCACACAAAGTGTTGTCAACACAAACCAAGAATTCTCTATATAATACATGGGACGAGGACCTTTTCACAAACTTTATTAAAATAAACGTTTCCTGGCTACTCATTGTGAGTGTCTCGCTCTAATAAAAAACCACTTTTCCTTCTACTCTGTTAGAGACGTTTTGTGGGTACTCAGTGTGAGTGTCATTTTGTAATAAAAAATGACTTTTCCTTATACTCTCTTAGAGGAAAGTGATAAAATATTGGCACACCGCCTCATCTCACCGCCTCTCTCCCTAATTCCAATTTCTATATTCTTCCAACAGTGTATTTGTTTATGTTAGATTCACTGCATCTCAAAAATCCATTATGGTTTTGATGTTACCTCTTCAGTTTCTACATGCTAGGTTAATTATCGTTAAGTTGCTAAACTATGGTTTTGATGTTACCTTTTCAATTAAGCAAAACCCATCTCAAAAATCCAAAAAATGTCAGATTCACCCCCAAAATGCAACCGGAACGATGGCCGGAAGTGCCGGTGTGACCGGAAGGCGTTTGAAGGTAGGACCCTTTGTGAGAAACATTATCTTCGAGGTAAACTTACGCAACATAAATTAAACCCTGGATTTTTTATATTTATGTGTTGTTTTGACAGATCCTTGATGATTTTTTATGGGTTTTGTTTGATTATTAAAACCCTTTTTCAAATTTGTATTAATATTAACGAAAGATATGTTTTAACGCAGATCTTTAAAGGGTTTTTGTATAATTTTTTATAATTTTTTTGTGTTTTGTTTACAGATCCTTGATGGGTTTTTGTTGAAATGAAAAACCAATGTTTTCGTTGCTGTAATCAGTTGAAATTAGCCAAAAGGGTCCTCGAAAAAAGTCGAAATAGAGTTCTAAGTCGTCTGCTGACATGTCTGAGGATCTTGATGATGCTTTGAAGAAAATGAATTTGAAAAAAGGGGATTTGCAGTTGGATTACTAGGTTTCTTCTAATCTTTACTGATCCTAAAAGTAAGTTTTACATTTATTGGTTTGTGTTATTTTAAATTTAATTATGTATGTTGAATTTGTTTCGAAAACAGGACGGTTATATTATATATATGTATAATAGCACGCTCTCTATACAGACTATATTTTCTTATTCATTTGCACTAAAAAAATATAGTTTTTTTGGGCGTGTCGTTGGGCTCCCTGTCTTAGACCGTTTTATTGTTCTTTTCTTTCCTACGAGATAACTATGCATTGTTTTTTTGATCGGCTAATCTATACTTTTCCAGAGATCATTGACGCTTCTTCTTCCCTCCTACCCACCCACCGTCTTCTTCAAAATCATTTGCTTTTCTTATACATCAGCTACAAGATGGTTTCCGTGATGTTTAAGATACTATGTAGGTAACTTTGCAAACCCTAACTCTCAAAATCAGTTACTGAATATACATAATGAGAATTTATTTTGGATTTTGGGGTTGTGTAGGGGAAGACGGGTGTTTGGAGATGTGCGAAAACATTTAGATAACGAAACTAATACTTAAATAACATATTTGGTATGGTTATTGCTTTTCTTCACTGTCATCGAAACGTAAATGTTGAAAATTGAGTTGTAGATTGAGTTGTGTTATTGAGCTATATGCTTGCTAAAATTAGATATCGTTCTTTTTGTTGTTGCTTAAATAGGACGACCATTCGTTGTGGCTTAAATAGGACGACAACCATCCTAAAGGGAGCGGTGTGTTTGGTTTTGCTTATTAGGGGCCCTAGGGGGTGCGTTTGGATTATTTTACGGATTTAAAATTATTATTTTGCTTACACACTAGGCTATTTATATAGTGCTGGTATTCCAGGTTTTGTTAACTTATAGGTATAAGTAAACTGCTTAAAAATGTGATCGTGGTGAAGTTGTTGCATTTCTAAAAACTTTGTTGGACCTTATTGCTGTTCTTGCTGACAAAACTGTAGTAAGTGTAAATCGGTGACAGTGTGATCATGTAAACTGCATAAAACTGTGATTGTGATGATGTCGTTGTTGCATTTCTACAGTTTTCAAAGCAAGAAACTGTTCTTCTTTGTTTTTTGCTCCCATCATTACCCACGCTTGGGTACATTGCCTCATTACACTGTGAGATATTTTTATGAAACATATATTGGAAACTGTTACAAGCCTTTTGATCAAATGATATAATTGAAAAGTTTCGTTAAATATGCAGACTAAACATGCGAGAAATGAATCACCACGAAAAAGCTATAGTGGCGTCCAAGAAACATCTCATGTAGATCGAAGTAGGTGAGAACTTCCAAGTTTTAGACGCTATTTTCACCTGATATGAAACGAGTGAAGAAGGCGAGCTAGAGCCTATGGCTGCTGCAACAATTGAGGATGTCACTTCGGTCGGACAACATCTTTGGTCATTGGTAATAACATGAGAATTCAAGTCGAGGATTTTGGGGTTGTGTAGGGAAGGCGGGTGTTTGGTGATGTGCGAAAACATTTAGATAACGAAACTAATACTTAAATAACATATTTGGTATGGTTATTGCTTTTCTTCACTGTCATCGAAGCGTAAATGTTGAAATTGAGTTGTAGATGAGTTGTGTTATTGAGCTATATGCTTGCTAAAATTAGATATCGTTCTTTTTGTTGTTGCTTAAATAGGACGACCATTCGTTGTGGCTTAAATAGGACGACAACCATCCTAAAGGGAGCGGTGTGTTTGGTTTTGCTTATTAGGGGCCCTAGGGGGTGCGTTTGGATTATTTTACGGATTTAAAATTATTATTTTGCTTACACACTAGGCTATTTATATAGTGTTTGGTATTCCAGGTTTTGTTAACTTATAGGTATAAGTAAACTGCTTAAAAATGTGATCGTGGTGAAGTTGTTGTTGCATTTCTAAAAACTTTGTTGGACCTTATTGCTGTTCTTGCTGACAAAACTGTAGTAAGTGTAAATCGGTGACAGTGTGATCATGTAAACTGCATAAAACTGTGATTGTGATGATGTCGTTGTTGCATTTCTACAGTTTTCAAAGCAAGAAACTGTTCTTCTTGTTTTGCTCCCATCATTACCCACGCTTGGGTACATTGCCTCATTACACTGTGAGATATTTTTATGAAACATATATTGGAAACTGTTACAAGCCTTTTGATCAAATGATATAATTGAAAAGTTTCGTTAAATATGCAGACTAAACATGCAGAAAATGAATCACACGAAAAAGCTATAGTGGCGTCCAAGAAACATCTCATGTAGATCGAAGTAGGTGAGAACTTCCAAGTTTTAGACGCTATTTTTCACCCTGATATGAAACAGTGAAGAAGGCGAGCTAGAGCCTATGGCTGCTGCAACAATTGAGGATGTCACACTCGGTCTCGGACAACAGTCTTTGGCTGTTGGTAATAACATGAGAATTCAAGTCAGGATTTTGGGGTTGTGTAGGGGAAGACGGGTGTTTGGTGATGTGCGAAAACATTTAGATAACGAAACTAATACTTAAATAACATATTTGGTATGGTTATTGCTTTTCTTCACTGTCATCGAAACGTAAATGTTGAAAATTGAGTTGTAGATTGAGTTGTGTTATTGAGCTATATGCTTGCTAAAATTAGATATCGTTCTTTTTGTTGTTGCTTAAATAGGACGACCATTCGTTGTGGCTTAAATAGGACGACAACCATCCTAAAGGGAGCGGTGTGTTTGGTTTTGCTTATTAGGGGCCCTAGGGGGTGCGTTTGGATTATTTTACGGATTTAAAATTATTATTTTGCTTACACACTAGGCTATTTATATAGTGCTGGTATTCCAGGTTTTGTTAACTTATAGGTATAAGTAAACTGCTTAAAAATGTGATCGTGGTGAAGTTGTTGTTGCATTTCTAAAAACTTTGTTGGACCTTATTGCTGTTCTTGCTGACAAAACTGTAGTAAGTGTAAATCGGTGACAGTGTGATCATGTAAACTGCATAAAACTGTGATTGTGATGATGTCGTTGTTGCATTTCTACAGTTTTCAAAGCAAGAAACTGTTCTTGCTGTTTTTGCTCCCATCATTACCCACGCTTGGGTACATTGCCTCATTACACTGTGAGATATTTTTATGAAACATATATTGGAAACTGTTACAAGCCTTTTGATCAAATGATATAATTGAAAAGTTTCGTTAAATATGCAGACTAAACATGCAGAAAATGAATCACACGAAAAAGCTATAGTGGCGTCCAAGAAACATCTCATGTAGATCGAAGTAGGTGAGAACTTCCAAGTTTTAGACGCTATTTTTCACCCTGATATGAAACAGTGAAGAAGGCGAGCTAGAGCCTATGGCTGCTGCAACAATTGAGGATGTCACACTCGGTCTCTGACAACAGTCTTTGGCTGTTGGTAATAACATGGGAATTCAAGTCAGGAAAAATACTTCAAAGAGGTGGTCGGTTCAATCACATTACTCTCCAACGGCGTCTGAAAGAAAAGGACTAGACAGACGCCACATTTGGACAATGCATATAATGGTCAGTCATGTTTTGAGCATTCGTCATCTTTGTTCAAATTTGTGTCGTTACTGAATGTCGTCTCTTTTTTCTATGCAGGTAATACCAATGGCGTCCAAATGAATGAAAAGGAATGCGATTATAGTGGGGCGCAGCTGCAGGTATAGGTTTTCTAACACGATTGTTTGCCGCTAGCAACTGCATAAGTTTCAGCTTCCTTATGCATTTGTCGGGCGCAAAACACTGAATGTGGTATCTATCAGGTTACAAGTACCATTGTTCAGAAATGCGGGCCTAACAACTTTGCCTGCAACCCTTCTGTTGACGCGTGCGTACGACATTCTTTTCCACTGTCATCAGTATCGCAAGGTTAGATTTCTATTGGAATTTCTAACACGATTGTTTGCCACTAGCAACTGCATAATTTAACTAGATTGTGTATGCAAGATATGGACCGATTGTGTTGGATTTGGGGGCATGGATAATACGGAGTACTCATCCACTTTCTTCCATTCCAACATGCGATAAAGCGGGTGGTCAGGAGCTTACAAGAACCGTTCAAAATTTGGAAAAAGTACCACACACCATAAGCTATATGCCAAGAAAAAGGCAACAAGGTCTAGCCTCGACGGGTAATGATTTTCGCATATCTTTGATCGGGTTCGGCTGTTATCATATGTTGGTACACCGTATATGCGTATGACCTTTCAAAGTCATCTGCTATATCATTTGTCACTATAGCCAGAGATTATACCCGAGATGGTCAAAATTGTTAGACCACTCCTGCTCCCATCAACCATAAGCAACAAAAATAACTAGACCAATGAACTATCCCAGCAGCAAGTTACACTAAATGCTCAGGTACAGAGCCTCTCGACATTAGCAGTTTACAGTACTTTTAACAGATTCGTCCGTATAATTGTATGATGATTTTAACTTTCAAATTACAGCCAATCACCAAAATTCGTACAATGCTCTGAAAAGGAGGTTCGGCGAGACATGCACAGGTTCTTTCATATGCTAACATTAAAGATTTCTAAAATTTCATTGCAACTTTGGATGACAATTTGTTAATCATTTCAGGTTACCATCATTATAGGCTGACATGGTTTAGAAGACCGGGTTCCAACAACAGATCATATACCATCAGATGTACCAACACGGTTACGCCAACGTTAGTGATGCCCCTTTCTCTTTTAATAATTTCCATACTGGTAACTTAACTTTCCTAACCTTAGTCAACAACCTGGTAATCGAGATCAGCAATAGACAAAGATTTCCTCCATGGTTGTTAGCATATGTAGATTGCGAATGTGTTCCAGATGTCTCAAACGTTTTCATATGCGTTCCATTGCTCCGTAAACATTTTAAAACAACAGTTGTTAGCTGTGTATATCTTAAGTCTGTAATCCGCTAGATTTTCGATTAATTTTAGATTACTGTGAACTTAACCCACACTGTAAAATGACAATCCATTATCAATTGAACCCTTATTAAACCACATAGATTATTGTCATTGTACGCATTTTGGACTCATGAAATGAAACTACGACAACAGTTGCTGCGCAGATAACAGTAACACAAGAAATCTCAGCTACACAAGCGCGCACTCCTACATCCTCTGCGCGCGTTTGTTTAAAGGAAGACTTAGCAGTTCCAGCAGGCGTTCAAGGCCTTTATATCATAGATGTTGTTTGGGCGGGAGGGTCCAATTGTTTGTGCATCGGGATTATCCGGATTTCATACATCATTTTTTTTCACGTGTCCACAGCGACTCGCAAGGAGGTATTTGCGCGCGTTTGTTTAAAGGAAGACTTAGCAGTTCCAGCAGGCGTTCAAGGCCTTTATATCATAGATGTTGTTTGGGCGGGAGGGTCCAATTGTTTGTGCATCGGGATTATCCGGATTTCATACATCAACTTTTTTCACGTGTCCACAGCGACTCACAAGGAGGTATTTGCAAGGGCAGACAAATAGGAACCTACACCAAATGCTAAAAAGGCCAAGCACAACTAGCACAACACTCAGATCAACAACAATTGTGGAAATCATGGGCACGCAGGTACTATAATGTGCACACATAAAGGTGTATTCCTTTAACATATAAAGTAATTGTTAGGACACATATAATGTAGTATGTATGGTGCTCCTACCATACATCCATCAGGTTGAGACTTCCCAGGTTCACGCCACTAGGCTTGAAATATGTACTGTTTGTAAACAACAGCTGCTGCGTTCTAACTATTTACTTTCGTGACATAATGTAATCGTCTATTTTCGAACGATGATTAAAAAAATATTGCAAACACCCCCGCCGCAACGCGGCGGGTTCCTTTCACTCGTTAGAAAACATTAAAAATAATAAAAGCCATTATTATATTATTAAGAGTAAATTACATAAATGGTCCCTGTGGTATGTCAAAAATTTCACATATCGTCCCTCAAACTTAAAAGTTGCATGAATGGTCCCTTTCGAGGCAAAAGAATAACATGAATGGTCCTTTGACCATAATTTCTGTTAGTTGACCGTCAAATGGGTGTTTGGAAGGCTGAAATGACAAAAATACCCTCGTATGTGTTTCATGAATGGTCCCTATGATTTGTGGGTTATCACGAATTAGTCCCTGATTTTTTATTTTTTATTTTTATTTATATAACTATTATATAAAAAACATTTTGTCGAAAATTTTATAAAAAATTCTTAAAATTTTATAAATAATTCCAAAAATTTTATAAAAATTTTATTCAAAATTTTATTCAAAATTCGAAATTCTATAAAAATTCCGATAAAAGTATTCAAAAAGAAAAAATTGTCGAAATTTTTTATAAAAAATTCCGTAAAAAAGAAAAAAGTTTAAAAAACAAATTTTTTACGAATTAAAAAAAATTAAAACAATTTTACGGAATTTTTTTAAAAAGAAAAATTTTTCTTTTCTCTTTTTTTTCCAGATTTTTTTACGGTATGTTTTATAAAATTTTGGGCAAAAACTTTTTATAAAATTTTAGGGTAAAAAATTTGTCAAAAAATTTATAAAAAGTTTAAAATTTTATAAAAAAATTTATAAAAATATTAAAATTTTATAAAAAAATTTATAAAAATATCAAAATTTTATAAAATTTTTTATTAAAAGTTCCGAAATTTTTTTAAAAAATATTTAAAAAATATTTTTTTAAAAAATTTCGGAACTTTTAATAAAAATTTTTATAAAATTTTGATATTTTAAAATATTTTTTAAAAAAGTTTCGGAACTTTTAATAAAAATTTTTATAAAATTTTGATATTTTTATAAAATTTTAATATTTTTATAAATTTTTTTATAAAATTTTAAACTTTTTATAAATTTTTTGACAAATTTTTTTCCCTAAAATTTTATAGAAAGTTTTTGCCCAAAATTTTATAAAACATTCCGTAAAAAATTTTGGAAAAAAAAGAGAAAAGAAAAATTTTTCTTTTTAAAAAAATTCCGTAAAAATTGTTTTTAATTTTTTTTTTAAAAATTCCGTAAAAATTTGTTTTTTAAACTTTTTTCTTTTTTACGGAATTTTTTATAAAAAATTTTCGACAAATTTTTTTCTTTTTTGAATACTTTTATCGAATTTTTATAGAATTTCAGAATTATGAATAAAATTTTTATAAAATTTGGAATTATTTATAAATTTTAGGAATTTTTTATAAAATTTAGACAAAATGTTTTTATATAAATAGTTATATAAATAAAAATAAAAAATCAGGGACTAATTCGTGATAACCCACAAACCATAGGGATCATTCATGAAACACATACGCGGTATTTTTGTCATTTCAGTCTTCCAAACACCCATTTGACGGTCAACTAACAGAAATTATGGTCAAAGGACCATTCATGTTATTCTTTTGTCTCGAAAGGGACCATTCATGCAACTTTTAAGTTTGAGGGACGATAGGTGAAATTTTTGACAAACCACAGGGACCATTTATGTAATTTACTCTATTATTAATATAACTAAAAGGCGAGCAACAGTAACCCCCAAACACTGTAGCACAATAAATGCCAACTTTCGCAAGTTGGCAAAAATAGCCTTTGAGGTTTAGGTGTTTGATTTAAGTAGAGTCCAGTTGGCAAAAATGTCTCACAAAAAGTTTAAGTGTATTTGCCAAGTAAGTCTTTTATAGCAATTTGGCAAACAAAAGCAATCCCGCTGCATCGCGCGGGTTTCCACACTCGTATATAACTATACATCGAGCAACACTGCTTGCAAAATGCAAGCATTAATTGCCAACTTTCAAAAGTTGGCGAAAATAGTCCCTGAGGTTTAAGTGTCGTTGCAAAATAAGTCCAAGTTGGCAAAAATAGTCCCTAAGGTTTAACTGTCGCTGCAAAGTAAGTCCTTTATAGCAATTTGGCAAAAATAGTCCCTATCCAAATTCACGACTACAAAAGCAATCCCGCTGCATCGCGCGGGTTCCCACACTCGTTATAATTAAACTTGCAAAATCATTTATAATCTATAATTTAATTATTGGTATGAATCATAACAATTTTGATAAACAATAGTTCAATCAACTTTTTAAAACTCAAACCTAAAGACTAAAAAAGATACGAACCAAGAAAAAAATGATACTCCGTATACAAAAAGGGTTGATAAAAAGGATACAAACCAAAAAAACCCGCATTAACAAAAATCAACAAAATACACAAGTAAATTTAAATAAAAGAGAGATGATATATGGTTAAACTTTATAAACTTTATTTCAAATTATATAAACTTTATAACAAAATCTTGTAACAATTTATAACAAACTTTGCATATACTTTATAACTAAACTTACGCAATAAGTTTATTACAAATATCAAGAACAAACTTTAAAAAGGAAAGGATACATTATCTAGTAACACCAGCAGTTCACGTGGTGGCAACAACAAATTCCGACGGCAACTGTAGCAATGACCGCGGCGGCAAGGTGAGGCTGAAAAGATACATGCAAAATTTACACAATCATTATCAACACACTATGAACTTTATAACAAATTGACACTATAAAATTTACAACAAAGTTTACACAATATACTTTATAACAATATTTACATAAATATGTAAATAAACTTTATAATAAATATTAACTAACTTTAAAAAAAAAACAAGGCATACATATTCCGACAACCACAAGTCCACAACAGTTCAACAGCGGCAGCAACAAACTTTGTTCCGATGAGGCACCAGCGGCAAGAATGGCGGAAGATGGTGGCCGTAAAAAATGCTAAAAATATTATAGAAACTCAAATCTACAAATAAACTCTACAGATCTACTAAAAAGCCCTTCAAAACTTGACTTAATATACATAGATCTATTAAAAGAATCAAAAATACCTCAAAACGTGAAAAACTTTTTTGATGACACTGGAATCGATGGCTGATCTGCGTAGTCGTGATTATCTGGTGGTGGGCTAGCGGTGGGGTTGTTTCAGTGGTGGTAGGGTGTCGTCGTGGTGGTGTTGATGTGATGGTGAGGTGCGGCGGTGGTAGGGGTGTCGTGGTGTTGCCGTGATGAAGGGGGGTTTTGTGTGTGGGTTTGTAGATGAGAGCGTATGGGAGGGATGAGAGCAGTGACGGAGCCAGGACCAAATATGACTGGGTGCACAAAATCTTTTGCGCCATAATAGTGGAAACACGTTTCAAAGGATCGGGTGCATTTAAGATGCATTTAGAAAAAATCGGTGTTTTTTTCAAAAATTAACACTACATCGAAAAAATCCATAGGGTTCCCGGGCACCCGCGGGAACCCCCTAGCTCCGTCCCTGGATGAGAGTGTTTGGGGTGTGTGTTTTTTGTGTTTGAGGTGAAAGAAGTAAACAAGATAAAATGAGATGGGGAGGATGGCTGTTTGTGGGTTTTTTTTTTATGGTTGCTTTATATAGTTTTGTAGGTTTGGAATTTTTTTAAGGATTGGTTATTGGTTAGGTGTGTGTAAATTTAGGATTGGAGTTTGGTTAGGGTGGCTGAATCTTAATTTTTAGGTTGGGTATATTGGTGCATTTTAAAGGAGTAAGATATATATATATATATATATATATATATATATATATATATATATATATATATATATATATATATATATATATATATATATATATATATATATATATATATAGTTAGGATCAAATAAGAAGATTACTTAAAATAAGAAGGAATAAGAAGAACTATAACCGCAAATCCGAGATGCGTCGACCTAAATTAGATGATCCCTGAATCTTAGATGATGCTAACGCAATAATGTGTTTCACAGCTTTTAATTAGATGCGATATCACATTATATTCGATGCATTCATGATTTCTCTTGTTTTTGTTCTCTGACGCGCCAAAATCATGAAAATCAATTTGCACCATCTATACATCAAATTAACTTTCGAAACTCAAGATGTTGCGTCTATATAAATAGAAATGCATCCAATGCAAGTCGTTGCATCTTAAATGCGTGGTTTTGGTCACTTCTCACCACTTCTTATTTTAATTTACTTCTTACTGGATCCCTACTCTATATATATATATATATATAGGCTTTGGTTCCATTGAGAAGAGTTTTAGATTGAGAAGGTTGAGAAGAGATCATAGCCATTCAATTGTTTTTATTTTGATTCATTTTACATAATTAATTATTAGTTGTTAAAGGTACTATTGTCATTGCAACAATGCATAATTTATTAGATAATAAATACACGTATAATTTTGCTCTCCAAATACGGAGTATTGAATTCAACAATCTCTAGCCTTTTTGTTTCTCAATGCACCATATATTTTGACGATCCATTCTTCGTTTCAACTTTTGAATATGTGAATCATGTATTTGCTATATGAATCATGTATATTTTTATCACTGAGTGTGCTAGTTCATAGTTCAACTATATGAATCACAAATTTTTAATTTAAGTGTTGGATATGTGAATCATTAAATCTTAGATTTAACATTAAAACATGTGAATCATGGTTTGAATGTGGTAAATTTTATAAAAACATAAGAACTGAATCATTGCGTTTTGTTGAGTTTTGAATCATTGCAATTACTTATGATTTATTGGTTTTTTAATCATTGCAATTACTTACTAAAGTTTTAATAGGTCTTTGAATCATATGATAAATACTTAATCATTGTGTTTTGTTGAGTTTTTGAATCACATACCGGTTTTTGAATCACTGCAACTACGTATGAATGATGTTTTCTTGAATCACTTGGTGCTTATATAAAAAAGCATTCACTAAATTAATAAAGACAAATTAGGAGTCTTTACTTATAGATAAGATTATGATTCACTATATTCTAGAATATAAAATAAGTTTAGTTAAGTAAGGATTTTATAGTGAAATATTCAAAAGCAAAACTCTAACATACGCAATCCAAATAAATCACGTCTTCGTTTCACAAAAATAATATGGATGTTATTTCTTTGTTCCATGGGTTCATCGTTCCACTTGTGAAACCAAAAAAAGAAAGAAAGAAACTGTTTGCATTAAATGTATATGATTAAATGTAATTAATAAAAGTTTTATAATACCCATCATACCCTTTATTGATTTGATGAGATGAGTGATCATGATCTCTTTTTAATCTTCTCAATCTAAAAGTCTTCTCAATTGATCCGGTTCTCTCTCTCTCTCTCTCTCTCTCTCTCTCTCTCTCTCTATATATATATATATATATATATATATATATATATATATATATATATATATATATATATATATATATATATATATAGGGAGGCGTTATTGTAGTGACCCTCTTAAAATAAAAACAATAAGAACCATTTTGAACCATTAGATCAATCAATAAAGATGAGATTTAAATTAATTACTAGAGTGGCAGAACTGTAATAAATTGAAAAATGAATGGCATTATGCACCAATTAACATTGACTGATTCCCATGCAATTCTTTTATTTTTGGAGGTTGTTTTTAAATTTTTTATGCAATTTTTATTTGCACAGATGCATTGATACGGATTTAATGATAAAAAATATACAGACTACACATTTCATGGTACGCTTTTGTGACGACCATTTTTTTATACATGCGTATATAAAACTCTAAATGATGCACTAACACTTTGTAATACAAAGTTTTCATGACACACGTTTACACATTATTTTTACATGTATATAACATTGCTCGAACTCATACTTGAATATACACTCGGCGATTAAAATATTGATATTTTGTATACACAAAATATTACATTACCTGATTAACATAATTGACACATAATTACATTAAGAAAACTGACAAATATAAAAATACACAAAATAAATTGCAATATTACTGATACACGTATACTACATATAAACACTAACGAATTGTGACACAACTGATAAACATCAACTAATTGGTACCCTGCTTGATCAACTGGTGCATACCAATTCAATTCAGATGAGATTCGTCCTGTTCGGGCTATGTGTGATGAGGTCTCAGGGGCGGTGGAATCTTGCAGCTTCTTAATCAAATCTAGTGCAGATGAGGATACCGGTACATAGGATACAGCAGGAAATATGGAACATGGCGTAACGACCACATGTGTTAAGAGTAGGGGCACTTAAGCTTATAGGAGCCGATCCTTTTTCAGATCGAGTCCCTTTTATCCAGATTTGGGACAGATGTCGAAATCGACTTTGGTTTCCATCGAGGATACTCACGCCAGTCCTTGGGCTTGCTCACTCCTGGCCAAATTTCTTCATTGCGTGTGCCCAACAACCTGATCAAACGCAATGGGAATCAATACTTTTTAGTACATTACAACTTTTAGCAATGTGAAACTATGCAGCAATTGTTACGAGATATGGACCTGAAAATATGCAGCAATTGTTGACATTCAGAGTCTATCAAATATGGTTGTGTTCGTCACTACTTCAGCTGCAAATTTCACAAAAAATGAATCAGGTCATCAATTCGTTAAACAAGTTAAACTATGATAAGCAATCATAAACTAGGCGAAGGACTCGAAGTAGTACCAAATATGCAGCGAACATACCACATGTAAGCAACAGTTGAGTAATGGGTCGCACCCAAAAGGACCTCAGGTGCCCTCTACCACAAGGTCAAAATCTGCAATAACAGAACTTACAAGTTACTACCAAAATAACAGAACAATTACCACAAAAAAATTAACAAACATAAACTACACACGAAACAATATTCATAAATTCACAAACACAAAATATCGTTAGTACCTTGACAAATATAAAATTTAACTTATACATTGACTACAACGAGTACTTCAAAATCATTGATTCAAAAAAAACATAGTTGACTCATATACATCATGTATCAATCTGTTCCATGGAAAAACATTGATACACTACTAAAATTCAAAAATGATACATAAACCACTATTACAATGATACGCTAATTAAACCACTATTATCTTAAAAATAAAACAATGATACGCTAAATGATACGTGAACCTTAGTGATGCATCATTCAAAAATGATACATCACCATTTACAGATATTGATATTTGAATTGTATACAGACCTTAAAGTCATTAAAAAATATAATACAAACCTTTAAATTAAACAAACTCAAATTTATACATTCCAATGAAAGCGTCTCAATTAAATCCGATGATATGAATCCTGGAAAACAAACTCTAATAGTCTGAAGCATAAGCAACGCAAAATAAGCTAATATAGGAATGGGCCACACATAACTTAACTTTACAATTTAGAAGCATAAACTAATTAAATTGATAAACAACACAATATCAATGAATATAAGTATGGGTTGCACAATCACTTAAGCAACCTTGCGACTAAAATGAACCTTTAAAGTGGCAAGCAACACAATTTATAAGCACAAATCCACATACGTTCATACATAAACAACACGAAATTGGTGACTCAACTTCATGGGCGGAGCCAGAAAATGTTTCTCGAGGGGGAAAATTTTAAATTTTATTAGAAACTACACTATAAATTGGTTCGTAAGGGGGGAAAATTACAAAAAATGTCAAATATTTTCGAAAATTTACACAACAATTTTTTTGGTTAGAGGGGCACGTAACCCTTGTGACCCCCCCTTTATCTCCGCCCCTGCTCAACTTACAACTAAAAAGAAGTTTCAACGACCAATTTGACGAAAAGCTGCACAATTTAAAAAAATTAAACAGCATGTTTATTTTAAAAAGCATATACATCACAAAACAAGGGAACATAAATAGAAACCACATAGATCAGTAAACCAATTAACAACTAAAATGAACCAATAAAGTGCAAACACCACACTTAAAAGAACAATCCACATGAATAAATGCAGAAACAACACATTTTAGAAGCAAAAAAAAATCCAAGATCTGATACAAACAAGCAAACATTGAATTATGGGTTTCGCTTAATGGTTCGTTTTTCGATGTATCAATTCTAGCTATGATTTTTTTGGAACATATATATCGTTTACAAACATATAAGTTTTTTTAGTACTAATAGAGCATCATGTGAATATGTGATCATTTCAAAAAATAATCTAACAAAACACAATGAAAAGAAATATAAACAAACAAATATATACTAACATGTGTGTCGGACACGGTTCGACTAAAATCAAATCATGTATCAGCCGTTGAACAAATCACGACGGGACATGTTGTCGGTGGTTAAATAAAGTCATGATGAAATCTTCTATGGTATATGTTAATATGATAGGGTGGTTTGTAGGCAGCCGGTGTGATGGGTGGTTTAATCGCTGAAAAAAAGATAGTAGATAACTTCGATCGCGGCTGAGAGAGATTTAAGGGACGTTATTTTGTTGTTGAATAAGCATGACTGGATCGGTATGGTGATTATTTGCAGTTGAAAGAGAAGGAGGCGTATGTTTTTTCTTCATATGGGCCGTTTGATTTAATGAGAAAAAAGTGTTGATTCCAGGGTTAAATGAATAACTGATAAGGGTGGTTAAATACCAAAGATACCCTTTCGAGTCTATTAACACTTTAATTGTATTTTTTTCTTTTATTTATTTATATATTAATTAAAAATGCCACATGTCTTGTTCTTATTGGTTTTTATTGTTTTTATGTTAAAGTTGGTCACCACATGAATGCAAATCTATATATATATATATATATATATATATATATATATATATATATATCTATATATATATATATATATATATATATATATATATATATATATATATATATATATATAGGGGAGAGTTAACGTGAGATCAATCTTAAAGTTGTAAAAATAAGATCAAGTCTAAAAAACCTTTAAAACATTTATAAATAACAATTTTAGCAATAATACACATACAAATAATATTTTAATACAAATGAACATTTTATCAACTAATAACCAAATGATACATGAGTTTTGATTAGTGATACACCTGATACATATTACAATAATAAATATTCCAAAACCTGATACACATACAAAAACTTGATACACATTACACTTCTAATCAAAGTGTATCACCTAGGTTTCGTAAATTTTAAAAAGAAATCTATCAAAACTTTAACAATTTTAGTTGTAGTTAATAAAAAATTAAATTTTGTTGTAAGGAGAGTGTCGTTTGTCAAATTTTAGTTGGATCTCATTTTAACAACTTTAAGCTTGATCTTATTTGATCTAGATTATATATATATATATATATATATATATATATATATATATATATATATATATATATATATATATATATATATATATATATATAAACATGGGGTTGGTGAGTTCATAGGTTTGCATAAAAGCATCGTGAGTTCGAAAGAGCCTTACGATCATTGTGTCGCCCACAATTAGGGGTGTCAAAAATCCCGACCCGACCCGGACCCGACCAAAGATAATCGGGTCGGGTTAATCGGGTCCAAAGTCTAACTCGGGTCAACCCGTTTAACCCGAGTACGAACTAGGGTCGAGTATCGGGTTCAAATACTTTGCTTATTCGGGTTCGGGACGTTGGATTTTATTTTTTTTAAACTTCTGTAAATCTTTATTTAATTTTAATTGTTGAATGTATTATTTAAAAGTCTAATTAATGTTGTTTTAAAATATGTTTAAAGGCATTTATATGAACATTTATATGAACGTTGAATATGCATGCATTACACATATATGAATTAAAACCTTATATTTGACAGCGTGAGTGTGTTTCTTTCCATTTTATAGGGAACAAGAAAAACGAAAAACAGTTGTATCAAAAAAATATGTAACAAACAAATGCAACAAAAAAAATGTGTCATTTATACATGTGTTATTTTATAAATTAAATTCTATGATTTTGTAAATGGCACAGACCCGAACCCGACTTGACCCGACCCGACTTGACCCGAACCCGACTAACCCGAGTTCAAATAGGGGGTCGGGTTCGGGTATATTATTTTTAGCCTCGACCCGACTTGGACCCGACCCGTTTGGCCCGAACCCGACCAACCCGACCCGATTAGCACCCCTACCCACAATATCATGAAAATAAAGTTTACTTCAAACTAAATAGTAATATGGACCATAAGGTTTTCGAGTATAAATAGTAGGGGTGTGCAAGGTTCGATTTGGGTCGGTTTTTGGCTAAAACCGAAACCGAACCACAATGTTCGGTTTTTGTAGACCCCAAAACTGAAACCGTTCGGTTTTTGGCGGTTCGGTTTTTTCGGTTTGTTATCGGTTTCGGTTCGGTTTTTTAGGTTTCTAACCGTTAATATTTGGGTAAGGCCAAATTATACAAACAAACTTGTTTTACGTACAAAATTAGTTATTTATTTATTTTTATTTTTTTTCAATCTAAGCATAATAATGTTTATTGCATAATTCTACAATTACAAACATATAAATGAGACATACACATACAAGTGAACATACACGTACTATAATCATTATCAAATACTTATTGATATATTCACACAAAACACGCGACACGACAAACACACATATAAATATAAATGTTAAGATAAATATATTATAAATCCACTCACAAAATGAATATGAATTTATGAATTTGATTTATTTAGTTATTTAATCATAATATATTAATTATATATTATTATATAATAAAACTGGTTCGGTTCGGTTCGGTTTTTGTGGTTTGGTTTTTGGACGAAAACCGAAACCGAACCGCATTTTTCGGTTTCTGAAAAAGTAAAAACCGAACCATCGGTTTTTAGTTTTGGTCGGTTTTTTCGGTTTTCGGTTCGGTTTCGGTTTTTTCGGTTTGTTTTGCTCACCCCTAATAAATAGTTATTCACATACAATTTAGCATAAGTGTACACCACTTAACACACAATGTCGAAAAGAATATCCGCAAAGTAGGTCATAAGGCATTTTCCAAAAACACTCGTACTTCCCGACACGAAATACATCCGAGATAACCTCTTGCCCATGGGATAACCTCCCGATCTCAAATCCAAACAGGATATACGCCTGACCGGTTGGGGCTGCCAAACCTAGACCAACATGACGTACGGTTCACGAGTGGGGAAAATAATGGGATACTAAACCTTAGCCTCGAACACGTAACAATTTTAGTAAAGGCAGAAGTATAAATTCTAGTCCAATCAAGAAAAGATTTTTTCACATATATGTTTCCAAGCACTTGTTTTCGTATGTAAATTAAAAATTATGCAACAGTTACACACTCAATGCATTCAAGTAACCAATTAAGTATCTCAGCAAATCAAGTAATGTTTGCGTAAACCATTCACATATTCAAGTAAAACAAGCATCGAGTTTAGTAAAAAATGAGCATGTATTCTCACCCCAAAACAATTTAAAAGCAAGTAAAGTAGGGTTCATGAACTCATCTCAATATGAAGCAACACAAAAATCACAACTGGCATAAAGTAGCAAAACACAATGGTATCAAGATGTATGGCACAACGGTATCCAAAAAGCACAGGCACAATGGTACGGGATTGGCACAACCTAATAAGTTAATAACTTAACTCAGAATACATCTCACAAAGTAAATGAGTTTTCAAAAGACAAAGCGTCTTAGTTTTCGTGGAATACTCATATCAATGAGTGTAAAAAGTTTAGTGTCATTCCTCGTAAGAAAAGTTTAGTATCAACGTTTCGTGTGGTGGTAAGAAAACATAGACTCAAATGTACCCACGCCAAAGTATAATATGTTTCCAAATATATTATAAAAGAATAGTCAGGAAAATATTGATGTGAACTCAAGTCGAGAAGATAATGACAAGAAAGAAGTCAATGAAGTATCGAAAAAGAATTATGTCAAGAAAATACGTCAATTGGCAAGTTTCGGTATTTACCCCATAATCCCAAATAGTTTGTATACAATATGCTTGTTTTACAATCAAAGCTAAGTTTGAATTCACAATTCAAACAATAAAGGTTTTACAAATTTACTTGTACAATTCATCGTTCGACAAGTTTATAATAAAAGGGTTTTTGAAAATAAAGTCCAAGTATAGAATTTTACAATCAAGTAAAACCATACGTTTTGATCCTCGTCGGGTTTTATAATAATAAGAGTCATTTGAAGTAAAAGTAAAAGTTTAGAATGTTTTATAAATTTTGGCATGACGCGTCCATTTATACCACTTTCCAAGTCAATAGACTTGATAAAACTCAATTTCTCAAAGCAATATTCCAGACAAGTTATAAGTAAATACGTGTTCGTGTTTGTTAATCCAAACGTGATACAATAATAGATTAACTAAATTATTTATTAGTTATTGGGTTTTACAACTCATTATTAGTTCAATAAGTGTTAATTGAATATCTAGGTCCGTTACGAGTCTAATATATTAAATTCATCATGAGTCTACTATATTATATTCGTCTCAAGTCCAAAATGTCCAATATAGTCCAATTGTCCAAATAGTATCAATCCGGTATAGTCCAATGTCAAGTTATAACCCGAATAGTAAAATCCGTTATGTATCAATCGAGTCCAAAATCAAGTATCAATCCCAAATGCAATCGAAACGCACCAATGATCACATAACAAATAAGAAAGTTACATTAGTTTTGTTGTTCAATAAACCAATAATATATATATAACACGAGTTAAATAGATTATGACCAAATAATACAACACATATTTAATAACTTAAACCAAACAGTCCCTTAATATTATCGTGGGCTTGAGGCCCAATCCAATACTAAACACTCACTCTATTAATTTGGTGGCATGGTAGCCCATTTACACACTCACAACTCAACGCACTAACACATTATCACTTACACTCTTATGAAAATGAAATCAAAACAACCTTTTGCAAACATACTAATGCAAACCACCGTAAATACAAACATCCCTTAGGTGCTTGATGTTAAACAAACCAAAATACACCCGTGGTGGGTTGTCTTTTCGACCCGCAAGCGAAACCATACCCACCCTACATGGGTGTCTCATTAAAACAAACCCGACAAAAAACGCAACCACAAGCCAACACTCTACGTGCATGTGGTTAGACCGAGACCAAGCTAGCAATAATATAAACACAACCATCCTTGTGGTTGTGTCGTTAAATCCGAACATAAACAAACACACACATATTTTGATTTACAACAAATTAACCATGTAACAACAACATAAGCAAATCCAAATCCATTGTGACCAAAGTATCTGTGACTCTCAAACACGAACCATACACAACTTATGAGTTTTATTTTTGCACCGAATACAAACACAAGCAACACATCATAATAAACAAATCTAACCATATGATTTTATAACCAAAAACTGTTTTAAAGCAAGTTTTAACCACGAAACTTTATAACTCATTTTTAAGAGGAAATAATGAACGGTAGGTTGTGCTTGACTTACCAACAAGAACGAGAGAGAGAGAGAGAGATATGAAAGAAGTAGTTGTGGTGGCTTGCGAATCAAACCAACCCAAAACAACCAAACGTGACCCGATCTACACTAGACCCGGTATATAACTCGCACAAACCAACGATCTTCCATCTTCTTGTGACTAGACCCGTGTTGTGGTGGTGGCAAAGGTGATGGCGTAAGCGGCGGCTGGCCGGAAGCGGCGCTGGATTAGTGGCCGGTGGCGACAGTTGAGAGAGAGAGGAGTGAGAGTGCTAATGTATGCTAGTGGTTTTAATAAGAAAACCCTAAATTTTCCCTTTTTATAGTTGAAATACCACAGGGCCTATTTCGTAAATTTTTGAAAGTTCAAGGGCGGCGGTGAAAGTTAATTACAGGGAAAATTATTGTAATTTCTGTATAATTTTATAAAATCAAGGTTTGGGACTCGTTTAGACTAGCAAACGATCGATTCAACTCACGAAAATTACGACGTCACGTCCCGAATAATTTTTCCAATAAAAACGAGTATTCATACGACTAGTTTCTCACAAATAATACAATAATCAATTCGAATTGTTAGTTGTGCCAGTACGCTTTGTGTGCAGTTTCCACGTTTCGTGAAATAACTTCTCGTTTTCACGTTAAATAAGTTCGGAAAAGTTAGTAAAATAAAAGTAATGATAATTCCTTGATAAAAACATGTCTGGAAATTTACGGGTTTTCACATCACCCATTAAAAACTCATCGCATTTGGGGTGGTTTGCTCTTTTCAGTATTCACTAAATGAGCTTATCTGTCAAAATTATAAAATACTGTGATGCACTAGAGTTTACAAAGTGATGCACTAACAACTTATTGATGCCACTATGATGCAGTAAGAAAAAAACAAATGTATTATACTTACCACAACATTTGCATAAGCAACATATCTTTTCTTCAAATTACAAAAATACGCTTAGCCTAATTCATGCCTACACTCGTCAAATTAACATATACTGCATTTTTGAGTTCAATCTCAAATGCATCACACAGACACCCAAGCACTCAAAAACATTGTCATACATAAAGCAACATACACGTATCCTAATTCATGCCTACATCCAACGAATTAACACCTACACTCTTCAAATTAACATATACTGCATCTTAATTCAATTTCAAGTTCATCACACAAATACCCAAGCAATCAAATACATTGACACACATATAACAACCTACGCTTAGAAATAACAGTAATGTCCATAAAGCAACATACGCTTAACCTCATTCAATAATATAATTGACAAAAATTAAAACCTACTGCATCTCAGTTCAATAAACAGTGCATCACAAAAATATCAAAAAACATACTCTTAACCTCATTCATGGATATTTTCGATAAGTAAACACGTACTGCATCTCAGTTCAATAAATAGTGCATCAAACAAACAATCAAACACGTATGTATTATACTTACCACAACATTTGCATAAGAACCATATCTTGTGTCTAAATCATCAAGATCATTATTTATGTTGTCGATGACGTCTATTTCTATAGTCTTCATATTAAAACATATGAGATAGAAATGATGTGTATCCTTTGAAATCTTTTATCATAGGGAAGAAAACCTGTAAATATTTTAAGAGAATCAACATTTTTGAAAAATTTATAATTAATAGCACACGTGTATCAAAGTTAGTAAGAAAATGTGTATTCTTACTTACCAAATCAACATCACCTAAACTCTTGTGATGTGCTTGTTTTAAAACAGTACACATATTTTCATCCATAATTCTTCTTTTGTTTTCTTCACTTGTTCCAATTTCAATCAGGCGATGATGCTGGTTTAAACATTTACCGATTATCAGACATAATAAATTTACAGTTTTCAATTACTTATATTGTATATTTTAATCACTCACCAGCATTGAGAAATTACAATATACATTTCCACAACCTACAAGCTTGGCTCTGTATCGGTCTTCATAGGTTAGTACAAGGCTCCATATGTCGATTAGATTTGCAGCAACTTGAACTTTGGGAAAAAGGCTTTCGAAAAACGTCTACTCCACTTCTATGCCTTTTCTTTTAAAAACAATTTCAATTTACATTTTGAATTAAAAAAACTGTGATGCAAGTAACAAATAAAAATTTATGCAGTAAGAAATAAAGAGTGACTCATCAACAAAATAAATTGTGATGTGGTACATTAAAAACATCATGGACAAAGAATATAAAGTGTGATGCAGTGAAAATTTTGAAATTGAATATACCCTCCATCATTGTTGGTACTCCATAAGCATTCAATTACTTTCTTTTCTTCATCAGTAATTGGTTTGTGCACAATAACTTTCCTTATGTAAAATGGTGATATCATTGCACTAGAAAGCTTTACTTCACGTTTTTCCTCTTGTGGAATGGTACTTTTGGGTGATGAGGGAGGAACGGATCTTATTGGTGATGCATGAATAGGAATTTCTTGTTCCTCAATCGCTCTTCTTTTCCCTTTCAGTTTCTTTATCTTACCCTGATTTAGCATTTGTTTCCTTCGATTCTGCCTGTTAACAGAAGTTGTTTTTTAGCAATTGGCTTTTTAATCTTTATATTTTCATATTGTTTCTTTTCATCATGTGGCTTATTAACCTTTGGTTTTTCAGCCTGTTCTCTTTTACCAGTTGGCGGTCTACCTTCAGCACCAACACTTTTCTCTTTATCTACATTATAGGACTTTTCTTTCATGCTTTCAAATATTCCTTCATTGTTTTTTACTAACTTCAATTTGAAACCATTAGATGTTTTTGTATTACCTTATCTCTGGATTTCAACAGATATTGGAGTTTCAATTACTAAAACTAATCTTTCTTTATGAATAGGAAATGCTTATTTCATAGAATTTTCTTGAAACACTCTAGAACTATTTTTGACCAATTTCAACTTTACATTCTGAAAGAATTTTGTGATTCCTTGATTTTGTTTTTCAGCAATTTTTCGCATCTTACTGACTAAACCTTCTTTTTGCATATTTTCTTGTGTACACAAAAATGGACATTTTTTCAATTCTTCTTGTGTACTCAAAAATGGTAGTTCCAGAAGAGATTCTACTAGTCACATTGCACATGTTTACATTGAAGCATCTTCCATTTGTGGAATTTCCTTTGAAGCTTATTCGGTAAAGATTTGATGCACAATTCCTTCAAGGTGATTTGAAGTTAAATCATAGTCGCAATCTTCAGGAAATCCATTTTCTGTTTCAAAGGAATCAGGTTTAACAGTAAGTTTTGATGCAATAAACAAGTAAATGTGATTAACTGTGATGCAATAAGTAATTATATGTGATGCAATAAAGATTATAACAAAGGCGTTGTGATGCAGTTGAAAATTATTTGTGATGTAGTATTTTTAATCATGGTAAAGTGTGTGCTGCATACTAATGTTTATAATATTTATGCCGCTAAAATATTTAAGTGTGATTTAAGAAAGATTATGATGGCTAAAACTTAAAAGTTTTCATAAAAAGTTTTGCAGTATAAAATTGACTATGATGCAGTTAAAAATTATTTGTTATTCAGTATTTTTAATCATGGTAAAGTGTGATATCTATTTTAATTATTGTTACATAGTGCTTTTAAGGGTGGTGGCAACCATGCCTAATTAGTTTTTTCATGCCTAATCACCCACCAATAATATCATTTCATCTCATCCCATACCTATCTTATACCTAACAATAAATTTTTAGTGGCAACCATGCCTAACTCATACCTCATCTATTTTTTTTTAATTTTTTTTATAATTATATTAAACAATTTAATAAAAACATAATATTTTATTAATACTTAAAAGAAAATTACATAATACTTATTAAAAAAAAAACACTAGTCATCAAGGTATGGTAAGTATTGAGCGTCGACATACTCCGTAAGATCATAACGGAGACGGTGATGGATATTTTCGTTTAGTAACTCCGGTAGTACATTCGGGTCATAAACTGGCGTGACCGACGGATCCATTATATGAACCGGTGATATTGCCACCCCGTCGTCTTTTAAAATCATATTGTGTAATATAACACACGTATGAACGATTTTTCGAATCTTTTCGACGGACATAGCCCGAAGAGGATTTCTGAGAATAATCCATTTTCCTTTAAGACGACCAAAAGCTCTTTCGACATCCTTTCGTGCAGACTCTTGTAGCTTCTTGAATCTCTTTTCTTTCGGGTCAGTTGGATAAGGATATGCTTTAACAAACGTTGAATACGTAGGATAGATTCCATCGGTAAGATAATATCCACGTTTGTAAAGCTGTTCATTTAGAGTAAATGAAATTTTTGGCGCCGTTCCATTTCGATGAGTAAGATACAACGGAGATTGATTCAAAACATTGATGTCGTTATTTGCACCGGGAGGACCAAAAAACGAATGCCAAAACCACATATCATTTGAAGCTATGACTTCAAGCATAATTGTCGGGTATTGGTGATCTTTTATATTGCCCTCTCAAATGCCTAGGACAATTTCGCCAAACGAAATGTGTACAATCAATGCTACCAAGCATTCCAGGAATGTGATGTTGCTCTTCATGTGCCTCGAATAAACGTGCAACGTCGTGGGTTGTCGGCCTACGTAAGAACTCTTGCCTATATAATTGGATTACCGCTTCGCAAAAATGATCAAGGCATTCACCTACAAAGTATACCGAATTATAAAAAACGAAAACATTATAAAAATACATCGAATTATAAAAAATAAAATATACCGAATTATAAAAAACTAAAAAATACCGAATTATAAAAGTAACCTGATGTTCTTCGTGCCATGTTTAAGTAGTCATCGTATCTATCTGAAGGTCCACCCGTTGCGAGTTGACGAATAGCCGATGTGCATTTTTGAAACGCCGTGAAACTTTTCCCCCCCTAGCGTCTACGCCCTCTTGAAACCATTCAAAATTCGCTTCAATATCACCAACAATTTTTAGAAATAAGCTTTTATTCATACGAAATCTTTCACGAAAAACATCGTGGGGAAACTTTGGGTTTTCTTCGACGAAATAGTCATTCATTAGAGTTTCTAGAGCTTTTTCACGAAAGCGGGTAACATGTCTTCGGGTTGAGCTTGCCGTGTCTTCAATGGCATCGCACGCGGCTAAATAGGTTTCTATGGTAGAACCGGTGGAATACATGTCCTCGGAAGAGTCGGATAGAAAATCTAACTCGTCCTCGGATGAAGAAGATGAAGATGAATCCATTTTGTTTGTGAAATAGAAATGTTTTTGTTTGAGTAAAAATAGTGATGTTTTTGTGTGTGAAATAATGTTAAATGAGTAGTGTTTTAATTGGTAAAAAAAAAAAGGAAAAAAAATTTTTTTAATGCAAGTTAACGGCTATATTGACTAGCCTAACGGCTAGTTCTTGTTGATGTAGAATCGGCAAAGAATGCCGAATTTAGTCCAATTCATACCACACCGACTGATGCCTAGGAGGAGGCAATGGGCATGCAGATCGGCATGCATAATGCCGAATCTATGCCTAAGAGTGTTGCCAGTCCCCTAACTGTGATGCAGATAATATTATTATGTTAGTGCATCATAATTACACTTTACTGCCTTACAGTTTATGTATCCAAAAATTTTAATAGAATTCATATATCTAAAATTAGAATTCAAGTTAAGTTATTACCATATCCAAAAAGTTAAATTAGATAACACATTACTACATTTACATAAACGTGATTAATGAAGTAATTGAATTTTGTTACTTTTATCTTTGGTCACACCTTCATCAAATCCGATAAGTTCTTGACTGCTACAATATTCTTCAGATCCCTGATACGGATCATCGTAGATAACAATAGCAAGACTTTTGTTAACATCCCAGCCCACGACAGTATGTGAAATCTTTTTTGTAAAAAGATTTTGGACATAACATTCCTGATAAGAAAAACCTATGAAACGAAATAAAATCACTAACCTCTGAGATTGAAGTGGAAGCCTATGTTATTGTCGAATGAAACTAGTTACTATCGCAATCGAAATGACACCGTCTCGTAACCTGGATCATACGCATCTAAAATACAGTTAATGATTGTGACAACAATTAAAAGTCTCGTTATCATTATTGGTTTTCTCGTGTTACTTTTAAATGAAAACCTCATGGAACAATACATATGGTATACTTTTTCAAGATATCGAAAATGGGAAGGTTAAAGACTTAAAGTTGTAGTCATGGTGATCATATTATAAAATGAAGAGAAGATCAATGAAATTGCAAACAACCTGAAGAGATACAGAGTGAATATGAGAAGAACAAACTTGTTGGTGGGTTAGTGTTGTTTGTGTGTGTCGTGAAATTTATTTATACTTTGTAGCAAAGGAAATTTCCGGGAAGTTTCGTAATTTTAAAAGAACAATGTAATCTTAAGTCAACGCAGGGTATAACCGTCTATTGATATTTTGTCTTTATCCAAAACCGTCTATCATAAACCGCCAACTGATATTTTTGTCTTTATCCAAAAATCTTTGAAGAGACTGTTTGGGGATTGGGATTGTGAAAAAAATACACCTTTAGAACTAGAAAACATAATCGAACCAGTGTTGTGTTTTGGTCACGCTTGGTTCAGAACCGAACTAATTTGTTAGATTTGAATAAAACTTAGGAAAATGATTTGGTGGCCTAAAAATGAGACTAATTATATGCCTAAAAGGATGTGGCAATAAGTTATTGGTTTGTGAAGAATCAGGTCCTTCTCATATCACCAATAAGATAATGACATATAAGTTTAGACATGTAATTAAGCACACCATTTAGGCATGTCAATCAATGCTCACTATGCCAATCAATTCTCTAAAACTTAACATCGTAGTTTAGGGAAGATTTTAGGCAAAAAAAGCAATTGACTACTGATATGAGTTTTTTTTTTGTTAAAAGGTTTTATCTCGGTAAATGTATCACCAAAAAAATCGTTAAGAAATGAAGAGAATATTCACTACTGATATGAGTTTGAGAAATGGAGGGAAAATAAATGCGCATGAATTTCAAACAACCAACTACAATGTATCAAACGAGGTTTTCCTTACGCGCGTGTTGCCGTGGGAATATTGTGTCGAAACCTAAGGTTTTATGTTGGTGTAGACAATGGCGGCGTAAATACTATATAACTATTTTGAGTAGTCAATCTTCCCTTACAAAGTATTAAAAAACATTTGTTTCACAAATGTTATTTTTATATAATGGCTTAATCTATATATTTAAGAAATGGCGATACTTGCTAAATAGAGTAGTCAATCCATGGATACAACAGTGTGCAAGGAAAAATGAAAAGTTCAGTATGATAATACATCTACTTAATTAGCAAATGCCACTGAACCATGCCTCTTAACTCTTTTCCTGTAATCCGCTTTTGCCAGTGTACAAATGCCTACATCTCTGTCAATAAGGCAAAGTGTAACACACGTTAGTATGATACGTAGTAATACATTTTTTACCTTTTGAACTTGCACAATCTGGTGTGAATCAGTCATGTTTATGAATGCGTACCCCATGTTGCATTTTTCCTGTTAAAGATAAATAATATAACTTCATGAATGCATTCTTTCTTAACCTAAAAGCTAGCTAAGGTGAATAAAAATGTCATCAAGTGATCAAATATAACTTCATGCTTACCCCTCTTCACACTAGGTGTACCTCGGAAATTTTAAGATGAAAAAGCATATATGTGATCCTCCACACTCTTCACATCATTTCAGGCTCTTTATGTTTAATGTTTATAACTGGTTCTTCTTGATCATTTCAGGCTCTTTCAAGTTGTTACCTTTTTTTCTTTTTCTTTTTTTCTTTTTTGGTTATAATAATCTTAGTTTTGAGCTACCGCAACCATAGACTGTGCAGATTTAAAGACTATATATATGCATTATGAAAAAAAAAAAAAAAAGCACATCAAATAGAAGGGAAAAAATTATGAAAAAAAAATGAAAGAAAAGCACATCAAACAGAAGGGAAAAAATTAAAGAACCAGTTCATATCATTGTCCATTTAATCATGTAACTATGCAGACTTTAGCATAATTAATTAATTATTCACCCGTGACCAATAAAACAAGAATTATCCAACCACATGGTCAACAAACATTCTAATGACTGTTGTCCTGTTTGAAATAGACTCGGCTATGCAAAACTCAAGGTCTTGGTCGCTCAAAATTGAATGACGGTTCAGATTGGTGTCTTCATACTTTATACAAAACGTTTTGTTCTTCAATTCCTTAAACCTCATTGTTACTTGCTCCTGCAAGTCCGGGAGTTTGGCCAAAAAAGATAGGGTAAACTTCACCGTATTATCATTGTATTTAACTTTCATTGTCTTCCCCATATATGTAGATGTTAAGTTCACCATCTACAAAGAATTAAAGAAGAAAAAAGATTAGTCAAGACTTTATATAACATAATGGCTTTATTTACATAAAATTATTCATGATGGGAAACAGATCAATAAATGTGACAATGTTTCAACAAATTAAAGTAAAATTAACTAACCATGAGTAAATCTTGAATTCTATTGAAATCATGAACGTAACTTTCTTTCGGTTGAGCTGTGACAAGCTCAATGATTCCAGCAAATGTCAACCCAGTGCCCGAATTATTAGAGAAGACAGGCACAACTAACTGTCCCGTACCTGATGCTTCTTCAACGTATTGATGATCTTGATCGAGTACAACGCGTCTTGTTCTATGATCTCCGACCCCTGTTTGAGCTGCTCGCCCAGCAAACCAGTTTCCCACATTTGTCTCGAGTCCAATAAAAGGATTCCTCAAGAAACATCTCATCCGATAATCCATAAGTCTGTTGTCGTGTATAATTGATGAACAAAATTGATCAGCCAACGTAAGACTGCAACCAATATCGTCCAGATCCCCAAGTGAGCTGCATCTCCAAAACTGAAGTAAACCTGATTCTCCTTGGAAATCAAAATTATCCAAAAATCGTTTGATTCTGGAATCGAGTGTGTCATCAGTAAATATTATGTAGGCCATGAAAAGAACCCAGAGTGAATATATATCCATGGTACTACATTGGCAAATAAAAGTATCAAGTTAATCCAAGAACTCAAAAGGAAGGCGTCATCCAAAAGTTACAGTAAATAATGTAAATACGTGAAAACTTAATGCTAACACCTTGAATATAGTATGAGGTTGATGTAAGATTATATTATTGAATAATCTTTATTTGATTGTAATTGATTGTGTGTCCAATACATCATTACATGCCAACTATATACCACAAGTCGGTATATTCTAGAAATGGGCTAAGATGGGCTTGGGCCCGTACAATGATATAGGCTAACACTCCCCCGCAGTCCGAGCGGCGAAATCGCGAAAGCTCGGACTGGAGGAGTAAAACTAGAAAAGAAAAAACAAACAAACAATATAACCTAAAACGAAAGTTGGTTCTAAAACTTCAACCCCCAAAGAACCTTCCAAACAAACGGGGCGTGTTTTTCCATAGAAAAACATAAAAATCCACTACTTTTTTTTTTTTTTTTTTTAGATAGAGAATGGAGGTGAGAAAAGTGTCTGATGAAGGTGAGGAGATGAGAAGGCAGCATAGCAGGTGAGAAGACAGTAGAGATTGAAAGGAGATTTTTTTTTTTTTTTTTTAAGTCGTCTCGGGAATTGATACCCTGGATTCGACACCAACAAAAGTCGTCTCGGGAATTGATACCCTGGATTCGACATCAATAAAAGTCGTCTCGGGAATTTTTACCCTGGATTCGACACCAACAAAAGTCGTCTCGGGAATTGATACCCTAGATTCGACAGCAAACAAACAAACAATTAAATAATCAATACAACTAAGAGGTCTATGATTTAAATAATCAAGACAGCTAAAAGGTCATAGACCTCTCTCTTAAAAAAAAAAATCAGTAGGCTCCTTTATCCATCTCTCTCAAAAGCTTCCAATCTACTACCAGAAATCTGCATCTAAAATCGTTTCTTTGTTACCAACCTACGTTAGATCAAACTATACACCCACGCGAGTACGGGTTCGCCTGACCACCAGACCGACAATTGTAGTACGACGCTCCACGTCTCCTGCTGGTTGCTAAAATGCGCCTGGCTGACTCTGAGTCCATTTCAAACTCCATTTCATCTAGATCTCCGATTGTGGCTGTGGTTGATGGGATCCAGTTGGTGGTGTCGGAGATCCAGTTTTCTGAAGCAGTGGTTGTTGAGATCATGTGGGTGATGAGTAACGCTGTGTTCTTGAGTTTTTTCATTAAAGAAAAGGGAAGTAAAGTGGGAGTAAACACTTTACTTCCTTTTCCGCCCACTTTTGGGAGGAAACACTTTCCTTCCAAAATCCCCCAAATAAGCCTAACTTTACTTCCATTTCATTTTCTTTTCCTCCTTAAGTAAAACTCAAGAACACAATGTGGGAGTAAACATTTTCACTTTACTTCCATTTCATTTTCACTTTGCTAAGAGAAGTAAAAGATATGTGGTTTTTTTTTTTTTTTTTTTTGGGTTTTTCATATTTATCGAAGATGAAGTGAGATGACGGAAAATGAGTAAGGTGAAGAATAAGAGTAGGAATTGGAATGATTATAGTGATGATGAGGATGAGGTGAAAGCGAAGGATGATGATGTGGAAGAGGTTAAGAAGAAGATTAAGAAGGTGAAGAAAAAGTGAAGAAGGTGAAAGTGACGGTGAGTGAAGCTGCTGCTAAGATTGATGCTGATGAGCTCGATAGCTTTCTCGTTGATGATGATATAGAAAAGAAAAGGTTTAAAGGGAGTCCTCCGAACCTCCGGCGTGTAGCCGGCGGCCGGAGGCGGCCGCGGAAGAATTAGGGTTTATGGATCTTAATGGCTCTGAAACCATGTAAGATTATATTATTGAATAATCTTTATTTGATTGTAATTGATTGTGTGTCCAATACATCATTACATGCCAACTATATACCACAAGTCGGTATATTCTAGAAATGGGCTAAGATGGGCTTGGGCCCGTACAATGATATAGGGTAACAGTTGAAACTACTACTAATAGACTAGAAATCTAGAGCATGTTACAACAAAACTATAACGTTCTATAAATCGTAATGTTTAGGGTTGCGGGGCTTGCATGAAGGTGGATGTTTAACATGATATATTAAAATAGAATCAGACATGTTACTGCATTTCAAATCAAATATTTTGCTCCATACACAATAAAAACACAAATTGTATATATACTAAATCAAACATAGCACCCAAACATGATGAAGCCAAAAACAGCCTAACTGCTCTGACCACCCAAACTTTTCCCCATATAAGAGGTGAAGTATGGGTGAAAAAACACCAAGCAACAATCACACAACGACAAAGACCTTCTCCAAACTAACTAGCAGAAACAAAAGTTCTACTAAACACTTCGGGTGGCTATTGATCGAGAACCCAGGAGCTGTCAAGCATGGAAGAAATGAAAAACTACCAGAGCAAAACTCAAGGGCCCCATGCAACAAAATTAGTACCCCCACTCAAAATATAGCCAAAAAGCACAATAGCTATGAATCCATCATTCCTTTTCCAATCAGGAGGCATTTTCCTTGAAATTGCACGCTGTGCTCTAATCTATCACCCATTTTCCTTAAAAACTTGGGTTAGCTTTTTTTAAAAGAGCTTTAGTTTATTAGCTTCTCAGCATATGACCCAAGTAGCTCTTTAGATATGTTCCTCCTCATAGTTTCTAAAAACAGCTTATGTGACGCAAGTAAGTAGTTAAGCCATGAGTTGTATTGACACCTTAAAACAACTTTTTTTCTTCTGATATGCAATAATTAAATAAGTTGCTTTAAAAAGCTAACCCTCCATTGTTTTAAAGCAGAAAAGCAATCTCAACCCCCTCTATTGACAACTGTTTATCTGGTTATATTTGAAGGAATGAGCACTTTAAAATAAGCAGTCCAAAGTACCTTCTTATGCCTTACTTACATACCATATTCAAGACACTATATTTGCAGTTCTAACTACAATTTAAAAATATCGGTGATATGTAAATAGTAATCAAATTTAACATTATGTTGTCCTATTAAAGTCTGGCTTCCATATACTCAACCCAATAGTTATATTTTTGCCGACCGAAAACTATATATACATATTTTTTGGAAGGCAATATATTTTTATAAAATTAAGACTAGCAAGATGCTAGGACTTACAGCAATCTCGATCAACAGTGATCACAACGACCCTCACAAACTACAACAGCCATAAACACGACTCTCACTAAACTACATCGACCTTAAAGGCTTAAACAACTACGGTGACTCTAAAATATCTATCCAAAACGATCATTGAATCGAAAATGGAGATCTAACAATCAAAGGAGGACAACCCGCCTTCAAACTCTAGCACAACACCTAACCACTTAAGGGCATCACCCGATTTGAAAGCATGTAGATGGGTTAAAAACCCAACCACGACCTTGACACACAACCTTGAAACTGAAATAAACCTGCTGAAACCTCAAACCAGAAAGTTTCAACCATGCAAACAAATCGAGTGGTGGCACAAGGATATGTCAAATCCGATGACGAAGAAGAAACCTCATAATTGTAGATCCATCATACGTCAAAACTACCCGACCTTTTCTCACCTGACCCAACACCTCGACCCTCCTGGAACTACATCAACTAGCTCACACCCACATGAAATTCTGAACAAACGCACGATCCGCACCACAGATCTCTACAACGACCCAAGAAAAGCCAAACCAACCAACCACCAAGCATACTGAACCGACGAAAAACAACCAGATAAGACCCACAAAAACCGCCTCGACCCTGCTGACACTAAATCAAGCCATCACAGCCACACAATCTCAACCATCTCACGACCTCGCAATTTAAACCATCTCCACGACCACAATCATAGCCCAAAAACAATCTCACGACCTCACACTCTGAGCCATATTCACGAACACCATCTCGCGACATCACTATTTGAACCCATCTCACAGCCTCGCTAACTCAAGACCTTACCATCTCAACCGTCTTGTGACCTCACGATCACATGACCTCCCGATCTGAACCACGCAACCACTTCGACCCTAAAACAACCGATCTGAACCACTGAGCATACTGAGCCAAAAACAACCCCTAACCACATCGATCCTAAAGAAACTGATCCGGAAAAATGGGCAAAACGAACGAACTATAAACCTTATTTAATCAAAACTGAAGCGAAATGGCAAAGTATCTACAAAGAAGAGAGAATGGAAAGGGTCGGCCTGAATAAATTGTTTATCTTTCTATTTCGGGTTATTTCACAATAAATGTTTATTTTTAAACACTTGTATACGACCACTGTTAACACTTGAAGTAGTAAATAAACGTACTTTTATGTTTCAACACTTTTTTTTATCAATTATCTCAACCTATTTTTACTGACACGTCATTCTAACTGCCACTTGATTTTCCATCTGCACGTTTTAAAACAATATAAACATATATACCAGCAGAGCCTAAACACTAGTAAGTAAGAATCATTAACAACAATCGTATCATATATTCATAAGAATCAGTCTCAGATCTTTATAAAAAAGACAGTAAAACTGAAAATATATAAAATCAAAGAAAACCAACCTTAACTTTGAGATTGTGAAAGGAGATCGAAGCAGCAGGAGCCAATGTGTTTTTTATAAAAAAACACACACACACACAAAGAAACCGAGTAATATGAAATATAATGCAAGGCCGAGGGTGTTGGTTAAGATGTTGTGAGATGATGCTAATGAAGCGGGTTATAGAAAGTAAAACACAACATACGTATGCATGACTCCTTTATATGATTCTTTCTTAGGTATACAAAGTGGGAACTCATAGAAAGTGTGCACCTTTGACTTGCTATAGAAAGTGAAACACAACATACGTATGCATGACTCCTTATTAATGATTCTTTCTTGGGTAAAGAAAGTGACAGTTTTTTAGACAAATAGTGATTTTTTCATACTCTATTTTTTAGACAAATTACGGGTCAATTTTTTGTTTTTTTGTAAATATTGGTTGTATCGGTGTTTGTGGGCCCATCATTTTTCTTTGCACCAATTAAAAAAATTTAAGTTATAACCTTCAACTTATGCAAGTATTTTGTATACATTTCCCTTTCTTTTAAAAATTTATTTTAAACCCATATTGTAAGATATATTTTTTTAAACAATCACATATATTACCATTGTTTGTTACGTGATCGACAGTCAAGTAGGGTCTAGAAAAACGAAAAACAAAACACGAAAAATGCTCTTTGCTAAATGAGCTTTCAATTCTAAACGTTGAATGCTCCCAAACGCTCTTAAAAAGCTTTCTTGCTTAACATACCCAATATGTGAGGTTGAAATGAGCATATCAATAAAATACTTGCACAGAGCATTATTCTTTCTTGGGCATTGATGACGACGCATGTCAATTTTAGTTTACATCTACCAAGTTCTGTTGCCAGGCGTGACTACTTTTCTTAGTAACCGATCTTAATGACTATTTTTTTAATAATCTTAACTATATTATAATGTACTAGTCAGATATCCGCGCACAGCGGCGGCAATAAGTATAGTTATATGTGTTTGGTTACCCGTTTAGTGAATTCGTTTCACAACACTTCGAATGTATATGTGTTTGTTTGGGTTACCCGTAGCTTTCCCGTCACATCATTATTCCCGCATATAGAAATGCCCTCGCATTTCTTACTCGTCAAACACTCTCCAAAAAGTATATGATTTTGAAGAATCAAAATTATATTAATTGAAATAAAGGTTAAAGTTGTAGAAATTTGAATTAAAATAAAATAAACCCACTAAAAATATAAAAACTAAAAACTTATAAAAATATATCAAAATGAATGTTAAATTAAATAGCATAAAATTTTAGAAAATATGATGAAATTAGATTATAAAAAAAAAATAAGTATATAAATAAATATTTCAATTTGAAAATAAAGATGAATTTTTAGTTGAGAAGTGACACATGTCACTTTATAATTGGAGCTCCTTATCTTAATTGTTAGTGGTTAGGAGTTAAGCTTGAAGTTTGTTAAAAAGTGACATATGTCATCTCATTATTTGAGCTCCTTATCTTAATTTTTGGTTAGGAGTTATTCTTGGAATGAGGTTTGGCTTTTACATGCATTATAATATAGTATAGATTTAGGTCATTTTTAAAAAAGAAGTTTTAAAAAAATAATCCTACACACTACATTTCATTATTCAAAATTAAATGCAGACGTTTTCACTAAATTAAATACAGTTTTCAAATAATTTACAACACATTATTAAAAACGTGTAACCGTTAAAAATCATTATTATGATTAATAATTATTAAAAACATATAAACGCATCCACTTTATAAATACATACAAACCATTTCATCTTTCTCTCATACACATCTAAAACATCAGCAATAAAGCCAAGTGTACCCATCGTTATAAATTTTAGTCACAGTGTACCCGCCGCCGTATTACGCGAATACCCTGCTAGTAGAGAACAAGTTGCGCTAAATAAAATTTGCAGTTTTAATAAGATACCTAAAATAAATCCATATAACAATAGAGGAAAGTTATTTTACATACCAAACTCTTCTCACATACCAAGGGACTTATCTCCACCATCCATTTAAAAAAAAAATAATAGCTGAGGTTAAAAGCATTTTATTATTTCACCTATTTTTTATAATTTAAATATCTCTTAAACGGTTAATCGTTAAGCGAAAATATTTACACCGTCGCGACGAGCATTTAATTATCTTTCTATAGACAGGCACTTTGATATACTTTCGAAAAAAAAGAAAAAAATCTGTTTTTTCACGTTTTTCGTATTTTTTCGTTTTCTTTACGATACTGAATTTTGCATGAACAAAGTCATATATGATTAAACACTAACTTGAATATCACATGTGATATTAGTATTAAATCATTTTTTTTGTACAAAAGGTGAACATATATTATTCAAACATTTGCCACATACAAACAATGAAAGAGCTATAGACAAACCTATAGCTCTTGGAAGACTAGAACAGAACAACATTAGATAACATATGTTATCTCATACATTCAAGAAACAAAGGACAACTACAAAGCTTGTTACAAATGTTCTTCAATCATACATGACTGCAGACAACTACCAACAGATTAGCAATCTTACTGCAGCTTTCCAAATTCACCTTTTATGCACCAATGACTGATGCGAGTACAAGGCGTGTTCGGGGTCAAAGGAAACTTCCTTTTCGTCGAGCAAGTTTTTCAACACCCTAGGCAGTGAACCTAATCGTTGTAGTGTATTATTGGGTAAGCCTCGGGTATTGATATCGTTTTCTAAGGGAATTGGAATGCTAGTGAGAAATTACTACGCTAAGGTTGAGGTTTAGGAAGATTATTTTTTATCTTTTTATATTTTTTTTAAGAAACTAAAGGTAAAATATCGGGGTTTGGATTTGGGGGTTGGTACTTCTACCGATTACTCTACTATCTAATTATCTAACTAATGGGTAGTATATGTATTTTTGAAGTGTGCTCGTATGATGATTAAAGATGTGTCTACCTAGATACTATTACTCCCTAGTTATCTTTTATTGGTGGTTGAATTGTCACGTCCTTATTCTTAACGCGTTGTGTTTTCTAAGGTCGTAGGGTGTGCATTCCCTAACTCTTTGAGGTCACCCTTAAGTGTAGTAAACGAAATCCACTAAGTCATTCATAAACTAACTTTGAGGTTATCTTTGGGTTTAGTAAACGAAATCCGCTAAGTCATTCATAAACTATCAAAGATTTATCAAGCATTAAACACAACGATAGCCTAGTCGCACTCCTAAGCCAATTACAATTAAGATAAGAGACAACCTAACAATAATTAACAACTAGGTTTCATAGATCTAAGCAAACACACAAGAAATTTAGCTAGACATGTTAAACAAGTAAGCATACACACAATCAATCAAACATGGGGTAGACATAATGGTAAATTGAAGATATAGATTAAGATATAATCAACAAACCATTACAAGATGTTTTTGGAGTGATTGAAACCTTCAAAGTTGCTGGAAAAACACCTATCTAAGCCCTGGAATCGGAGTTAGGGTTTAGAGCCTACAAAAAGTGAGGTTATAATGTTCTATTTATAGGCATATTTTATGTCGGAAAAGGGTGACGGCGTCACATCTATAGAGTGACGGCGTCACGAATACTTTTTCACCAAACTGTAGATTTTCTCGTTCCGGTCGCGTGGGCTTTTGAATCACCTAAATCCGAGTTCGTATGCAAAAGTTATGGCCAAAACAGTATCAGCTACTTCGCGCACATGTTGTGATAGTCTTGATCAGCTTATGACGGCGTCAGTTGAGATGTGTGACGCCGTCAGTCTTTAGTAGCGACGTCGTCTGAGTCTTTGATCTTGGGCGTCTGGAGTAGATTGTGAGTGACGCCTTTCATCTTCAAAGCCTGACGCCGTCAGGTGTAAATTAGCAAAAAGTCTACTGAGTCGTCACATATTTAATTACGTAGAGAGGGACGGCGTCGCCCTTGGATTGTGACGCCGTAAGCTTCAAATTCAGTAGCTTGAGTGTCTTTGATCTTTACTTAGCCATTTTCTTCATATATTCACTCCTTTTCGTCCAAATATGCATCATTCCAGCATTTTGCTTCCAAGAGACCTAAAAAGTGAAAATGAACGAAATTAAGCAGTAACGGATATAAAAGTGGGCGGTTAAGGGCTTAAATGACCCCTTAAAAGTGTACGTTTTAAATCCTTATCAAATACCCCTGCACTTGGTATTTGCTTGTCATCAAGCAAATGTGCTTTTGGCCAATCAATTTATAAGTTAGGGGGCATAAAGCATTGGTTTAACATAATTCACAACAAGTAAAAGCACCGCAATAGTCATAACAAGCACGAAATTATATACTAGCACCTCACAAGTGGTGTTTGGATTCTCTCATCTCTCGGGTGTATATGAAATATAGTAAATGGAAATGGAAGATAAACACTCATTAACCGGTCATAGTACAAAGATTACCATAATCTTGAGACTAGATCAAACCTCCACCTCTTTGGCGTAAGCACCTAAGAACAACTATCTAAGAGGTCTTTTAAAGGGTTGTAACGTTAGGCTTACGGTTACGGAAAACAAAGGTTTTGGTTGGATAGGCGATTTAGTGGTGGCAAGTCAAAAAATCTTATGTTACAAGCATGAAAAGAATGGCGTTGCTAAGCCGAGACTCGACTCTCTGAACTCTAGATAACTTGAAACAGACAAACATAAATATAAAGATAGATGTAGGATGGTAGCCCGTATGTTTTTTTCATTTTATTTTCGACACTTTTTTTGGATTTTTTTTTTTTTTTTTTTTTTGGCATACACTTTTACTCTACCATCCTCTACGATAACATCAAAATATAAGGGATTTATAGGAGCATCCCTACACTTGAGTTTTTATTACTCTAACACTAATTTGACCCGAATTGAAAAGATCAAAACACTTGGAGTACCTTATTACGTAAATAAAGGGAATTTGAATTTAACGTTCTTTCGCGTCACTTCATAAAATTTAACTTTACCCATGAGTCCCAATCGTCCCAAAACTGTATACAAAATATATGACTCGACTTAGCAACCATGCAAGTAACTAGATAATTGAACTAAGGGTTTAGTATGATAACAATAATGCACTAAAAGTGAGTGCATAGAAGGTAGCTAAGGCGATTTGGGTGTACATTTTGGGGTGGATTATAAACAATGCTCTTCATTGATATTCCAAAAAACAGAAACATCACGAGAACCGCGAAAATGATAGGCTCTGAGGGGTTAACTAGGGGTATCGTGTACTAAAGATGAGTACTTCGCAAGGGTGTGGGGGAATTACTCAATCGATATGGAAAAAGTAATTATAATACGGGTATCAAACAAGGGTTATCCTAATGCCTCTTATCATTTAGTTATTCCTAACTACACAAGTGTAGTCTCATTAGCGATCTCGGAATGCATCACAAAACAAGTTCTAGAATCTATTATACTACCGGTACACTCTCGAAGCATTAAAGGTGAATGCTTTAATTCCTATAGATCTAGGGGCGAACCTCACATTTTTGGGGTGGAATTTGAGTGGTAAAGGGTTTTTGTGCTAGTCATATAACTCCTATCCATGAGACGCTTTATTAAGACTAAAGACCCACCCGTACATGTCATGAAAAATTTTAAATTTGGCGTTAAAATTGCCCTAACAAATATCTCTCATGGTTTATTACACAAATGAAATAGGACAAGACAAATAATCAAGGATAAGCATAGTTTCAAAGTTCTCGTTTTATTCTCCCTCCCTACACTTAAACTGAACATTGTCCCCAATGTTCCCCGAAAGTATCAAAGTTGTGATAATGGAAGGTAATTAAAAGAGAAAGAAACTAGTATTCCCCTGATTAGCTTGGTAGGATCCGTGTGAAGTAGTGGTTAAATTCTTTTCCAAGAAGAATGTATGCAAGATAAGCTCCATCCAATGTCGAGTTTCTTCTTCTTGCCAAATATAACCTGCACACTTTAAGAAAACAGACAACCCAAAGCATCAAACCGAACAAAGAAAAATCACAACAAGATTTAATTCCAGACTTAAATAAGATATAATGCTTGTGGAATGGATGTTTGCAGTTTTTCTGAAAAATTAAGACCTGAGAATTTCCAAAAATTTATAAGTAGCACAGAAAACGAGAGAAATTTTATAAGCTGTTTCTGCTCCTCCTAACGTCATCAGGTTCTAATCCTGATGCCGTCAGGTTGTACTGACAGAAACTAGTCTGGTTCGTTTTTCTAAAAAAATTCTGGAAAAATTGCATCTTTAGAATTTGGAAAAATTCCTGCAAAACATCCATTACGACTCGATACAAGCATTTGACTCTAACAAACACACATGTATATCAATTTCATTAATTGTAATTCTCATGTTTACATTCTTTTAAAAACGTGTGTAATCCTCCCTACACTTATCCTTTTTGTAAAATACCTTTATATGTAATTAAGACGAGGTTAAAGACAAAACAAAGCATTTTCACAAATTCAAACATGAGAACAAAGACTAATGAAAATATATATGACACACAAACAAGCAAACAATTAAGCATGGGTTGCCTCCCACGAAGCGCTTTTCTTTATTTATGAGTCTTGTAGCTAGACTCGAAGTCATGCTCCTACGTGACTTCATTTCCGTCCTTTTCTTTCACTAAGCCTTCATCATAAGGTTGTATACGTTGTATGCTCACCGTGAATTCTCTTCCAACGTCGTCTATTATGATAACGGTTTTATTTTTTAGATTAGTTTCTTTCACCGTATAGGGTCCAAACCATCTTGGCTTATTCCTTCCTTTTAATACTTTTATTCTTGATTTATACAAAAGCACCTTTTCTCCATTCAAAAATTCTCTAGGGTTCTTTTGAGGATGTGGCTTTGTCATGTTTATGTTTCCTAATTTTTTATCACGTTTTCACAATGTCGCATCCATCCCTTGACTCATGAAATTTCTAAGCGCTTTTTCCCATTCAACAATTTTCTTCTTAACGGCATTATTGGAGACCTGCGAATTCTTATCTTTTACCTTCTCCATAATCTTCAAAGGATATCTTGGAACAATAGGTATCCTAACTTGTCCTTTTCCACTTTTGAGTATCATAATCCCTTCACCGCATTTGATGGTTGCCTTGGCGGTGGCCGGGAAAGGTGTTCCCAGGATTAATGGCATGTTTTTATCTTCTTCAATGTCTACAATTGCGAAGTACACTGGATAGACAATATTGGCAACCTCAATTAAGACATCCTCCGCTAATCCTATGGGATAAACATATGAATGATTGCTAAGGAAAATCTAAGATTGGTCTTAATCGGTTCCTCCTTAGTCAACTTATTATAGACTGATAGTGACATTATGTTTACATCGGATCCCTGGTCGGCCAAGGCATTTATATTCTCTAAGTCACCTATGCTACATGGAATTACAAAGTTCCCATAGATCTCTTGCTTCTTAGTTACTGGCTTTCTCAGAATCGACTCGTACATAGGTCCCATAGGCATGGTGTCATACTCTTCCTCTCCTATTTCACCTAAGAGGGCTTTCCTAAGAACATCATTGCACCTAAAGTTGTTCACTTGGTTAACAATTGTTTTCTTATTAATCTCATGCTTAAGGTAGTGCTTGATGAATTTGGGTTCATCATCAGTCCGAGCCTCATCCTTATCCTTACTATCCTTGCTGCTTTCAGTCTCCTTCTCAACTACTCCACCCTCATCGGAAACAATGGAAATGGCGATAACAAACAAAGTGGGGGTAGCGCACTCATCGTTTCTTACTAACACCTTCTCGGGAACCTTCGTCTTAGTGTACTCTTTCACTAAGTCCATCATCTCCGCCATTTTTGCCTGTATTTCTTCCCTTTGTCCATTGAAGGCTTTTAAGAGGGTGTCGAGTTTGGTTGTCATCTCTCTTTGTCCTTGCTTGAAATCGGCTTCAAGTTTAGTCAATCGAGCTTCTTGAGATGAAATAAATTTGGACACCATTCCCTCAATACTAGTGGAATTTTCGGTGTTTGGAGGGTTGTTGTAGGATTTTCCTAAGTTATTTGGCTTGGGCTTGAAAGTGTACCACTTTTCTCCCGCTCCGTCGGTATGCGTGGAGGCGTAGTCCGCAAAAGCTTTTTCGGGTAGTCTTGTACAATCACGAGTGTCGTAGGGACCGCTACATAATTCACAAGGTAGAGTGATTTTGTTCACTTGGCGTGAGGGCTTAGGAATCTCATAGGAGCTCATTAGGAATTTGACTTGATATTCAAGTTCGAGCATCCTACGATTGGAAGGTTGTGAGTCAATGGGAGGCAAGGAGATTGCCTTGACGGTTTTGGATATTTTCGATAAGTAAACACGTACTGCATCTCAGTTCAATAAATAGTGCATCAAACAAACAATCAAACACGTATGTATTATACTTACCACAACATTTGCATAAGAACCATATCTAGTGTCTAAATCATCAAGATCATTATTTATGTTGTCGATGACGTCTATTTCTATAGTCTTCATATTAAAACATATGAGATAGAAATGATGTGTATCCTTTGAAATCTTTTATCATAGGGAAGAAAACCTGTAAATATTTTAAGAGAATCAACATTTTTGAAAAATTTATAATTAATAGCACACGTGTATCAAAGTTAGTAAGAAAATGTGTATTCTTACTTACCAAATCAACATCACCTAAACTCTTGTGATGTGCTTGTTTTAAAACAGTACACATATTTTCATCCATAATTCTTCTTTTGTTTTCTTCACTTGTTCCAATTTCAATCAGGCGATGATGCTGGTTTAAACATTTACCGATTATCAGACATAATAAATTTACAGTTTTCAATTACTTATATTGTATATTTTAATCACTCACCAGCATTGAGAAATTACAATATACATTTCCACAACCTACAAGCTTGGCTCTGTATCGGTCTTCATAGGTTAGTACAAGGCTCCATATGTCGATTAGATTTGCAGCAACTTGAACTTTGGGAAAAAGGCTTTCGAAAAACGTCTACTCCACTTCTATGCCTTTTCTTTTAAAAACAATTTCAATTTACATTTTGAATTAAAAAAACTGTGATGCAAGTAACAAATAAAAATTTATGCAGTAAGAAATAAAGAGTGACTCATCAACAAAATAAATTGTGATGTGGTACATTAAAAACATCATGGACAAAGAATATAAAGTGTGATGCAGTGAAAATTTTGAAATTGAATATACCCTCCATCATTGTTGGTACTCCATAAGCATTCAATTACTTTCTTTTCTTCATCAGTAATTGGTTTGTGCACAATAACTTTCCTTATGTAAAATGGTGATATCATTGCACTAGAAAGCTTTACTTCACGTTTTTCCTCTTGTGGAATGGTACTTTTGGGTGATGAGGGAGGAACGGATCTTATTGGTGATGCATGAATAGGAATTTCTTGTTCCTCAATCGCTCTTCTTTTTCCCTTTTTCAGTTTCTCTTTTATCTTACCCTGATTTAGCATTTGTTTCCTTCGATTCTGCCTGTTTAACAGAGGTTTGTTTTTTAGCAATTGGCTTTTTAATCTTTATATTTTCATATTGTTTCTTTTCATCATGTGGCTTATTAACCTTTGGTTTTTCAGCCTGTTCTCTTTTACCAGTTGGCGGTCTACCTTCAGCACCAACACTTTTCTCTTTATCTACATTATAGGACTTTTCTTTCATGCTTTCAAATATTCCTTCATTGTTTTTTACTAACTTCAATTTGAAACCATTAGATGTTTTTGTATTACCTTATCTCTGGATTTCAACAGATATTGGAGTTTCAATTACTAAAACTAATCTTTCTTTATGAATAGGAAATGCTTATTTCATAGAATTTTCTTGAAACACTCTAGAACTATTTTTGACCAATTTCAACTTTACATTCTGAAAGAATTTTGTGATTCCTTGATTTTGTTTTTCAGCAATTTTTCGCATCTTACTGACTAAACCTTCTTTTTGCATATTTTCTTGTGTACACAAAAATGGACATTTTTTCAATTCTTCTTGTGTACTCAAAAATGGTAGTTCCAGAAGAGATTCTACTAGTCACATTGCACATGTTTCCATTGAAGCATCTTCCATTTGTGGAATTTCCTTTGAAGCTTCTTCGGTAAAGATTTGATGCACAATTCCTTCAAGGTGATTTGAAGTTAAATCATAGTCGCAATCTTCAGGAAATCCATTTTCTGTTTCAAAGGAATCAGGTTTAACAGTAAGTTTTGATGCAATAAACAAGTAAATGTGATTAACTGTGATGCAATAAGTAATTATATGTGATGCAATAAAGATTATAACAAAGGCGTTGTGATGCAGTTGAAAATTATTTGTGATGTAGTATTTTTAATCATGGTAAAGTGTGTGTTGCATACTAATGTTTATAATATTTATGCCGCTAAAATATTTAAGTGTGATTTAAGAAAGATTATGATGGCTAAAACTTAAAAGTTTTCATAAAAAGTTTTGCAGTATAAAATTGACTATGATGCAGTTGAAAATTATTTGTTATTCAGTATTTTTAATCATGGTAAAGTGTGATATCTATTTTAATTATTGTTACATAGTGCTTTTAAGGGTGGTGGCAACCATGCCTAATTAGTTTTTTCATGCCTAATCACCCACCAATAATATCATTTCATCTCATATCATACCTATCTCATACCTAACAATAGATTTTTAGTGGCAACCATGCCTAACTCATACCTCATCTATTTTTTTTTATTTTTTTTTATAATTACATTAAACAATTTAATAAAAACATAATATTTTATTAATACTTAAAAGAAAATTACATAATTTACTCATCGTTTCTTACTAACACCTTCTCGGGAACCTTCGTCTTAGTGTACTCTTTCACTAAGTCCATCATCTCCGCCATTTTTGCCTGTATTTCTTCCCTTTGTCCATTGAAGGCTTTTAAGAGGGTGTCGAGTTTGGTTGTCATCTCGCTTTGTCCTTGCTTGAAATCGGCTTCAAGTTTAGTCAATCGAGCTTCTTGAGATGAAATAAATTTGGACACCATTCCCTCAAGACTAGTGGAATTTTCGGTGTTTGGAGGGTTCTTGTAGGATTTTCCTAAGTTATTTGGCTTGGGCTTGAAAGTGTACCACTTTTCTCCCGCTCCGTCGGTATGCGTGGAGGCGTAGTCCGCAAAAGCTTTTTCGGGTAGTCTTGTACAATCACGAGTGTCGTAGGGACCGCTACATAATTCACAAGGTAGAGTGATTTTGTTCACTTGGCGTGAGGGCTTAGGAATCTCATAGGAGCTCATTAGGAATTTGACTTGATATTCAAGTTCGAGCATCCTACGATTGGAAGGTTGTGAGTCAATGGGAGGCAAGGAGATTGCCTTGACGGTTTTGGGCAACTCACGGGGGTCATTCCAACTTTCGTTGTCATAGAGGGCAAGGTCCTCTATTGTACCCCACGATTCTTCCACAGTGAGTTCACTAAGTTTACCATCGGCCGCTTGGTCGATGGTTTTCCTAGTTGAGAGATGGACATGATCGTAAAAGATTTGGACTTGAAGCCAAAGATCGATGCCGTGATGAGGGACTTTGTGTAGCAAGTCCTTGAGTCGAGTCCACGCCTCATAGAGAGTTTCGCCTTGATGTTGTCGGAACATCAAGATGTAGTTCCTAAGTTTGGCAGTTCTCCCCGGTGGGAAAAATTTGGCGAGGAAACGAGCGGTGAGATTATCCCAACTTGAGATGGATCCGGCAGGAAGTCGCTCAAGCCAATTAATAGCTTGGTCTCGTAGAGAGGATTAGAAGAGACGCAAGCACGTGGTCTCCCGTGTGGTAGCATCAGGGTCGATAGATTCAACTATTTTTAGGAAGTCCTTGAGATGCTGATTAGGATCTTCAGAACGAAGTCCATGGAATGCATATCCGTTTTGCACCAACCGGATGGTGTCGGATCGCATGGCTGTAGTTGGAGCTTGAGCGGGGAGCTCAATAGTATTCCTATAGCCTTGGTGGCTTGGTCTAGAGTATTCACCAAGAGTACGGCCTCTTGGCGGGTCAATGATTGGTGGATCGAAGAGTGGTGGCGGGTTATCACCTTCCATAATGAAAAGTGATGGGATTACTAACAAAGTCACGAAGAAGGGGGATAGACTACGAGGAAGCTAAAAAATGAGAAAAGATCTTACTTGATAGGAATCAAGTAAGGGAACCTAAACGAGATGTAAATCTAACTATATAACAACCCATAAAATTTCGTATTATTATAATAATATTTAGTACGTCAGAAAATTCAAATCGATTATTTTCTGACAAATATCGATATCAAAGGTTTAAAAATGAGAGGTCATCTCGTTTCTTTAAAAATAAGACACCGCACACTCGGTACTTTTCCACTGAGTATTTTATCATAAATATGAATTTATTATTCTCTAAGTAAAGTTTAAGCATGCCTAAGCTTAAACCATTAATTCTGGAAGTTATCCCGCACACTGCAGCACGCAGTAACATACAGAACTAAAAATAAATACTTAGGTAAGTGAAATATATGCATTTTAACATTCACTAGTAATTTACGAACGAAAACGAGAGGTTATCTCGTGAGTTTAGAAAATCATGGCAACACACGCATACCGACACCAAATTAGTATCGGCAAACAATTATAATCAAATTTATACGTAATAATGATCCCATAATATTACGTTTACAAAAAAAAATGTTTCTAAAAGTATAATTTTTATATTTTTCGGGTTCCGGGAAGGTACGTTTACACAGAAGATCGACAAAACACGGAGTACAGATTGTACTGTGTTGTATAATAAAACAAAAGAAATATATCTATACTCCAACAGTCTACCCACACCCTATCTTCTTTTTCCTAGCCTACCCTACTGCTTTCCTTCTTTTCGTCTCTCTCCCACGCGTATAATCACCAACACAGGCAATGTTCCATCTTTTGTGAGCAAAACCTAGAAGCCATCCTAGTCTTCTCCTCCAAAATAGCTACCTATCCATCTAGGACATCTTTATCATGCGTGAATGGGTGGCTGTGGAACAAGACGTGAGCCAAGAAGGGTGAATCAACATAACCAAGAAGAGAAAGAGGGTTCAAGACCTTCCTTTTTACGTCTATAAACCTGCACGAGTTCATCACAAGGTTTCACACACTTAAAATTGGAATTAGGGTTCATGGAAGGTTGGGGGTTTTCAAAATTGACATGGGGGTTTCGCTACTGGGAGTGTAGAGAGTATAAATCAAGTTCCAATTGTTCTAATTCCAAGCTAATCCGTGCCTGATTGAAGTAGTGTGCTCGGTTCCTCCACCGTGCACCCCATCAAATTATTGTAAGGATAATTATGTTTACACTTTTTTGTTGATTCAATTGTAAATCGAGTATTTTGTTTGGGTTCATTATTCTCATTTACTTTTCCTCTTCAATCGATCACATACATTTTCCTTGTAAGAAAATTTATTCCTTCTTCCTTTTTCGCATGAATTATGTATTGTTGAGTGTCATATGTTCTTAACAAACGAAAATTTAATAATGGATGAATTTACCAGTTGTTGTTATGCGAGTGTGGCAAGAACCAAAAAAAGTTGTTAATAAAAATGGATATTGGGTTAAATTAGTTTTTGGCTTGTGATAGAATCGGTTTGGTTGGATTAAGCGGGTGCTTAAGCTTATACGGCTTATCGTAACTTTCTTCATTTTATTCTCTTCGATTCATTTGCTACATACCCAACTTAGGTCATAAGTGACTTACTCTTGTGGTGTCTACTTGTGTCTAATCAAAAGAGTGATGGGTCATGTACTCACGTTAGGTAGTACCCGACAGTTAGAGTCGCCAAGAGTTCTTACGTTTGTGTTATTTCGGTCCACAGTGAGGACACACGAGAGTGTGTTATCCTGTTCTGTTCATAACTATACCCGAGGGGGTGTTGGTCGACCCTCAGTTTAACCACACCAAGAGGTGTAGTTGACATACTCATTATGTTGACATCGAGTCACCAAGAGTGCAGTTGTTTGTGTTACTTAGAGTCACGCCAAGACACCCCGTAGGTGTTTGCTTGTGCCTGGTCTCGGACTAGTTGGAGTGCTCTTATTGTTCGTTTCTGGATACAAGTAAGCCCAAAAGGATGTCATGGCTAGATACGACACAAGGGTGCGTTTTACTTGCTTGTTCGAGTCAAGGAGAGCACCCGAAGATGTCCTGCCCAACTTTAGACTTTAGACCCCTCTTAGAGAATTCGTGTAAGTCACAAATGTTAAAATTAAAGTCTTGGTAGTTTTACTCATTCCTTTCCGTTAAAACTGATAACCAAGTGAGAAAAAAATAATAATAATATATATAGTTGTTTTTTTAATTAAACTCCTTGGGCCTTAAGATCTGATCCCAAGAGTGTGTTGGCTTAACTTTTGTTGGCTGTAAGCCCAACAGTTAAGGGCCATTCGTTTTGCTGATTATCAGGCCCCACACAAATTTCCAATTGGTTTAAAGTGTGGGCCGAAGCCCAACGCTACCAAGGGTCCGTTTGGTCATCACAAGTCCATCAGGGCATAGCATGCAGCATCTCGAGTCTTTCCCGACTATTCCAAATAATATATGCACGACATGTCCGTTTTTCCCGACTTATATGATCGCGACGTATGTTAATCTGCATAACTTGTCATATGTAAACAAGATTCAAAAATAAAACTCATAATCAAAACTTGATATTTTACACTATTAGAACTATAGATTTGAATCAAACTAATAAGAATATAAATTGTAACATGACTTTTGAAATCGTTAATTTACATTTCGTAAATTAATTATTTAAATTTAATAAAACTTCTTTCGATTATAAAACTTATTTGAACAAAATAAAACGAGTTACCTTTCTATATAAAATTTTGACATCTAGTCGGGTCATACCCTATTTTTGCCAAGATATGTATATATATATTTATCAGTTTATTTGTATACATGGGTCATGTCCAACTTTCATCAAAATATAATTAACTTGTTATATTTTATAATAACCAATATAACTTATTATATTTTTATATAATAACCATCAATGAGGAGATTTATTCATAACTTGCACCATCAAATAATCTAAATACAAATATATTAAGTAAGGCTATTACTTAAATTTTTGAATACTCTTATGTTAACCACTAAATGTGATACATAGAGATATTTGTACATGTATGTACGTTAAGTATATACCTTTGAAATAATGATTACATAATCCATTAATGTCTAAAATCATATGTAATTATTTCCGTACATCGTCTTTCGGTTATCATCAAACCGAAGTCTTGTTCATCCTTGATATCCTTTTCTGCGTGTACCCTTCCATAAGCCAATGCCCTCAAACTTTTGAAAATCTACCACCAAACTTAAATAAAGCCACACAAGCAACAACAACATCACAAACATTTAAAAACTTATAAAGTTTTATCAAACTTTATCGAGTCTTAATCATGAGTAAAGACTAAATTGCCATACTAAATTAGGTTGCGGGTCGGAGCCGTGCACTACCACTAATTGATATATTCCACCTCCTACTGCACATAGCTAAGGTGAGTTTCATAGCCCCTACTTTTAAACTGTTTTATACTTGTTTTGGGGGAAGATACATGCTCATTTTACCTAAATAATTTTATTGTGCATTTTCATGCATACTATGTTTTATGATTGATATGATGTGAATGATTTCTTGTTTAAAGTAACATCACACATACATGTTTTATGCACCTTACAAAAATATTTGACTTAGAATATTACGCAGCTTAGCCTAAGTCCTTAGATCCCAAATTGCCCTCTTCATGAACCGTCAATTCCTGCTGGGAAGCACGAATGTTATAAATAATTCTATTGGGGGTGAGTCCCCTGTTCGGTTGGCCCCGCATGGGTCAAGGCGAAACATATAGCATGTCGGAACCGAGTGTATTGGGATAAACACTCGCCATGGGCTCCTTATTTGTATGACTAGATTTTGCATACAGAAACTGTCGTAGCTTCGGTTGCATGAACTTAGTGCTGGCGTAATAGATTTAATATATGACGTTTTATTCGTTGTAATGTACATATACCCTACTTATGGTCCACTAATAAAATTCTGTTATCTAAGGTAAACTTAAATTTTTATGACATTATGCAAGACATAATGATCATCAAATCTGAATGTTAAATGGTATACTGAAGTGTCATTTAAATAAACCTATGAAATCACCAACCTCGTGTTGACACTTTTTAGCATGTATCTTCAGGTTTTGAGGTGATAGCTTATCTTTGGAGGCGCAAGGCAAAGGCATGGCATGGTCATAGACGATTCTGATTTATGTATTGGGACCACATTTTTATAATGGGCCATTTTCCGCACAAATCCATAATGTAAACATTGTTTTAAGAATGAATAAAAGTTTCTTTTTGAAAATCAGTTGTTCTATGCTTATGTTGTGGTATCAATTTAGTAGCACCCCAATACTTGTGTGCTTTCGCTGAGCCATTTTGGGGGTGTTACAGATTGTTACAGATTGGTATCAGAGCTTAGGTTATAGAGAACTGGGTATTTTTAAAACCTAGACTATAACCACTTTTACAAAAACTTAACCCTATGACCGACACATGCATGCCTGCCAAGTTGATGCCTCACTTATGATCCTGTTAAGATCATACTTGATAAGATACAATGTTTTATAACTACTCACCTAATCTCACTACATGTTATAATTATTTTCCCTATACATATATTTACGTATCACAGCACTACACCTTTTCCCTCACATAAATGAAATAATTGTTCTAGTCTTTAAGACAACCTTTGAAAGTATTGGGACATATTACTAGCGTAACTAAGCTTAGTATTTCAAAATTTATTAAACCTCGGTTGAATATAGATTGATCACCTATATTCAACCAGGGACAGTGGGACATAGCCTGATCACCTATGTCTGACTCAGAGGTGAATTTTGCAATACTTAGGATAGTTATAATAGCGTTATGTCCAGTAAGTTTTGACTAATATCAGAAAATGATAACGAGTATGTAACATCTTATGAAGCCACACATTGGCGTTACACTAAAGCCACACACTGGCGTCGCACTAATCCTTAATCATAAGTCACACACTAGCGTCGCACTAATCCTTAATCATAAGCCACACACTGGCGTCGCACTAATCCTTAATCATAAGCCACACACTGGCGTCGCACAAATCCTTAATCATAAGCCACACACTTGCGTCACACTAATCCTTAATCATAAGCCACCCACTGGCGTCACACTATTTCTTAATCATAAACCTTATTTCCTTATATAGAATATTTCCATATCACAATCGGGTTATGTTATAGTCACTCCTACCCCAAACCTTACTCTCCGTGGACGAACCAAGCCATTCTAGGAGAAACCTTCCAAAACACCTATGAGAAAGATTCCCTAGTGGGAATAGGCAACCAAAAGAACAATAAACCTCTGGCAAAATTTAGAAAGACACGATAAATGACCTATAATCCCACAAAACTTGAAAATTTTACCTTGAAAATTTGATACCTAGAAGCTCCACCCACCTCTTAAGAATAACCGTGCCTACCTTGTTACCCTCCTATAAACTAAATAAATGAGTTGCCATGTAAACTGTTTTCGATTATCCCACAGACCATTATAATCAAAATACCTTATGAACCACTTCATGAATTATTCTACAAACCAAATTACCACTCTACCATTTCCCCATAAAGTAAACTACAATTTCACTACTACCTCACAAAAATAAAGTGTTTTTTAATACTTTGAAAAGTATTCTAGGACCACTCTATTAGTTACTTACTTCCTCGAAAAGTGTTTTAAGTTAATACCTCATAAACAGAAATGACCAATGTTCTCCTTGGTAACTAAGCCTAACCTAGGGATGTATCCCACACCTCTGCCTAAAAGCATAGAAAAAAATGAAGTTCACCAACCCTTAAACCTCTAACCCTACCCAACTTAGACAACTAAACTCTACTCGTAGCTATGGGTAAATGTTATATCATGCTACACATCCTTGCTACAATATAATTTCTAAATTTTAAGGATTCCCCTTTAAAAATCCTATAATAATATTTTCTAAGTCACACAATCAAAATAGTAAACACCAGAAATGGGTACGTTTTGATAAGACCTTGGGAAGTTAGAAGTGCCCACCCTAACAAAATAGTGAAACCTCATAACATCAAGAATTAGAACTTTCACCCAATGAATCTACCCCAGAAAATCATGGCACCTCAGATAGAGGATGTGCTGCTGGCATAACACCTAGGTACCCATACCCAAAGGGGAAACCCTAAAACAACCTAGGGAAAATTCAAAACTTGTTCCAAATATCCTCACCTTTTTCCCGACACTCTATCGGGTAACGTAAACTGAGATCCGAGACGGATCTCTTGTAAGGTGGTAGACTATAACAACCAAAAAATTTTGGATTATTATAATAATATTTAGTACGTCAGAAAATTCAAATCGATTATTTTCTGACAAATATCGATATCAAAAGTTTAAAAACGAGAGGTCATCTCGTTTCTTTAAAAATAAGACACCGCACACTCGGTACTTTTCCACTGAGTATTTTATCATAAATATGAATTTATTATTCTATGAGTAAAATTTAAGCATGCCTAAGCTTAAACCATTAATTCGGGAAGTTATCCCGCACACTGCAGCACGCAGTAACACACATAACTAAAAATAAATACTTAGATAAGTCAAATATACGCATTTTAACATTCACTAGTAATTTACGAATGAAAACGAGAGGTTATCTCGTGAGTTTAGAAAATCACGGCAACACACGCATACCGACACCAAGTTAGTATCGGCAAACAATTATAATCAAAATTATACGTAATAATGATCCCATAATATTACGTTTAAAAAAAACGTTTCTAAAAGTATAATTTTTACATCTTTCGGGTACCGGAAAGGTACGTTTACACAGAAGATCGACAAAACACGGAGTACAGATTGTACTGTGTTGTATAATAAAACAAAAGAAATATGTCCATACGCCAACAAGCCTACCTACGCCCCATCTTCTTTTTCCTAGCCTCCTACTGCTTTCCTTATTTTTGTCTCTCTCCCACGCGTATAATCACCACACAGGCAATGTTCCATCTTTTGTGAGCAAAACCTAGAAGCCATCCTAGTCTTCTCCTCCAAAATAGCTACCTATCCATCTAGGACATCTTTATCATGCGTGAATGGGTGGCTGTGGAACAAGACCTGAGCCAAGAAGGGTGAATCAACATAACCAAGAAGAGAAAGAGGGTTCAAGACCTTTCTTTTTACGTCTATAAACCTGCACGAGTTCATCACAGGGTTTCACACACTTAAAATTGGAATTAGGGTTCATGGAAGGTTGGGGGTTTTCGAAATTGACATGGGGGTTTCGCTACTGGGAGTGTAGAGAGTATAAATCAAGTTCCAATTGTTCTAATTCCAAGCTAATCCGTGCCTGATTGAAGATAGTGTGCTCGGTTCCTCCACCGTGCACCCCATCAAATTATTGTAAGGATAATTATGTTTACATTTTTTTGTTGATTCAATTGTAAATCGAGTATTTTGTTTGGGTTCATTATTCTCATTTACTTTTCCTCTTGAATCGATCACGTACATTTTCCTTGTAAGAAAATTTATTCCTTCTTCCTTTTTCGCATGAATTATGAATTGTTGAGTGTCATATATTCTTAATAAACGAAAATTTAATAATGGATGAATTTACCAGTTGTTGTTATGCGAATGTGGCAAGAACCATAAAAAGTTGTTAATAAAAATGGATATTGGGTTAAATTAGTTTTTGGCTTGTGATAGAATCGGTTTGGTTGTATTAAGCGGGTGCTTAAGCTTATACGGCTTATCGTAACTTTCTTCATTTTATTCTCTTCGATTCATTTGCTACATACCCAACTCAGGTCATAAGTGACTTACTCTTGTGGTGTCGACTCGTGTCTAATCACAAGAGTGATGGGTCATGTACTCACGTTAGGTAGTACCCGACAGTTAGAGTCGCCAAGAGTTCTTACGTTTGTTTTATTTCGGTCCACAGCGAGGACACACGAGAGTGTGTTATCCTGTTCTGTTCACAACTATACCCGAGGGGGTGTTGGTCGACCCTCTGTTTAACCACACCAAGAGGTGTAATTGACATACTCATTATGTTGACATCGAGTCACCAAGATGTCCTGCCCAACTTTAGACTTTAGACCCCTCTTAGAGAATTCGTGTAAGTCACAAATGTTAAAGTAAAGTCTTGGTAGTTTTACTCATTCCTTTCCGTTAAAACTGATAACCAAGTGAGAAATAATAATAATAATAATATATATAGCTGTTCTTTGTATTAAACTCCTTGGGCCTTAAGATCCGATCCCAAGAGTGTGTTGGCTTAACTTTTGTTGGCTGCAAGCCCAGCAGTTAAGGGCCATTCGTTTTGCTGATTATCAGGCCCAACACAAATTTCCAGTTGGTTTAAAGTGTGGGCCGAAGCCCAACGCTACCAAGGGTCTGTTTGGGCATCACAAGTCCATCAGGGCATAGCATGCAACATCTCGAGTCTTTCCCGATTATTCCAAATAATATATGCACGACATGTCCGTTTTTCCCGACTTATATGATCGCGACGTATGTTAATCTGCATAACTTGTCATATGTAAACAAGATTCAAAAATAAAACTTATAATCAAAACTTGATATTTTACACTATTAGAAGTTTAGAACTATAGATTTGAATCAAACTAATGAGAATATAAATTGTAAGATGATTTTTGAAATCGTTAATTTACATTTCGTAAATTAATTATTTAAATTTAATAAAACCTCTTTCGATTATAAAAATTATTTGAACAAAATAAAAAGATTTACCATTCTATATAAAATTTTGACATCTAGTCGGGTCATACCCTATTTTTGCCAAGATATGTATATATAAATTTATCAGTTTATTTGTATACATGGGTCATGTCCAACTTTCGTCAAAATATAATTAACTTGTTATATTTTATAATAACCAATATAACTTATTATATTTTTATATAATAACCATCAATGAGGAGATTTATTCATAACTTGCACCATCAAATAATCTAAATACAAATATATTAAGTAAGGCTATTACTTAAATTTTTGAATACTCTTATGTTAACCACTAAATGTGATACATAGATATATTTGTACATGTATGTACGTTAAGTATATACCTTTGAAATAATGATTACATAATCCATTAATGTCTAAAATCATATGTAATTATTTCCGTACATCGTCTTTCGGTTATCATCAAACCGAAGTCTTGTTCATCCTTGATATCCTTTTCTGCGTGTACCCTTCCATAAGCCAATGCCCTCAAACTTTTGAAAATCTACCACCAAACTTAAATAAAGCCACACAAGCAACAACAACAACACAAACATTTAAAAACTTATAAAGTTTTGTCAAACTTTATCGAGTCTTAATCATGAGTAAAGACTAAATTGCCGTACTAAATTAGGTTGTGAGTCGGAGCCATGCACTACCACTAATTGATATATTCCACCTCATACTGCACATAGCTAAGGTGAGTTTCATAGCCTCTACTTTTAAACTGTTTTATACTTGTTTTGGGGGAAGATACATGCTCATTTTACCTAAATAATTTTATTGTGCATTTTTATGCATACTATGTTTTATGATTGATATGATGTGAATGATTTCTTGTTAAAAGTAACATCACACATAAATGTTTTATGGACCTTACAAAATGTTTGACTTAGAATATTACGCAGCTTAGCCTAAGTCCTTAGATCCCAAATTGCCCTCTTCATGAACCGTCAATTTTCCTGCTGGAAAGCGCGAATGTTATAAATAGATCTATTGGGGGTGACTCCCCTGTTCGGTTGGCCCCGCATGGGTCAAGGCGAACATATAGAATGTCGCAACCGAGTGTATTGGGATAAACACTCGCCATGGGCTCCTTATTTGTATGACTACATTTTGCATACAGAAACTGTCGTAGCTTCGGTTGCATGTACTTAGTGCTGGCGTAATAGATTTAATATATGACATTATATTCGTTGTAATGTACATATACCCTACTTATGGTCCATTAATAAAATTTTGTTTTCTAAGGTAAACATAAATTTTTATGACATTATGCAAGACATAATGATCATCAAATCTGAATGTTAAATGGTATACTGAAGTGTCATTTAAATAAACCTATGAACTCACCAACCTCGTGTTGACACTTTTTAGCATGTATCTTCAGGTTTTGAGGTGATAGCTTATCTTTGGAGGCGCAAGGCAAAGGCATGTGATAACGCTACACGCGTCGTTCGGGGTCAAAGGAACTTCCTTTTCGTCGAGCAAGTTTTTCAACACCCTAGGCAGTGAACCTAATCGTTGCAGTGTAGTAATTAGGGTAAGCCACGGGTATTAATATCGTTCTCTAGGGGAATAGGAATGCTAGTAAGAAGTTACTACGCTAAGGTTGGGGTTGAGGAAGATTATTTTTTATCTTTTTATGTTTTTTAGGAAATTGAAAGGTACGAATCTCGGGGTTTGGATTTGGGGGTTGGTATTGCTACCGATTACTCTACTTATCTAATTATCTAATATAGGGTGTATGTAGTCTATGTCTAATTATTGTGTGCTCGTATGATAGTTTAAAGATGTGTTTACTTAGGTTTTACTACTCCTTAATTATCTCCTATTGGTGGTTGAATTGTCACGTCCTTATTCTTAGTTGCGTTGTGTGTCTAAAGTCGTAGGGTATGCGTATGTTCCCTAACTCTTTGAACTTACCAAAGGGTCTCGTCTACAAAACCCACTAGGGATAATAAACTCTTACTCTAAGGCACTCTTTGGATGGTTTAGCTTACAACTACTCAAGGAGCTATATTCTAAGGTTCACAAAGATTTAATCAAGCATTAAGTACACAACGAATGACCTATCGCATTACTAGATCATTAATCAACTAAGATAAGAGACAACCAATCAATATTCAATAATTAAGTTTCATATTCCCTAAGCAAACACACAAGTAAATTAGCCGGACATGGAGAACATGCAAGCATACACACAAATAATCAAAGGCATAATTGAATTAATGAAGTAAAACACTTATCTTGATGTAAGATAGGGTTTGGAACCCTAAAATACTGTACAAGATAACCTTGGTTCGGTTTAGGTTTTTACTCCAAAAGACTACACACAAATACTGAAAAATTCGGATTCTATATATAAGATTACACATGCGACGGCGTCACCTTATGTTTTGTGAAGCCGTCGGATCGCCGTCATTAGGGTTTCGTCTTGGCCACGTTAGACTTGCGACGGCTTCACCTTGTGCTTGTGACGCCGTCCTCTTCAGCTTCTGACGCCTTCTGGATTGAATCTAGGCCGTCTGAGTTGCGACGACCTACTCTTTTATAACTTGACGTCGTCACTTGAAAATAAGAGTTTTGGCTTCTGTCCCGTCACAAAAACCTCCGACGGCGTCGCAGATAAGCAGTGATGCCGTTACCTTGTATTTTCAGCAGCTGGAGTGCCTCGATTCTTGACTTTGGCCATTTTCTTTGTATATCCGCGCCTTTTCGTCCAAATAAGTGCCATTACACCAATTTGCGTTCAAGAGACCTAAAAAGTGAAAATGAACGATATTAAGTAATAACGGATACAAAAGTGATCAAATAAGGGCTTAAACGACCCCTCAAAAAGGTACCTTTTAAAACCTTATCAAATATCCCTTCACTTGGTATTTTCTTGTCCTCATGCAAATGTGCTTTTAGCCAATTAATTTATAAGTTAGGGGTCATGAAGCATTGGTTTAAAACAGTCGACAACACATATAAGCCCCGCAAAAGTCATAACAAGCACGAAAATTACATACTAGCACCTCACATGGGGTGTTTGGATACTCACATCTCTCTCGGGTGTATATGAAATATAACAAATTGGAAATGGAAGATAAACACTCATTAACCGGTCCTAGTACATAGATTACCATAGGCTTGAGAATAGATCAAACCTCCATCGCTTTGGCGTAAGCACCTATAAAAGACTATCAAAGAGGTCTTTAAAGGGTTGTAACGTTAGGCTTACGGTAGGGAAACAAAGGGTTTGGTGGGATAGGCTTTTTAGTGGTGGCAAGTCAAAAATCTCTATGTTAAATGCATACGAAGAATGGTGTTGCTAAGCCAAGACTCGACACTCTAGACTTTAGCTAACTGAAACAAACAAACATAAATTTAAATGATAGATGTAGGATGGTAGCCCGTATGTTATTTTTATTTTTTTTAATCACTCTATTTTTTTTCTTTTCTCTTTTTCTATTTTTTTTCATACACTTTTACTCTACCATCCTCTACGGTAACCTCAAAATGATAGGGATTTATAGGCACATCCCTACACTTGAGTTTTTATTACTCTAACACTAATTTGACCCGAATTGAAAAGATCAAAACACTTGGGGTACATTATTACGCCAACAAAGGGAATTTGAATTTAACGTTCCCTTCCCGTCATTTCATAAACTTTAACTTTTCCCATGAATCCCAATCATCCCAAAACTGTGTACAAAGGATACGACTCGACTTAGCACATGCAAGCAACCAGATAATTGAACTAAGGTTTTAGGGTGATAACAAAAATGCACTAAAAGTGAGTGCATACAGGGTAGGCTAAGGCAATTTGGGTGTATATTTGGGGGTGGGGTGTAAACAATGTTCTTCATTGATATTCCGGAAAAACCGAAACATCACGAGAACCGCAAAAAGGATAGGCTCTGAGGGGTTAACTAGGGGTATCATGTACTAAAGATGAGTACAACGCAAAGGGTGTGGGGGAATTACTCAACCGAGGTGGAAGAAGTAATTATATTATGGGTATCAAACAAGGGTTATCCTAATGCCTCTTATCATTTAGTTATTCCTAACTACACAAGTGTAGTCTTACTAGCGATCTCGGAATGCATCACAAAACAAGTTCTAGAATCTAATATACTACCGGTTCACACTCTAAGCATTAAAGATGAATGCTTTTAATTCCTACTAATCTAAGGGCGATCCTCACATTTTGGGTGGAATTTAGGTGGTAAAGGGTTTTTGTGCTAGTCATGCAACTTCCTATCTGTGAGACGCTTTTGTTAAAACTAATGGCCCACTCCTATATGTCATGAAAAATAAAAAATTTGGTGCCAAAATTACCCTAACCGACATTTTCTCATGGTTTATTACACAAATACAATTGGACAAAGCAAATATTCAAGGATAAGCATAGTTTCAAGGTTCCCGTTTTATTTTCCCTCCCTACACTTAAACTGAACATTGTCCCCAATGTTCCTCGAAAGTATCAAAGTTATGATAATGGAAGGTAATTAAAAATGAAAGAAACTAATACTCCCCTGATTAGCTCGGTAGGGTCCGTGTACAGTAGTGGTTAAATCCTTTCCAAGAAGAATTTATGCATGAAAAGCTCCTTCCAATCTTATGTAACTTCTTCTTGATCAATTAAACCTGCACATTTGAAGAAAACAAATGAAACCTTCGCGTAAAATTGGCGGTAATAATATATATAAGACTCGATTTAAACTATGATATAATGCTTGTGGAATGGATGTTTACAGAATTTCTGGAAAATTACAAAAATTTGTAAGTGGCTCAGAAAACGAGAAAAAGTAATCTGATGTTTTTACTCCTTCCTGACGCCGTCAGGTTGCAATCCTGACGCCGTCAGGTTATCCTGACAAAAACTGGTCTGCGATTTTCTGGAAAAAATTCTGGAAAATTTACATCTTTAGAATCTGGAAAAATTTCTGCAAAACATCCATTATGACTCTATACAAGCATTTGACTCGAACAAACACACATATATATCTTTTAATGAATTGTTATTCTCATGTTTACGTTTCTTTTGAAAACATGTGTAATCCTCCCTACACTTATCCCTTATGTAAAATACCTTTGTATGCAATTAAGACGAGGTTAAAAACAAAATAAAGCATTTTTACAAATTTAAACATGAGAATAAACAATCCATAAAAGACATATGACACTAACAAGCAAACAATTAAGCATGGGTTGCCTCCCACGAAGCGCTTTTCTTTATTTAAGAGTCTTGTAGCTAGACTCGTAGTCGTGCTCCTACGTACCGATATAAGTAAGCCTATCCTCGACAATGTCATAAGGATCAAACTTATCATTCAAGTTCCTAGTAGTACGTTCGGTTAGATATGCCTTTTCAAACTTCTCTCCATCGGGATCATAGATTGTTATCCTAATGTGCCACTCTCCATCACCGTCACTAGGTGGTCTATCCCAATCCCATTTGTGTTTAGATTTCTCAACTTTCCACTTATTCATGACAAGGTTGACGGGAAAGCTTCCTAGGAACTCGGTCATCTTCCTAAATACTAAGGCGTCCTTGAACGGGTTCACTTCCATGTCCCTAGCCATTTCTTTTTCTTGGAAAGTTGCTTTACTAGTGAAGGCTTTATCTAGGTAAAAAGGTCTTTGGGGACCTATGAGGTTCTTATCTATCCAAGGTCCATATCTAGAAGGCTCTCTATCCAACCTAATCTCATGTGGGATTTCCTCTTCTTTGTAGTACGTATGCTTTTTGACATCGTAAATTGACCTAGCACTCCCCTCTCCTACCACTATCTTGGACATCTTACAATCGTGGATGGCACTCGCGGTAGCTAAGAATCCTCTTCCTACTAGTAATGGGCATTTCGGGTCCTTATTCATGTATAGCACATGAAAGTCGGCCAAAAGAGTCAACTCTCCTACGTGTACTACCATGTCTTTTATTATTCCTACCGGACGTGCAACACTACCGTCCGCTAGACCTAAGATGGTTTCCGTTGGTTCTATTTTACCTAAGTTAAGGCTTCTATGGAGGGACAACGGAACAAGATTGATGCATGACCCTAAGTCGGCTAGAGCGTCGAGAGGTTTGGAAGTTCCAAGCCTACACGGAAGAGTAAATAGCCCGGGATCGTCTAACTTCTTAGGTAAATTATTTCGCACAAAAGCGGACCCATGTTTTCCAAGCTTAAGTTCTAACTCATATTTTTATTTTAAAGCATTATAATAAGGTGCATGAGCTAAGACCTCAAGAATCGGTTTTTCTTGATGGAGTTCCTTGTACTCCTCCTCTAAACTAGGTTTGGATTCTTGGTTGACGGGTTTCTCAAAAGTTGGTTCTACCAATGGTGCAGGGCCTTGGTACCTCATTTTGGATGGCTTGGAACTCTTTTTGATAGCATTTACCGAGTGAACCATTGGGTGTGAGGGACATGGATGTGCATTCTCCCATGGTGAACAAGAACATGAAGTCGACGAAATCGAATTCACTTTTGGGTTCTTTATAGTATCACTTGGGAGTGCTCCAACTTCCCGTTCATTGAAGGCTTTTAAGAGGGCATCAAGATTGTTTGTCATCTCGCTTTGTCTTTGCTTAAAATCGGCTTCAAGCTTAGTCAATCGAGTCTCTTGAGATGACAGGAATCTAGATGCAATTGCCTCAAGATTAGTGGGGTTCCCGGTGTTTAGAGAATTGAACCCATTAGGTGGACTAGATGAGCTTTGGGGTGTGCTTGAATTTTGGTTCCACTTAAGGTTAGGGTGATTTCTCCACGAGGGGTTGTAAGAATTTCCTAAGTTGTTTTGTTCGGGATTGAAAGTGTACCACTTCTCTCCCGCTCCGTCGTTACGCACGGAGGCGTAGTCCGCAAAAGCTTGTTCGGGGAGTCTTGTGCAATCACGAGTGTCATGGGGACCACTACATAACTCACAAGGAAGAGTGATTTTATTCACTTGATGCGAAGACTTAGGATTTTCGTAGGAACTCATTAGGAATTTAACTTGATCTTCAAGTTCGATCATCCTACGGTCGGAAGATTGTGAGTCAATGGGAGGCAAGGAGATTGCCTTAACTATTTTGGGCAGCTCACGGGGGTCATTCCAACTTTCGTTGTCATAGAGAGCAAGGTCCTCTATTATACCCCATGATTCTTCCGCGGTGAGATCACTAAGTTTTCCACCGGCCGCTTGGTCAATGGATCGCTTGGTGAGGAAGTTGACATGATCATAAAATATTTGGACTTGGAGCCAAAGATCAATGCCGTGATGAGGGACTTTATGAAGTAAGTCCTTGAATCGAGTCCATGCTTCGTAGAGAGATTCATTTTGACGTTGTTGGAACATCAAAATGTCATTCCTAAGTTTAGTGGTTCTCCCCGGTGGGAAAAATTGAGCAAGGAAACGAAAGGTAAGATCATCCCAACTTGAGATGGAACCGGCGGGAAGTCGCTCAAGCCAATTACTATCTTGGTCCCGTAGAGAGAATTGGAAGAGACGCAGGCGTGTGGTCTCCCGAGTAGTAGCATCAAGGTCGATGGAATCGACAATTTTAAGGAAATCCTTAGATGCTGATTTGGATCTTCGGAACGAAGTCCATGGAATGCACATCCGTTTTGCACCAACCGGATGGTGTCGGATCGCAGGGCCGTAGTTTGGGCTTGGTCGGGAAGCTCAATGGTGTTCCTATAGCCTAGGTGGCTTGGTCTCGAGTATTCACCAAGAGTACGGGCTCTTGGCGGGTCAATTGGTGGTGGGTTGATGAATGGTGGGTGGTTATCACCTTCCATGATGAAAAGTGATGGGATTACGAACAAAGGTCACGAAGAAGGGGGATAGACTAAGAGAAAGCTAAAAATGAGAAAAAATTTACTTGATAGGAATCAAGCAAAGAAACCTAAACGAGGTGGACTACTAACTAGCTATTCTATTCCCCGGCAGCGGCGCCAAAAACTTGATAACGCTACACGCGTCGTTCGGGGTCAAAGGAACTTCCTTTTCGTCGAGCAAGTTTTTCAACACCCTAGGCAGTGAACCTAATCGTTGTAGTGTAGTAATTAGGGTAAGCCACGGGTATTAATATCGTTCTCTAGGGGAATAAGAATGCTAGTAAGAAGTTACTACGCTAAGGTTGGGGTTGAAGAAGATTATTTTTTATCTTTTTATGTTTTTTTAGGAAATTGAAAGGTACGAATCTCGGGGTTTGGATTTGGGGGTTGGTATTGCTACCGATTATTCTACTTATCTAATTATCTAATCTAGGGTGTATGTAGTCTATGTCTAATTATTGTGTGCTCGTATGATAGTTTAAAGATGTGTTTACTTAGGTTTTACTACTCCTTAATTATCTCCTATTGGTGGTTGAATTGTCACGTCCTTATTCTTAGTTGCATTGTGTGTCCAAAGTCGTAGGGTATGCGTATGTTCCCTAACTCTTTGAACTTACCAAAAGGTCTTGTCTACAAAAGCCACTAGGGATAATAAACTCTTACTCTAAGGCACTCTTTAGATGGTTTAGCTTACAACTACTCAAGGAGCTATATTCTAAGGTTCACAAAGATTTAATCAAGCATTAAGTACACAACGAATGACCTATCACATTACTAGATCATTAATCAACTAAGATAAGAGACAACCAATCAATATTCAATAATTAAGTTTCATATTCCCTAAGCAAACACACAAGTAAATTAGTCGGACATGGAGAACATGCAAGCATACACACAAATAATCAAAGACATAATTGAATTAATGAAGTAAAACACTTATCTTGATGTAAGATAGGGTTTGGAACCCTAAAATACTGTACAAGACAGCCTTGGTTTGGTTTAGGTTTTTACTCCAAAAGACTACACACAAATACTGAAAAATTCGGATTCTATATATAAGATTACACATGCGACGGCGTCACCTTATGTTTTGTGACGCCGTCGGATCGCTGTCATTAGGGTTTCGTCTTGGCCACGTTAGACTTGCGACGGCGTCACCTTGTGCTTGTGACGCCGTCCTCTTCAGCTTTTGACGCCGTCTAGATTGAATCTAGGCCGTCTGAGTTGCGACGGCCTACTCTTTTATAAATTGACGTCGTCACTTGAAAATAAGAGTTTTTGCTTCTGTCCCGTCACAAAATCCTCCGACGGCGTTGCAGATAAGCAGTGACGCCGTCACCTTGTATTTTCAGCAACTGGAGTGCCTCGATTCTTGACTTTGGCCATTTTCTTCGTATATCCACGCCTTTTCGTCCAAATAAGTGCCATTACAGCAATTTGCCTTCAAGAGACCTAAAAAGTGAAAAGGAACGATATTAAGTAATAACGGATACAAAAGTGATCAAATAAGGGCTTAAACGACCCCTCAAAAAGGTACCTTTTAAAACCTTATCAGCATGGCATGGTCAAGTGAGAAATTACTACGCTAAGGTTGAGGTTGAGGAAGATTATTTTTTATCTTTTTATATTTTTTTAAGAAACTAAAGGTAAAATATCGGGGTTTGGATTTGGGGGTTGGTACTTCTACCGATTACTCTACTATCTAATTATCTAACTAATGGGTAGTCAATGTCTTTTTGAATTTTGCTCGTATGATGATTAAAGATGTGTCTACCTAGCTACTATTACTCCCTAGTTATCTTTTATTGGTGGTTGAATTGTCACGTCCTTATTCTTAACACGTTGTGTTTTCTAAGTTGGTAGGGTGTACATTCCCTAACTCTTTGAGGTCACCCTTAAGTGTAGTAAACGAAATCCACTAAGTCATTCATAAACTAACTTTGAGGTTATCTTTAGGTTTAGTAAACTAAATCCACTAAGTCATTCATAAACTATCAAAGATTTATCAAGCATTAAACACAACGATAGCCTAGTCGCACTCCTAAGCCAATTACAATTAAGATAAGAGACAACCTAACAATAATTAACAACTAGGTTTCATAGATCTAAGCAAACACATAAGAAATTTAGCTAGATATGTTAAACAAGCAAGCATACACACAATCAATCAAACATGGGGTAGACATAATGATAAATTGAAGATATGGATTAAGATATAATCAACAAACCATTAGAAGATGTTTCTAGAGTGATTGAAACCTTCAAAGTTGCTGAAAAAAATACCTATCTAAGCCTTGGAATCGGAGTTAGGGTTTAGAGCCTACAAAAGGTGAAGTTATAATGTTCTATTTATAGGCAGATTTTCTGTCGGCAAAGGGTGACGGCGTCACATCTATAGAGTGACGGCATCACGAAGACTTTTTCACCATACTGTAGATTTTCTCGTTCCGGTCGCGTGGGCTTTTATAACAACCCGTAAAATTTCCGGATTATTAAAATAATATTTATCACGTCAGAAAATTCAATACAATTATTCTCTGATAAAATACCCATATCTAAAATTTAAAAACGAGAGGTCATTTCGTTTCTTTAGAAATAAGACACCACACATACAATACTTGACCACAAAGTATTTGTGAAATTTATTATTGTCCAAGCTAATATGTAAGCATACATAAGCTTAATCCATTGTTCCGAAAAGTTATTCCGTATACTGCAGTGCAGTAGCATACAAGACTAAAAATAAATACTGAGATAAGATAAAAATACATTTTTTGACAATCACTAATAATTTACGAAAGAAAACGAGAAGTTATCTCGTGAATTCAGAAAGTCATGGAACTGCACGCATACCGACACCAATTAAATAAAGGCAAACAATTATAAACAAAGTTCAACGTAATAATAATGTCATGTTATTACATTTAAGAAATCGTTTCCAAAAGTATAATTTCTATATCTTTCGGGTACCGAGAAGATACGTCTACTCGAGGATTCGACAAAACACGGGGTACCATTTATACTGTGTCTATTGATAAAACAAAAGTAAAAAAATAACAAAATAAAAATAAACCTACTAAACCCTACAACTGCTTTTAGCCGCCCACCTTATTTCTCCCTTTCTCTTTTTCGTCTACCACCCACACCAAACAGCCAAAAAGCTGCCTTGCCTCCTTCCTCTTTGAAGGTCAAAGAACGAACCATCCTTTTCACCCCTCTCATTCTCAGTTCTCTTTCCCAACGCACCATCACGAGAATCCATTGGAGAAGGCAGTGGAAAGACTATTTTGCCAAGAGTGGTAGCTTGTCAATTCGAGATAAAGAAAGACCCGGTCAAAGCTTCCTTGTTTTTCTTATTATAGCCACACAAATCACAGGTTTCACAAAATTATCACACACAAAATTATTCACACAAGGGTTAGGGTTTGATAGAGATTATGGTTCTTAGGGTGGCATCGGATATGGATTGCTCCTTCTTGCATTCGAATCAATCTGGTTCGCACCGGGTGTGATTGGTTTTTGTTATAATCAATTTTGGGTCAAGGAATGTTTCCTTTCAACCAATTTCCTCACTGCTCTTGTAAAGGTTATCATGATTCCCTCCTATCTTGTAATTTACTGTCATAAAGTTGTTAATAAATTGTTATTACGATGGTTCTTGTAATTCGAATGAATGAGTATAATCAAAAGGAATATTTTTGGTTAAAGTTGTTGTTGTTGTACCGTGGCTGACAAAGACGAAAAACACCAAAACCAAAACTTTAAAACATGCGAAAACGAATTTATGCATAAAGCAGCTTAGGATTAGTTTCGGCTTATTTTTCATGTTTATATCGGCTTATATAATCTCTTAAGTAAAAAGTGTTTCGACCTAATGTATGTTTAACTAAGATGGTGTATTGGTTTGGCATGATCTTAAGTTGCGCGTTAACCTACCTGGTCATGACACAATGTTGTTTTCAACTCACTCTCGTTGCCTAAGTCTCGGCTTAGAATTAAAGGTCTTGTTGTCTCAAGGTGAGTAGTTTCTTCAAAATCTTGATGTATCATGTGAAGGTCGTTGGGTGCAACACTATAATAAAACATAAGCTTTCAAAAACTACTTTTGGTATTAAAATTTCTTTGGACCTCAAGGACCATTTCATTAGGATATAAAATATATTGTTGGGTGTGTGTAATCGAGTCACAAAAGGATCCTGTTAGCTGATCGAGTCATCAAGTGAACATCTCGACGGTGTTTGTTGCTTACCGCTAGACCAAGAGGAAGTCGAGAAAGACTTACAAATATCGCTATGTAACGTACTCGTCTTATATCTAAATTTTCAATTCTGAGTCATATAACCCCTTGCGTCAACCAGTCCCCAGATTAAATTAAAATCACACTATTGGGCCCAAGCTCAGACCGGCATAGATGGTTGAATGGCAGCTGGGCCGCGAGCCCATCTGAGTCATAAGGGTTTGTTGAGTTGAGTCACACCGAGCCCAACATCCAAGGTCATATAGCACACCTGAGTTCACTTTCACACGACAAACATGTCAAATATTGCACTTCCATTATAACCATCAAATTGATAAATCAATGTATAAAATAATAGACTGACTTTCAAACCGATTAATAAACATGTCATCTAAACATGTCTTCGCGACGTACAATATATCATTAGGATTATTAAAAACGCAAGGCAGAATAAATGGTAAACATGTAAACAATAATTAGAGATTTGAAAAACGTGTTATGGAAATAAAATGAGTTATTTTGTGCAACAAGACTAGAAAACCTTTATATTTTACTAAGGTATCAAACTGGTAGACAATTCTATATAGATATTAATTTGGATATAAACACTTGATAAAACCTAATATAAACTTTGACATTAGTCACCTCGGGTAAATAAGGTATATACCCGGGTCTTACCCGATTTTTGGCAAATATATTTTTGTAGCATATCATAATAGCAATCAGAATAAATATAATATACACTCGGCTCATGTCGAACTTTCTATAAACATGTTTACTATTTTACGATTTCCAAATGAAATATATTTTTGAAATCATATAAGACGAGTTATATTTACAACCTTTCAAAACATAATTATCATTTTGATATATATTTGATAAAACTCTCATTGTGTTTAAAAATACAAACTTCGTATAAACTAAGTTAAGACTTAATTTTCTGTAAATACATAAGTGTATATACTCAATATATATGTATACATATCTCTCTCACATGCGTCTTACTTTATATATGTACAATCTTGTGTACATCATCCCTCGGTTATCATCAAACCGAAGTCTTGTTCATCCTTGATATCTTTTCTGCGTGAACCCTTCCAAGTATTATCTTTTGGTCATCAATGAACCAAAGTCGGAATTCTTTTCTTCGAGATTCCTTCCATGTTATACCTTCATAAGCCGAAATCCACCCAAACCTTGTAAATTGTTTTAAGATAAATGCTGCCACACAAGCAACAACAACAACAACATAAACATTTAAAACTTATAAAACTAGTTAAACTTTTTCGAGTCTTAGACATAAAGACTAAATATGCCGTACTTAATTAGGTTGCGTGTCGGAAGCCGTGCACTATCACTCCTTGATTTAATTCCTTTTAGACTTCATATTGCACATTGCCAAGGTGAGTTTCATAGCCCCCTTCTTTTACTTGTTTTCATAACTGTTTTGGGGGAGAATACATGCTCGTTTTTACTTAAACTAAATGCTGACTTTACCTGAACAAGTGAATTGTTTACAAAAACTATGCTAAATGACTGAATGTATTATGTGTTACTTGCCAATTACTTGATTACTTAGATGCATTCTAGTGTAAAGTTAATGCATGCTTTTACATATAGACACAAGTATTTGAAAATCAAGTTATGACTGCATGACCGAGTGAACTGGTCACATGACTGAGTGTACTGGTTGCATTTGCTATGTACATACATGACCGAATGAACATGTCACATTGCCGAGTGAACTGGTAACATGACCGAAAGTGAACTGTCACATAATTAAATGAACTAAATACCAAATCTTGTGGTCCATAAAACTTTTACAAATAAAAACCTATGAACTCACCAGCGTAAGTGTTTCCACCCTTTTAGCATGTATTTTCAGGTTTTGAGGTGATAGTTTATCTTTGGAGGCGCAAGGCAAGGGCATGGCATGGTCATAGATGACTCTGATTTATGTATTGGGACCACTTGTTTATAATGGGCCATTTTTCCGCACAAATCAATAATGTAAACTTTGTTTTAAGAAATGAATAAAAATTTTCCTTATGAAAATCAGTTGTTCTATGCTTATGTTATGATATCAATTTAGTAGCACCCCAATACTTGTATGCTTCCGCTGAGCCATTTTGGGGTGTTACAGATTGGCATCAGAGCCTAGGTTATAAAGAACTGGGTATTTTTAAAACCTAGACTATAACCACTTTTACAAAAAATTAACCCTATGACCGACACGCCATGCCTGCCGAAGCCTGATGCCTCACTTATGATCCTGTTGAGATCATACTTGATAAGATACATGTTTTATCACCGCTCACCTAGTTTCATTATAGATTATAATTATTTTTCCTATACATATACTTGCGTATCACAACACTACACCTTTTCCCTCACATAAAGAGAATAACTGTTCTAATCCTTCAAGACAACCTTTAAAAGTATTGTGACATATTACTAGCTTAACTAAGCTAAGTATTTCAAAATTCATTGAACCTCGGGTGAATATAGACTGATCACCTATATTCAACCAGGGACAGTGGGACATAGCCTGATCACCTATGTCCGACTCAGAGGTGAATTTTGCAGTACTTAGGATAGTTATAATAGCCTTATGTCAAGTGAGAAAATGACAATATTTTGATAAACATATAACATTTCAATAAACCACACATTGACGGTTACACTAAAGCCACACATTGGCGTTACACTAATCCTTAATCATAAACCACTCACCGGCATTCCTTAATCATAAACCACTCACTGACATTCCTTAATCATAAGCCACTCACTGACATCCCTTAATCACAAGCCACTCACTGGCATTCCCTAAACACAAGCCACTCACTGGCATTCCCTGATCACAAGCCACTCACTGGCATACCCTAATCACAAGCCACTCACTGGCATCACCCTATTCTTTAGTCATAAACCACTCACTGACATCACCCTATCATAAGCCACTCACTGGCGTCACAATATTCCTTAATTATAAAGCCGCTCACTGGCGTCATCCTACTTCAATCATAAACTTTATAATTCCATATCACAATCGGGTTATGTTATAGTCACTCCTACCCCAAACCATACATCCCATGGACAAATCAAACCATTTTAGGAGCAACCTTTTAATAGCACCTATGATAAAAATACAATAAACCTTTGGCAAAATCTAGAAGGGCATGATAAAGGACCTATAATCCCACAGAAACTTGAAAACTTTACGCCCTACCTTGAGAATTAAAAACCTAGAAGCTCCACCCACCTCTTAAGAATAACATTGTCTACCTTATTACCTTCCTACAAACGAAATAATAGAGTTGCCATACAAACTATTTCCGATTATTCCTCAAACCATTATAATCAAAATACTTCATGAATCACTTCATGAATCATTCTACAAACCAAATTACCACCTTACCATTTCACCATAAAATAAACTACAATTCTACCCATGCCTTACCAAATAAAGTGTTCCTTAATACTTTGAAAGGTATTCCAGAACCACTATATTGGTTACTTATTTCCTCGAAATGTGTTTTAAGTTAATACCCCATAAACAGAAATGATCAATGTCCCCATTGATAGCTAAGCCCGACCTTAGGATGTATCCTACACCTCGGTCTAAAACCATAGATAACCATGAGGTTCATCAACTATTAAACCTCCAACCTTACCCAACTTAGACAACTAAACCATACTCGTAGCCATTGGTGAATGTTATATCCTGCTACACAACCTTACTACAACAAAATTTTCAAATTGGAGGATTCTTCTTAAAAAAAAAATAAAAAAAAATCCAACATTAATATTTTCCAAATCCCCCGTTAAAATGAGACAAAATGCTGAAACACTAAAAGTTTCGCAACACTTCCCTATACACCCCATAGTTGAGAACCAGTTTTACAATTTTGTGAAAATGTGTCATTTTTACACAACTATCGATTTTGAAATCTGGTCTTAGTCAAACTTGTGTAAACCTTTATTCGAAAGAAAAATTTCGAAAACAAATGTTCCTTCATCCTTTAAAGAAGGAAGCACACAAACCCATAGCGAACCTTAAAAATCAACCCATATACTTTAGAACCATCAAACACCAGAAATGGGTAAGTTTTGATAAAACCATGAGAAGTTAGAGGTGCCCACACTAACAAAATAGTGAAACCTCATAACATCAAAATTAGAACTTTCTCTCGATGAACCTACCCTAGAAAATCATGACTCCTCATATAGAGGATGTGCTCCTGGCACAACACCTAGGCAACCATACCCAAAAGAGGAAACCCTAGAAACAACCTAGGGACAATTCAAAACTTGTTCCAAATACCATCACCTCGTTCCCGACACCCTATCGGGTAACTTAAACTGAGATCCGGGACGGATCTCCTGTAAGGTGGGTAGACTATAACAACCCGTAAAACTTCCGGATTATTATAATAATATTTATCACGTCAGAAAATTCAATACAATTATTCTCTGATAAAATACCCATATCTAAAATTTAAAAACGATAGGTCATTTCGTTTCTTTAGAAATAAGACACCACAAATACAATACTTGCCCACAAAGTATCTGTGAAATTCATTATTGTCCAAGTTAATATGTAAGCATACATAAGCTTAATCCATTGTTCCGAAAAGTTATTCCGTATACTGCAGTGCAAAGAGCATACAAGACTAAAAATAAATACTGAGATAAGAGAAAAATACATTTTTTGACAATCACTAATAATTTACGAAAGAAAACAAGAAGTTATCTCGTGAATTCAGAAAGTCATGACACTGCACGCATACCGACACCAATTAAATAAAGGCAAACAATTATAAACAAATTTCAACGTAATAATAATGTCATGTTATTACATTTAAGAAATCGTTTCCAAAAGTATAATTTCTATATCTTTCGGGTACCGAGAAGATACGTCTACTCGAGGATTCGACAAAACACGGGATACCATTTATACTGTGTCTATTGATAAATCAAAAGTAAAAAAATAACTAAATAAAAATAAACCTACTAAACCCTACACTTGCTTTTAGCCGCCCACCTTATTTCTCCCTTTCTCTTTTTCGTCTACCACCCACACCAAACAGCCAAAAAGCTGCCTTGCCTCCTTCCTCTTTGAAGGTCAAAGAATGAACCATCCTTTTCACCCTCTCATTCTCGTTTCTTCCCAACGCACCATCACGAGAATCCATTGGAGAAGGCGTTGGAAAGACTATTTTGCCAAGAGTGGTAGCTTGTCAATTCGAGATAAAGAAAGACCCGGTCAAAGCTTCCTTGTTTTTCTTATTATAGCCACACGAATCACAGGTTTCACAAAATTATCACACACAAAATTATTCACACAAGGGTTAGGGTTTGATAGAGATTATGGTTCTTAGGGTGGCATCGGATATGGATTGCTCCTTCTTGCATTCGAATCAATCTGGTTCGCACCGTGTGATTGGTTTTGTTATAATCAATTTTGGGTCAAGGAATGTTTCCTTTCAACCAATTTCCTCACTGGTCTTGTAAAGGTTATCATGATTCCCTCCTATCTTGTAATTTACTGTCATAAAGTTGTTAATAAATTGTTATTACGATGGTTCTTGTAATTCGAATGAATGAGTATAATCAAAAGGAATATTTTTGGTTAAAGTTGTTGTTGTTGTACCGTGGCTGACAAAGACGAAAAACACCAAAACCAAAACTTTAAAACATGCGAAAACGAATGTATGCATAAAGCAGCTTAGGATTAGTTTCGGCTTATTTTTCATGTTTATATCGGCTTATATAATCTCTTAAGTAAAAAGTGTTTCGACCTAATGTATGTTTAACTAAGATGGTGTATTGGTTTGGCATGATCTTAAGTTGCGCGTTAACCTACCTGGTCATGATACAATGTTGTTTTCAACTCACTCTCGTTGCCTGAGTCTCGGCTTAGAATTAAAGGTCTTGTTGTCTCAAGGTGAGTAGTTCCTTCAAAATCTTGATGTATCATGTGAAGGTCGTTGGGTGCAACACTATAATAAAACATAAGCTTTCAAAAACTACTTTTGGTATTAAAATTTCTTTGGACCTCAAGGACCATTTCATTAGGATATAAAATATATTGTTGGGTGTGTGTAATCGAGTCACAAAAGGATCCTGTTAGCTGATCGAGTCATCAAGTGAACATCTCGACGGTGTTTGTTGCTTACCGCTAGACCAAGAGGAAGTCGAGAAAGACTTACAAATATCGCTATGTAACGTACTCGTCTTATATCTAAATTTTCAATTCTGAGTCATATAACCCCTTGCGTCAAGCAGTCCCCAGATTAAATTAAAATCACACTATTGGGCCCAAGCTCAGACCGGCATAGATGGTTGAATGGCAGCTGGGCCGCGAGCCCATCTGAGTCATAAGGGTTTGTTGAGTTGAGTCACACCGAGCCCAACATCCAAGGTCATATAGCACACCTGAGTTCAGTTTTCACACGACAAACATGTCAAATATTGCACTTCCATTATAACCTTCAAATTGATAAATCAATGTATAAAATAATAGACTGCCTTTCAAACAGATTAATAAACATGTCATCTAAACATGTTTTCGCGACGTACAATATATCATTAGGATTATTAAAAACTCAAGGCAGAATAAATGGTAAACATGTAAACAATAATTAGAGATTTGAAAAACGTGTTATGGAAATAAAATGAGTTATTTTGTGCAACAAGACTAGAAAAACTTTATATTTTACTAAGGTATCAAACTGGTAGACAATTCTATATAGATATTAATTTGGATATAAACACTTGATAAAACCTAATATAAACTTTGACATTAGTCACCTCGGGTAAATAAGGTATATACCCGGGTCTTACCCGATTTTTGGCAAATATATTTTTGTAGCATATCATAATAGCAATCAGAATAAATATAATATACACTCGGCTCATGTCGAACTTTCTATAAACATGTTTACTATTTTACGATTTCCAAATGAAATATATTTTTGAAATCATATAAGACGAGTTATATTTACAACCTTTCAAAACATAATTATCATTTTGATATATATTTGATAAAACTCTCATTGTGTTTAAAAATACAAACTTCGTATAAACTAAGTTAAGACTTAATTTTCTGTAAATACATAAGTGTATATACTCAATATATATGTATACATATCTCTCTCACATGCGTCTTACTTTATATATGTACAATCTTGTGTACATCATCCCTCGGTTATCATCAAACCGAAGTCTTGTTCATCCTTGATATCTTTTCTGCGTGAACCCTTCCAAGTATTATCTTTTGGTCATCATTGAACCAAAGTCGGAATTCTTTTCTTCGAGATTCCTTCCATGTTATACCTTCATAAGCCGAAATCCACCCAAACCTTGTAAATTGTTTTAAGATAAATGCTGCCACACAAGCAACAACAACAACAACAACATAAACATTTAAAACTTATAAAACTAGTTAAACTTTTTCGAGTCTTAGACATAAAGACTAAATATGCCGTACTTAATTAGGTTGCGTGTCGGAAGCCGTGCACTATCACTCCTTGATTTAATTCCTTTTAGACTTCATATTGCACATTGCCAAGGTGAGTTTCATAGCCCCCTTCTTTTACTTGTTTTCATAACTGTTTTGGGGGAGAATACATGCTCGTTTTTACTTAAACTAAATTCTGACTTTACCTGAACAAGTGAATTGTTTACAAAAAAACTATGCTAAATGACTGAATGTATTATGTGTTACTTGCCAATTACTTGATTACTTAGATGCATTCTAGTGTAAAGTTAATGCATGCTTTTACATATGGACACAAGTATTTGAAAACTGTTATGACTGCATGACCGAGTGAACTGGTCACATGACTGAGTGTACTGGTTGCATTTGCTATGTACATACATGACCGAATGAATAGGTCACATTGCCGAGTGAACTGGTAACATGACCGAGTGAACTGGTCACATAATTAAATGAACTAAATACCAAATCTTGTGGTCCATAAAACTTTAACAAATAAAAACCTATGATCTCACCAGCGTAAGCTGACCCTTTTTAGCATGTATTTTCAGGTTTTGAGGTGATAGTTTATCTTTGGAGGCGCAAGGCAAGGGCATGGCATGGTCATAGATGACTTTGATTTATGTATTGGGACTACTTGTTTATAATGGGCCATTTTTCCGCACAAATCAATAATGTAAACTTTGTTTTAAGAAATGAATAAAAATTTTCCTTATGAAAATCAGTTGTTCTATGCTTATGTTATGATATCAATTTAGTAGCACCCCAATACTTGTATGCTTCCGCTGAGCCATTTTGGGGGTGTTACAGCTTTTGAATCACCTAAATCCGAGTTCGTATGCAAAAGTTATGGCCAAAACAGTATCAGCTACTTCGCGCGCATGTTGTGATAGTCTTGATAAGCTTGTGACGGCGTCAATTGAGATGTGTGACGCCGTCAGTCTTTAGTAGCGACGTCGTCTGAGTCTTTGATCTTGGGCGTCTGGAGTAGATTGTGAGTGACGTTTTTCCTCTTCAAAGCCTGACGCCGTCAGGTGTAAATTAGCAAAAAGTCTACTGAGTCGTCACAGATTTAATTACGTAGAGAGGGACGGCGTCGCCCTTGGATTGTGACGCCGTCAGCTTCAAATTCAGCAGCTTGAGTGTCTTTGATCTTGACTTAGCCATTTTCTTCATATATTCACTCCTTTTCATCCAAATATTAAGAGACCTAAAAGGTGAAAAGGAACGAAATTAAGCAGTAACGGATATAAAAGTGGGCGATTAAGGGCTTAAATGACCCCTTAAAAGTGTACGTTTTAAATCTTTATCAATGACCATCTAGCTACATTTCCACCTTATCTACTCATCATGATCATTCAACCTGCCACCACAATAACCATAACAAGCTAGATTAGTGGCTTCACTAGGAACCACTAATATCATATGTGATATGTAATATCATATGTGATATGTAATATCATATCTTTACTATCTAAAATAGAAAAATGATCAAAGTGGAAAAATGAAAAGTTGAAAATTGAATATTGAAAGTCAAGCTTTTTTAAACCTTTTTAAATGTCAAAATAAAAATTACTCAAACTTGCTGTCATGTGTATCTTGCACGGAAATAAAAATAAAACACGCGCAAGAAATAGTCAAAAGATGCTCATAATTTCACCGATTTATATATGGATAGTCACTTGCTGTAATTGGTTGTCACAAAGAATTAAATGTCAAAATATTTTCTTGATTGACAATTTACACTCAAATCTATAATTAAGTTATGTTAATTTTGCCTATGAGAGTCTATAAAACCATCCATGTTTTATTATTCTTTTGTGACTTTTAGCCATTCATATAAGTTTCAGCAGGTTCTTTGCCATCCGTATGGTTTCATGAGTAGTATGTTATTGTACAGGTTAAATAGTATGTTGCCACGAGGCCTTTCACATTTGTTATCAGGTTGATATATTATTAATCCATATTCATTTTACGATATGAAATGATGATAGGACTAATAATCACGATCTTGATATTACATTGTTTAAGTGTGTGTTTCTTTTTTAATTCGGAATTTCTGTTTGTTTTGCAACTTGAAATTTATAGAAAGTTAATAGTGCAACTGATGGTGGTGGTAGTCACATGATCAATTTCTTAACTTTGCAGGTGTTGTGTTTATTTTGCTTGCGGATTACACTGTGTTGAATTCTTGATAATGAGTATTTATTTGACCGATCTTTTATTACTTATCATATCCAAATTCTTTCTATGATAAAGAATGGTAATTTAGACTAATAGTAAAGTTGTTTAAGCGAATTCATGTGATCTTTTTTCATACGTGTTCTTGGTATCAATTCATGTCTTATTGCCCTTTATTTAGCGCTTCTCTTCTAATCTATGTATTAAATTTTAGTTTGGAAAATGAATTCAAACAACATTAGTGATGGTTAAAGTCGCTGCTGCAACTGTAACATGTCAAACTTCTTGAATAGGCAGGTTTCAACTTTAAAATATTCAAATCATTCATCACACAATGATTTGCTAATTTCCGCTCACATTTGGTCAAGTTTTAATAGGTTTGTGTTGTACAGTATATACTTATAATAATAATGTATAAAGTGTATAATGAAATTGAATGTAGCAAGCAAATTACTGTAATTACTAATTTCTTACTTTTTAGTTATTGTGTTCGTTTTGCTTGTGGATTACCCTACCCTGAATGTTGCTCGTGTGGAGACTGCTTCAACGAATGGGCATTTTCCTATAGGACTACAACAAGGGACAATGTAATATACTGCCCCTTAAAAAAATGTTAGCATGATGTGGAGTTCGATGGTGATGTATGATGAACCAAAAAAACATTTGTTGAAGACCTTTCAATAAAGTTAGCATTGAGAAGTGGAAGCCGTGGCCTCAAATTATAAGATATGAACACTCATCAAATTTTGCTTTGTATTGAGAACTTTTTATCTATCATATTTTTTATTTCCCCTTTATGTTGGTGTTATAGTTAGATCATTAGAATTTGGTCTGTTTATGTATGTGGTATGCCCTTTTGCTTGACTAAAATGGTTGCTCTTAATTAATATTTCATTTTTTCTTCCTGCAAGTTTATGTATCTTTTGTAAAGACTGGTGGCCAGATTTTAATAATCTTCTACACAAGACAAGATCTAAATATTTTTACATGCATTATGCATTAACTCAAATAATATTGTCATATGGGTTGTGTATCATTGTCATTTAAATGGCAGCCTTGCATTTTTAAAATTCGATAGAGATATCTAATTGTTACAGTAAACCAATCGACAATCATTAAAATATGATATCTTCCTTCGGATAAACTCCTTTTCTATGGCTTATGGGTTTACAAGCTCTTTTTTCACCTTGTAGCATAAGTTATCTCAAACACGTAACAAAGGTTTATTAGCGTGTACACAATCAACTTTAGCCCAAAAGATATATACAAATTAGTGCAATGTTTTATTTTGGGATAATACCATTAAAAAGCATTATACTTGTCCAAAAACACTCTTCGAAGTAGCGAACTAAAAAAACTCTTGTGACTACTGATGTTGACATTTTTGTCTTTATGTGAGTAGTATGACAATTTTACCTTTCCAAATTAGATAAATGGTCCTTGTGAGTTTGCGAAATTGCATCAAACGTCCTTAAAGTAAATTACATAAATGGTCCATATAGTTTGGAGAAAATTGCAACCCACCGTCCCTAACTTTTTTTCGAATTTGTTTTTCTATTTCGTTTGTTTCTAAACTGTTTCCCTATCTCGAACACATGTTGATTACCACCCCCCCCCCCAAAAAAATAGCAAGCTTCGAAAAAAAATTCACATGTGCCAAAAAAGAATTCCAAAAAAAGTATGGACCATTTATGTAATTTACCCTATGGACGGTGGATTCAATTTTGAAAAAAAATCCGAAAAACAAATTTTAGAAAAAAAAATCGAAAAAAGTATAAGGACAGTGGATTCAATTTTCTTCAAACGACATGGACCATTTATGTAATTTACCCTAGGGACGGTGGATGCAATTTTCAAAAATCCGAAGGATAAAATGGTCATCACAGGTTTTTACTACTCACATAAAGTAGGGGTGAGCACAAAAACCGAAAAACTGAATCGAAAAAAAAAAACGAAAAAGCCGAACCGAAAAAACCGCCCCATTTGGCAAACCGATGGTGGTGGTTTTGAATTTTATAAAAACCAAATGTTTGGGGCGGTTTTTGGTTTCTTAAAAAAAACCGAACCGAGAAAACCGCCCCGCCCCACCTTTACACATGTTTTTATATAATTTAATTTATATTAGAGATTTGCGATTTAATTTTAAAGATTTGAGTATGCAACTTTATCTATTAAAAAATTGTGTTATTTATTATCTATACATTGAAAATTGTTTTATTTTTAGATATATTATATCTTTGTTTACGAACAATATTGTTCTTTGAAAATTTACCCTACAATTCTCATGAGCAAACGAAAGGTGCAAAGCCGCAAAGACTTGCATTTTATATTTTAGATTGATGTTTTGTTGTTTTGTACGTTTTTTCAAAGCTTTGGATTGCTGGATAATATGCTATTATTGATAATTGGTTTAAATATTTTTGCTTGAAACTTGGAATCGTAAACTTTATATAAGATTAAAACACGCTTGTTCTCAAGTAAGAAAAAAACGAATAAAACCGAAATCGAACCGATTCAATGTCAAAAACCGAAACCGAAAAAACCGAAACCAAACGGTTTGTAGTTTTTAAAAACCGAAATATACGGTTCGGTTTTTGGTTTTACCATAAAACCGCCCCACCCCGCCCCATGCTCACCCCTAACATAAAGACCAAAATGTCAACATTAGTACTCACAAAAGTATTTTTTTTAGTTCGCTATTTAGAAGAATATTTTTGGACAAGTACGATGTGTTTTTAATGGTAGTATCCCTTTTATATTGAGCTTACTAAATGTTTTCATATGTTCTTTGATAGATAGATATTAAGATTTTTATTGAGTTAAATTATCGCATGTTGCAATAGTTTGCAATTACATTATGATATTTTCATGTTTTATTTTTAACGTTATAAGAAACACTTACCACAATAACGCATATCGTTAATTGTCTGCCGCTAGAAGCCGATGCCGCTAAGCACGGGTACTCGCCTAGTGTGATATGATATGTATATCATATGTGATTTTACACTAATATCACATGTGATATTACATATCATATATGATTTAACACTAGTATCACATGTGATATTCAAATTAGTGTTTAATCATATATGATTTTTTAATGCAAATTTCAGTACCCTAAAAAAACGAAAAAACTTAAAAAAAATGTGAAAAATACGAAAGAAAAATTTTGTCGAAAGTATAACAAAGTGCCTATCTATAAAAAGATAATTAAATGTTCGTCGCAATGATATTTTTTTTTTTTCGCTTAACGATTAACGGTTTGAAAGATATTAATATTTGAAGAAAAAAAATGATAGAAAGTGGATTTTTTAAATTGTTGGAATTAATCTCATTTATTAAATCAAATAAAAATAGAGGTTTAAGATTGATCCCTTTAAAAGAATCTTTTGTCCTCAAATAATCTTAACAATAACCATAAACAATGTTGTTAACGAAAATATTCTAAATAACAAACTGAACATACAAGGCATATAGAAAGATCACGGAATAAAAAGCAATGCAAAGATTACCGACTAATAGAAATAAAAAAACACATGAAGAAACGCATATACACACTACATGTCTTCACTATCCTCATCCAACCTTGCGTAAAGGTCAAAGGCGGAGCTATATAGCTAGACAGACGAAGGTGTTGGCCCCCTTAAATTAGGCATGTAACTTTTTGCATATCATGTGTTTAAAAAACCATATTTACGTTTGGCCCTCCCACTTAAAGCCTAATAAAATATTGGCCCACCCAAATCCAACTATTATGTATATAACGAGTAGCAGACGCCCACCGCAACCGCGGGTGTTTGCTATATTTATCAATTATCGTAAGTGCGAAGTCAAATGGTACTGGTGCATACATTACAGTTGCTGAAATAAATGATTTTTTTTACCATAAAAGAATTTCACACTCCCTTTTTTACAGAGTTATTTTATTGATCAGTAATAACGCTAATAATAATGTAATTTTTTTTTAATGTAGTATACATAATGATCAATTTTTTTATAAGTTCATGTTTTTTTAAATGAACATTAACAAATCCTTTTTCTGAACATATTTTCCATGTGCCAAGCTTGCAAACCTTTGCTACCAATAGGTTGATTCTGTTGGATCTACCAAGCCTGCAAATGTTGCAACGTAGAGTTTCTGTCAGTTAAGTTGTTAGTTTCTTTAATGCTGGAAAATAGCATGTGATATTTGTCTAACGTAACCTAGAAACAGACGCTTTCACTTTACAATGACTCAAATTGTTCAAGCTTTGCTAATAAATGGAAGCAAAACCTACGAAAGAATAAGAAAATCGAACTATATATTGACCCAATATATGTATGATAAAAACTTTTGGTTCTGCTAACACTTACCAATGTAGTTATAAAAATATATACCGTCATTAATGAAATTCAAGTATAAATATTGGAAATATTTTATAGAAAGACACTTCAAAACAGTTGGATTTTTGGGATTATATGAATTATATATAACCTATCCGTCATGAATCTAATCAATCATATAGGAATTAGTCAAGCGGATTCAAAGAGGTTTAAGGAAATATTCAAAGGATAAGTTAAACGTTTGTCTATTCAAAAATGGAATTAGTTGTGATTTTGAATACAAAATTAATGGGAGAACACATGGTAGTTTATAAATAACACACATATAGTTTCTGTCAGTTACCTTACTACAGTTGTGCGTTTGCTTGTCTATGCTTCGGCATCATATGCTTAGTAATGTCTTCAGTTGTATCGATAGTTGCCCATGTTTACATACCTCAACTTAGTTTTTCATCTGTATACTCGAGAAAAACTACAATGTGCATCTAGTCCTTTGATGTTCGCTCGCGAACTGATGCTACCATTTTCAAGGCCTGTGTTACACCTATAACAACAGGTAATCAGTTAGGATTAAAATAACTAAAACCATTAGTCATATCCGTATGCATCAATCCAACAACGTAAAAACAAATGAGTCCGCTTACCTTCATTGACCGAGCGACTTCGTTTGTTATTGGCACTTGAGGGGACGTAAACCTTTTCTTATATCTATTTGCTATTTGTAACAATAGGTTGCAAATACTTGAGGTCATTGCTGGTCCATTATACTCCCCAACCACAGCCCGTACACGAACGACTTACATCTTAACCCAACTAAACACAACAACCGCGAAAGCATCACCAAACAATCAAAACAGTAAGCCTAGACTAAATTTAATTCTGTAAAAATTAAAAAATGTATGTGCATTGACGCTGGAAGCTACCTGCGAAAATTCGGTTGAACCTCCTTTGGCTGACAAAGATACGCACGCTGGTCATTGGCTGTAACTCAAAAGGTACATGAAATCAGTAACTACTTCAATATTCTTAAACCCTTAAAAAATACTAAATTTGTTTTAAATAAAAGATTACATAAAATTTCATCTTCTCGGCAACTAATCGTCAATTTAACATAACCAGTCTAGTGGAAAACATTAGGAAAATGAAACACATACCGAGATCACTCTTAGGGGATGTTTGGTACGCATGAATGGAAAGCTGAGAAAGGGAAAAGAGGTTGATTATCATGTTTGTTTGACATAAGAATGGAAACAGGGAATTAAATTACCATTCTCATTCCCCCATTTTGTTTCTTTAAAAAAAGAGGAGAAAGGTGGAGAATGAGAATTTTAGAAGGGCTCTTTCTCTCTATCCATTCTCTAGTGAATGAAAAAGTCACGGACAAAAATTCACGTTTTTTTTATCTTATTCACGTTTTTTTTAATTCGCGTTTTTTTTCGCTTCATTCGTTTTTATACGTTTTCATCTGTCTTCGTTCGTTTTCTTCCGTTTTCATACGTCTTCGCCCGTTTTCATACGTTCTCGTCTGTTTTCATACGTTCTCGTTTGTTTTCATATGTTTTCGTCCGTTTTCATCAGTTTTCTTTCATTTCCGTCCATTTTCATACGTTTTCGTCCGTTTTCAGACCTGTTTTTACGCTTTCATAAAAAAAATGTGAATAAAAAAGAAAGACAAAAAGACAAGAAAAAAAACATGGACTTACGTTTATCTATTAAATTTTAAATTAATCCCCACCATTAGATCAAACTAGATGGATGGTGAGGATTTGTCCCTTGGTAAGCATCAAAATAAGAGTAAGTTGTAGAAATATGTTTTTTTTTTGTCATTTTTGTTTCATCGTAGAGATGATATAATATATTTCTATATGACAAAAAACTTGAATTATGTTTGCATAATTGTAATTATGTGACCTGATAGCGTCAAATAATCAACGTAACTAAAAAAGCTGAAAATATATATATTCATTCTTTTATGTACTAAATAAAGGAATTGATTCTTTAATCGATTCTGACACTCTATTCTCTATTTTTGCCAAACACTAGAATCCATTCTCTTATATCATACTCATTCTCTTTCTATGCCATTCCATTCTCCAATGCATTTCCATTCTTTGTGATTCAGTCGTACCAAACGTCCCCTTAGGGTTGACGAAGAGATCATGAGGACAAAACTTGACCATGTAGAAGCCGCATACTTCCTTATCATCCAATTTAATTTCTTTGTGCCCCCTTCTCTCTTCCTTCGTCAAATTTCGAGTTACAAACAAACACACACACAACATCCACAATCAAGTAAACATAAACAAACACGTCAAGTTTCGAAACATTAACCAATTTAAAGTTTCGAAAATATCAATAAAACACATCAAAGTTATTTCAGTTAACCTTAATTAGTGTTGCTAAATAACCAACAAAAACATAAGCAATAACCAATTCCATCTCAATTAACCTTAATAAAAACACATAATCCCTAACAGTATTAAAGATTAAATCTTTTTAATTTGAAAAGCCAAGATTCATTAATTTAAATCCAATTAAGCTTAACCCAAATCGAAAAACCCAAATTTAAACTAATTAGGATAAAAATTGACACTTCAAATATGATAATTAAGGGTAAGAAGGAGAACCTGAACCCATGAGTTCATCAAGCAAAGCTCTTTGTGCATCCATCTACGAAACCCTAATTTTGTTTTAAGGGTTTATTATGATGGTCCTGGAGGCTGTGATGAATATGGTGAGTAGTCCGTATACTTATCCATGGTATGAAACCACCGCCTTTTGATAGCGAATAAATGGGCCACGTATTAGGCGAAATATTATTTTAAACGCTTTGCATAAGAAATACTATTTGTTTATACGTTTGGGAACTCGTGACGTGGAGAAATGTTATATAAAAGATAATACCAAAACTCAGCTTTCAAATATATTTTTTCTTAAATAAAAAATAAAATTTGAAGTGCTAATTGATGATAAAGACGATATATGCAAAAGTGCAAAACACTCCCTCCTAGTGTCCCTCTCAAATCACCATCATGAAAATCAAAAGGTGAAATCTTCTTTATTGTTTGTAAAATAGTGATATAACATATGTAATCGAGTTAATTTCATGAACGTTCTTGTGGTCTGTCAGATTTAACGGATATAGTCTCTAAACTTTTTTTAACGGGTTTACATATATGAACCGCAACATGCAATGGTTTCTTATACGCACACACTAAAATAAATAATTTAATGTGATATTCTTATTATATGTTTGTGTACATCATTATTATAGTAAAGAATAAAGAATAGATAAATGAGTATCTTTGTAATTTATATAATTATGTTTATTTTTCTATTCATGTATTCTACAGATGGTTTTGTTCGCATGATTATATGCATTATACATTAAAATATGATCACGTTTAATATTATTTGTCTAATAAATCTTTTTATATAATAAAACAAAACCTTTAGTAGGAATTTTTCATTTCAAAAAAATCAAACCATACCTTATTTGGTAATATTTTTTTAATTATTGTTTATTTGTTTTAAGTATTTTTAATTAAAAAGTCTAAATATTTTCTTCTTTGTCAAAAAGTTTGTAAATTCGTTTTATATATTTTTGCATTGAAAAAAATCAAAAAATACGCATGTACTCAAAATTACATTATTTATAATTTTGGGCCAAACTGTAAATAAATAAAACATGGGAAGGATTCATTAAATCTAAAATTCATAATTCTGTCACATGACTCTTCATCCATGAGAAAAGTTCAATGCGGAACATATTTTATCTAAAGATCAAATCCTTTGATCTCAACCATCCATTCAACTTAAATCTAAGGGTTCAGATTAATTGATATTTTAATTTAATTATCCACTAAAGGGCCTTTTGTTAATTATATGATATTTCCTCACTTTCCACATTTTTAATATAAAAACTCACTTTTCATCTTTTTTAAAAAAAATAACATATCTTGCAAACGGTAAATATTCAAGCTACGAAAAATACACCATCGCGACGAGAATTAAATCATCTTTCTATAGATATGCACTTTTATATACTTTCGACGAAATTTTTTTTCAAAATTTTCGTCCAGAAAAATCCCACGGGATTCGTAAAAAGACGAAATTTTTTTTTCAAAATTTCCGTTCAGAAAAATCCCACGGGATTCGTAAAAAATTCACTTGTGATTTGTTATATTTAAAAAAAAAACGCGAATCCCGTGGGATTTTCTGGACGGCAATTTTGAAAAAAAAAATTCGTCTTATTACGAATCCCGTGGGATTTTTCTGGACGGAAATTTTGAAAAAAAAAATTCGTCTTTTTACGAATCCCGTGGGATTTTTTTACGAATCCCGTGTGATTTTTTACGAATCTCGTGGGATTTTTCTGGACGGAAATTTTGAAAAAAAAAGTTATGTCTTTTTACGAATCCCGTGGGATTTTTTTATGAATCCCGTGGGATTTTTCTTGACTAAAATTTTGAAAAAAAAAATCGTCTTTTTACGAATCTTGTGGGATTTTTTTACGAACTCCGTGGGAGTTTTTTACGAATCCCGTGGGATTTTTCTGAACGAAAATTTTGAAAAAATTAAATCGAAAGTATATAAAAGTGCATATCAATAGAAAGATGATTTTTTTCTCGTCGCGATGGTGTATTTTTTGTAGCTTGAAAATTTACCGTTTGCAAGTTATGTTGTTTTTTAAAAAAGGGTGGAAAGTGGGTTTTTATAGAATTACATTTTTACCCTTTCTTTATTAATTTTTCCTTTCATCTCATCCATTGGATGAAAAGAAGATGAATGGTTGAGATATTATGATTTGTTCTTTAGATTAGATGTGTTTTGTATTGATCTCACATCCATTATATATTTGTTGGGGAAGAAAACAGTGCAAAGCATGCATTAAATGCAAAGTTTCAAAACTTGGCAAAAACAGTCCCTGAGGTTCAAGTGGCGCTGCAAAATAAATCCTGATGCATTAAATGCAAACTTTCCCAACTTGGCAAAAACAGTCCCTCGAGGTTCAAGTGGCTACTGCAAAATAAGTCCTGCATCATTAATTGCTAACTATAGCAACTTGGCAAAATTAATCCTTAAGGTTTAAGTGTTGTTGCAAAGTAAGTCCTTTGAAGCCAATCCACGTGATCGCGCGGGTTTCCACACTCGTATATACTAAAGATGGGGAGTACATTTTACCCAAAGTGTTTGCATTAATTGCAAACTTTCCCAACTTGGCAAAAATAGTCCCTGAGGTTCAAGTAGCGCTGCAAAATAAGTCCTGCATCATTAATTGCTATATATAGCAATCTGGCAAAAATAGTCCCTAAGGTTTAAGCGACGTTGCAAGGTAAGTCCTGTAGAATTAATTGCTAACTATAGCAACCTGGCAAAATTAGTCCCTAAGGTTTAAGTGTCGCTACAAAGTAAGTCCTTTGAAGTCAATTTCGCTGCATCGCGCGGGTTTCCACACTAGTATATACTAATTACAAGGGAAGAAAACAGTAACCACCAAACATTAAATGCAATGTTTCTCAAATTGGCAAAAACAGCCCCTGAGGTTTAAGTGGCGCTGCAAAATTAGTCCTGCATCATTAATTGCTAAATTTCACAACTTGGCAAAACAAACGAGGTTCAAGTGTCGCTTGCAAAGCAAGTCCTTTAGCATTAATTATCTTTGAAAACTTGGCAAAAAAAGCCCCGAGGTTTAAGTGTCGTTGCAAAGTAAGTCCTTTAGCATTAATTGCTATCTGTTGCAATTTGGCAAAAATAGTCCCTAAGGTTTAAGTGTCGTTACAAAGTAAGTCCTTTGTAGCCGCGAAAATAGTCCCTAAGGTTTTAATTGTATTTGCAAAGCCGGTCCAAACAAATTTTCCGGTCATTCATCAGTTCCAAATTCACGTCTACAAAAGCAATCCCGCTGCAATGCGCGGGTTTTCCTCACTCGTTAAATCTAAAACCTAATTATTTTCATCGATTCATGCTTTCTTCAAGCCGGCCATTGATCCAATTTATGTTCCTATTAACACATGGAGTAAGAGATTCCTAATAACATCGTTCAATCTCAACTCTTTAATTAATCAGTGGTATGTTTCTCCGGATATTGCTAATCTTTGGTCCGTGTTTATGATTTTTACACAATTTTTCATTACGTAATGTTTTTTTTGTGTTTGGGTAATTAAGTGTATGAACTGCTTTATATATGGATGTGTTGTTTGATTTTAGCTTTTAGTGTGAGTTCCCCTCTAAGTTGTGTAATATATTAGCTATTATAGTATGTTTGGATGAGTTTGTTTGCAGAGCGTAATAGCCTTCTTTGTGTAGAAAAAGTTGTGTAACTTTTTGAAGATATTTAGGCAAGCTTATTTTAAAGAACTTATGAGCTTTTTATCTTTTCGAGGTGTAATAAGCTATTAAGATTTAAGGGTGTGTTTGGCCTGAAAAGTAATTATTGGCTTTTAATCGTTGTGTTAAGAGATCAATTTTCCAAGGTTTTCCAAACCGAACTGGCTCTCCTACCGGTTCACAGGTTTATCAGACCGGTTTTAAAAACCAGATGTTAACATATAATGTGCTCCGACTTTTCTACCCGTTCACTGGTTCGTCGGACTGGTTTAACCGGATGTTAACACATAATGTGCTTTTGATTTTGCAATTCATACGAATGTCCCTCACATCGACATTCATACATATTTCTCAGTTTATCTTACAAAGTCTTTACACTAATTGGTCAGTGGTCACGCTATAAAAACATACAACTGCAATGTAAATTTAAAAGTAAAAATTAAAAGCTACTAAGTTTATTTATATATGTTGTTAGTGGTAAATATTTTAATATATATAATTGAAGTTAGATACTTATACATAACATAAAAAGGTTTGGTTAACCTTGAACCATGATTGGTCATACAAAAATAGTGCTTTAAAAGCTAGCAAAGTCTGGTTTTTTAAGGTTTACTGGTTTGGTTATATCCGGTTTTTCTCGGGTTAGCGTGGTTCTTTAACAGCCTGCTGAACCTGCCTTATAAAACCGGCTCCGACCCCTGTTCCCGGTTGAATCAGTTGAACCGTTCGGTTTGGTTCGGTTTTTAAAACAATGCAATTTTACTTTTAAAAGCTTATATGCAGTTTTTTAGGTAGCGTATGCACAAGCTTATTGTATTTTAACCCAAACATCCTAACTTTACCGAGTAAGTATGACTTTGTCCGCCTATATGTGTTTGTTGGAGAGTACGAACAAATGCGAAACTAAATATTGAAAACAAAATATTGGTGGTGGAGAGAACACGAGATTATATAAATGTTTATTATATAAGTGGTGAAGATGATGTAACTCGAAGTTTCTTAATAATGAATGGTGTTGTTTAACTTGATGCAATAGAAGAAGCTGCCAAGAATGAAACAAATGGAGTTTTAAGTTTTAACGAAGGTAACGTACTCCGCTGGCACCTCTATTTCTGTATATAAGAACTTATCAAATATTATATTGTATTGTAAAACTATATTGAGAAAATTGTGTGCTTATTTTCTGGTTAACTACAATGAGACCAATAGAAAGTTGGCATAGAATGCATGATCTTGTCCAGGTCCCTCATTAGACATCTAAATTGTTGTGTATTACATTAATTTATGTGTTCTTGATATGCAATCCATATCAAAATTGAGTTAACTTTTTGTGTTTTGATTTTGTTTGTTTGAATGTTTAAATTTGCATCTTGATATTTGTTATTAAAAAACCCATCATCAAATTCGTTGACTTTAGGTTTATATTGTGTTGTGTTGTTTCAAGGCTGTTTCATAGATGATGTGCATGAAGAATTGAAGACCCACAACTTTATCATCATCATTGTTATCCCTTGAGTTTGTTTTTCCTTATTACTTAATAGGTTTGAATGATTTTTTATTTTTTATTATTTTTTTTTTCTCAAATGTTATATAATCAAATTATTAAAAAGTGATTTGGACTGTGATTAAGTGAAATCCCGAATTGACTTGGTTATATAATTGCCTAGCAGAGTTGGTCAGGAGGTGTTATCACATGCGAGAGGTCTCATGTTCGAGTCTCTTTGTGGAGGGTTTTCCTCATGGGTGGGATCTGTGGTGTTCGACTCTTTGGTGGTCGCCACCCTATAGATGTTAATCGATTCATATCAACGCAAAAACTTTATTTTCATATAGTTGTGTTACAACCTTTATTTATTTATTTATTTATTTTTTTGTAAAATTTTGTCATGCAAACTACGAATCTATTGACTCACCACTAACTAAAATATAGTATTGTACTGAATCAAATGACTAATATCATATCAACGCAAAACTTTAGTTTGTTTTCATTTAAAGAATATAGTTGTGTTACAACCTTTATTTATTTATTTATTTATTTTTTTGTAAAATTTTGTCATGCAAACATTATTTCTTCTGTTAGCCATGTCAGAATTGGGTAGGTTTATCACCTAAACATCATATTTAAATAAAGAACATCAATCTGAATTAATAGAGGAGATTACTTTATGTTCATAATTTAATACATTATTCTTATTCAGGCCTATTTTGTTTTTGTTCTTTGCAGAAATGTTTTGTAATGAAGTATCTGTCACAAGATGGCCCTTTTAGTAAACACTTTTGTATTAAGGTTTGTGATTACCTTCACTCAAATATCAGTTATACTTATGTTTTTGATTACCTTACATGAGGTTGTACTATGTAGGGAAGACATTCAATGGAACTACTGCAGTTAGGTTGGATTAAGAAAAAAACACAAAAACATCATATCATTAGTAGTGAGTAGAATGCAAAAAACACTTTATTAGTTAATTTTAGTCTTATAATGATTCTCAATATATACTTTTTGGACTATTTTTCCTAACTTAAGGTTGCAAATTAACAGGCCATCATTCTTTAGAAATGCAAAAAGGAAAGCCATATATCAAAGAAGTGATTACATGTGGGTACTGAAATCTTGGGCTACAATGAAACTTTCAAGATTTGATAAAGAAGAATACAAAGATTATGAGAGTAATTTTATGCTTGGAGTCAGCTTTAGTTTTTGATTCTATGACTATGATGAAAGGGTATTTGGATTCAGTTTTTCAATTTGGGTCTGTCACATGGGTGTTTGATTTAGATAAAAAATTTGTTTTGTCATAGGGGTGTTTGGATTTAGTGTGGTGTGTGAGTGGTTATGAAATCGACAAATAATCGTAATGATATTTATTGAAATATTTTCCTATAACTTGCAACATCATATATATTAAACGTATCTAGGTGTGGTGATGAATCTTTCACTACGTGATAATGTGAGCGCATATCATACACACGTATCTTATACAAGACTTTTTGTCCAATGGTAGCAGGGACAAAGCTGCTCCTTTTACATGGTTTGAAGGTGAAGGGCCTTTAGCGGTAAGTGAATCTCATTTGCAACTAGCTGGTTTAGATGGTTGTGTCTTTTAAATAAAATACATTTTAGTGCTGAGTTGCTATATATTGTCACACAAAACTGGTGTGGTTTGCTAAATTAGGAATGAATGCAGAGGGTGTAAGTTGCAAATGTAGGTCAATGATTTATTAGTATATACATATGATAGTTTACAATTAGAAGGGGGACTCATACACCAGGAGGACTCTTACACCATAAAAGAAACTATTGTAGGTAACCAGGAGGACTCTTACACCATAAACATTGTGTTTTTTAAATCTCTTTTGGAGAGAAAAAGGAAGTAAAAAAAAAAAAGGAAAATACATAGGGGCTTATCAGATAGCATAAAAGAGAAGTTATTATGATAAGAAGTTGCAAAATGGGCTTTATGAATTGAGGAACAAAAAATTTACATTTGACATAAATTTGTTGTCCCTTTTTATGTTTTTGGATGAGAATGAGAACAAGTGGTAGTATGAGCAACTTGGTGTCAAGTATCTCACTTTGGGAAGTGGTTGCACAATATTGATATAAGAAGGTGAAATTCTATCAGCGATTATAAACTTGCAAGAGTTGACTGGACAAAGCTGTAAGTATAAGTTAACTAGAATTCAATGTTTCACGCCATTATGTGATTAGTTCAATTTAATATATTTTGGTATTACTTCAACTAATATGTTTTATTTGGGTTTGATTATGTTTATGTGACTTAGGATGTATTTATACTATTTTGTGTAGCATTAGATTTAAAATTGGATAATGATTTGAACAAGGCTTACAAATGTTTTAATATTTATACTTTATGGCCAAATTTATAACTCTTCAAGATGGTGTGTGAAAGCACAAGAGTCTGATGTAGATATTGGCATCCATGCAGTCATGCTTCCACAAGATGTTGTTGCAAGCTTGATGATACGCAAAGAATATCATTTGACGGCAAAAGATGGCAACTTGCACAGTAAAGTGATGTTGAACGGAAAATAATTGAGCGTATATTCTTTTAGTGACATACCTTTGTTGAAGCCTTTGTATGTGAATTCATCGCGTAAATTCTTTCGTGGTTTGGTTACTTTGTGTTTCTTTATTTGCATTCGCAACGATGCTAAGAAGGGAATATTTATCTTTGTTCAAAAAGTAAAATTAGTACTGGAAAAATACATTATTAAAAAATTTATAAAAAAACCCGTGCGTGCACGGGCATTATAACTAGTATTATTTGTATAACATCATCTAAGTATACCAATCACATATATTTGGTTTGCGTAGTTCTATTTTTGTTTTCTTTTCTCGATTCGCTGAGGTAAATCTTGAAGCGTACATTTTGACCGTAATTATTCAATATGTAAACGTGGATTTGTTTTAATATCTATTGACAACCAATGTGTATGAGTCATGTTCTATAGGTTGCCACGCATGAGCCCTCTAATAAACATAGGTGACCTTTAGTTATCCACTTATCTAAATGTCAATTACCATTGGATCGGTTGTTGATGTTGTTTCTTTTAAAGGCATATATAAATCTTTATATAATAAAACAAAATCTTTTGTGAAAATTTTTTATTTTAAAAAAATCAATTCATGTTTTATTAAGTAATTTTATTATTATTATTATTTGTTTATTTAAAAGTATATTTAGTAAAGAAGTTTAATATTTCTAAATTTAGCCAAAACTTTAAAAAATTCGTAATTATAATCACATGTAGAAAAAAGACCACTAATACACATGTCCTTAAAAGTTACTGATTGATACTTTTGGGCTAAAATTGTAAATAAAAGATGTGGACTCCGAAATCTATAATCTCATCATCTTCCACTTACAAATTTTCCCAGAATCTAAAAAAGTGTGACTAAAAATCGATCAGAAGATCCATGTTATTAATATGATGAACGACGATGCCTACTGTTTCCCCTAAAACCCACCGCTATCGTTTGAATTTGGTTTAGAGTTCGACTGCTAATAAGGATCAATTAGCTTGACGAAGAAAATTACAAGAGATGGTGAGTTTGTTTAATCTAATTCAATATAGTTATCTTTGATACCTTGGTTTTTGCAGGAGTTCAAACCATGGACTATGGTATGATTTTTTTAACTTCATGTTCGGGCTCTATCTAATTACTTTATAGCCTATTTTTAACAATCTCAATCAATCTTAGTGTTCCATTAGCTACTTGATACATATAGATGCATATGAATAGATGCCTTGATGTTTGATCTTGACATAGGATTAAAGCACGCTAGATTTGTTCAAACAAGAGATTGTGAGATATACACTTTTTGAGACAATCTATATATTTCAAAATTATAAAGTGAATATATTTTAGAGGTTCCAAGAAATACTCTATGTCAAAGCTACAGTCATCTCAAACTGATGGGCAATTGGAGCGAGGTAACTTAGAACATTGATTGTTGTTTAAAGTTTGCTTACACAAGGCAATCCAAGTTCCACTTATTGTTCTTATCAATTATATGGTCACATTTAGACCGACTTAGGAGAATATATTACATGCTCTTGATGAATATTTAATGTCGTGGCGAAATATCAGGTCTTTTGCCAGTGTATATTTTACTAACCATCGGCATGATCATAGACAAAAATACTTTGCATTGAGATTTATGTTATATTGTATGTCGTACATTAGTGGTTTCTTCAAGTATGAAGATACGAGTGATATAACATTTTGTTGCAGACCATAACGACCGACTTTGCAGCTGGTCCCTCATGTCAATTTTCTTTCTGGTTCTTCGATCCTACGCAGGCAAAGCCCAAGAGGTTTCATCTGAACCATTTAGTATATTGACTATCTAAAAAAATGTTTATTTTGATATATATCTTTTAAAGTAACCATAGTACGTTTAAATAGGATGATACCTACAATGCCTTTCAAAAAAAAGGATGATACCTACAATGAGTTGGGCCAAATATTTTTAAGGTATTAAAATAAGTTGGGTCTAACATTTTTCCTTTTTTATAAACAAACATTTTTGCCCTTAGCTTCCTCTATGATAAATTGTACCTACTTCTGCTACTTATATAGTTATATGCATCTACCCATTTATAAACCAAGATCGTTATTTGTTATACGTTCACAATTTTTAGGGAATTTAGGTAGCATGGATTAGATAGTTACAATAGCCAAAAATACTCCTAATTGAGACATATTTAATGCTACAATACAAGATGTGAATAAGTATTCCTCATTAATACATACTTGGAATTTGATATATTTATTTTATAACAGGTTCACCAGATAAACATATATTCACGTGTTTTCAAAAACCTATTTAGCTTTCAATAACAAAAATAAGCTATTAAGCTCTTTTAAGGTGTTATTGTTACGTAATCTTATTTGAATATACTTGATATTTTGAAGGTGAAAGTCTGTTACGCATATGCTTCTACAAATGCCCTTTTTAAAAAATGCATAAGCCAATCAACTTAACCTTTGTCAAACACCCCGACTGGTTTGGTTTCATACAGGTTTATGTACCCAGACTAAGCCACAGGTCTCATGTGGCTGAATGCTTTAGGATTGTTAATGATTGTTGATGACACATTATGTTCATATTGCATTCTACATTAATGGTGATTTTGGATTGGGTGGATAAAGGGATTTTAGTGTATCGTGAGTTCATTAATAGAGAAAATATTGACCTGATGCATATTGTTTTATTTGTTGAATAACCAGCAGCTGAAATATTAGAAGAGGGAAGAATTATGGTTGATCTAGCATGTACAGATCATCTATGCGAAAAGCTTTTAGTCAGGCAAGTTATTGTATTTGCATCTTTATGGCGTAAATATTTGAAGTATAATTTACTTTGACTGTTTGGTTTTGTGTTTTTAATTAATCAATTAAGTGTGTAAGTATTTAGATGGTTGACCATCTAAAATAAGACTGTATGAGTTTGAGTCATAAAACTCCATTGCTTAACTGTACCCTATAAGATCAATCTTGACATAGTTTGTTTATTTTAGGTTGCAGATCAGTGAATCGATTACAAACTACTTTCAAAAAGCACCTATAGCATACTATGAAAAACAAATTTCGAAGTATATATGTTAAACATGATAAACGATCTCGAAGACATAGGCAATACTTTGACTAATGAGTAGCCAGTGCCAACTCTTATTTGGATCATGCCACCAAGTTAGGGACTTAAGGTCATCACTTGACTCACTATTAGAATATTTGAATGTACACACACTTTTACAACATGAAAAGAAGAGTAGACAAAGAGACATAAGCATAGCATATGTGAAGTAATAATATAGCAATCGACATAGTTGTTTTCTTATAATGTTGGTTTAAACACAGTTTGCAAGGTGTGTATCCCACGAGAACAACAATTTATTAATAGAAACATAGCATTAAGCCGTTAAGCATTTTCATTGTTTAGGTTGACTATTATCTTATCACGAACCTCTGAATAGAAATTTGAAAACTATTTTATTTCAGTTGCACATGTGCGCCATTGTTGTAAATTATCAGTTGACAAAATGCTATATGTAATTTTTTTAATAGCTTATCCATTCATTATTTAAATAAGGGTCTAAATTGGCCGAGTTTGGCTAACCCATTCCACTTTCAGACATTTTTTATATGACCCGAGACCAAATTTTAATCCAAACAGACCCATTTATAAGTTAAAAAATAATTGTAAGTTTGTAACTCCTCTTTTTTATCATCAATGTACGTAAGGGTTAGTTCAGGTCAAAGTATGTCAATTATCAGTTCATGTTGCAACGGGCCGGGCTGGATTTTGTTTACCAACAAAAATAATTTTAGTTTGAGTTTTGAATTCGTAGATAAAACTAATGTGTTAACTATGGGTTAAAATGGGTTGAGGTTTGGCCCTTCCCTTGATGTTTTTCTGTTTGGCTCATATGGACAGTAATGATAGAGACCACAGATTTATTGTAGATTAATGTTTAAGGATCATCAGAATTGAGGCTGGAGCTGAATTTGTCGTGGAATCAACAGGAGTTTTCACCATTATGGACAAAGCTGCTACATATTAGTATTACTTTAGAATGTGGTTTTTCTTGCAAGAAAATTCTTCATAACATTTTATTTGTTAGTTTCGGCTTTAGGGAGGTGCAAAAAAGGTTGTTATCTCAGCTCCATGTGCAGATGCTCCCATGTTTGTTATGGGTGTCAATGAGAAGGAATGAAAATATGATATCACCATCGTCTCGAATGCTAGCTGCACAACTAACTGCCTTGCTCCATTGGTCAAGGTCCCGTTTTCCACCCTTGTGACTATAACCTATCTAATTTTTATATGTGCTAACAATGGTCTTTGAACTTTTTGTTTGTTATATACAGGTTATTCACGACAATTTTGGAATTGTTGAGGGATTATGACCACCGTTCACTCCATTACAGGTTTCATATTCTTATGTGGTTTCGTTGGATGAGTATATGAATCATTTATTAATCACTCAAAAGACTGTTGATGGTTCTGCAATGAAAGATTGGAGAGGTGGAAGAGCTGCTTCTTTGAATATCATTCTCAACAGTACTGGAACTACCAAGGTTGTGACTCATTGCTATTTGGTTAAAATTTATTGACTTGTGGAATAAATATTATTAAATTTGTTAATGAGCGTGCTAAAGATGGTTATGTGTTTTTGAAGGCTGCTGGAAAAGTTTTGCCTGCACTTAACGGGATGGTCTTCCGTGTGCCTACTGTTGATGTCTCGGTTTTTTATCTTACGTCCAGGCTCGAGAAGCCTGCCTCTTATGATGATATCAAGGCTGCTATCAAGTAAGGACAATAAATATCTCTCTTTAACTTGCAAGACCAATCTGAGCAATTGCAGTGCCAATTTATGGTTACGTGATTGATATAATTTTTCATGGTTTTAATGCACTTGACGTATTCTTGGGCTGTGTTGTGCTGTTTAGGGCTGAGGCAGAGGGTAGCATGAAGGGAATCCTTGGTTTCACTGAGCATGATGTTGTGTCTACATACTTTGTGGGTGACTGCAAGTAAGCATATTCGGTCTTCAATTCCTCAACAGATCAAATTGAACTACATATTGCTTGAGAAGAAAAACACCTGTATAATTTTGCAGCAGATGAGGTATGCTGATGTTTGTGCAACGATGGAAACTTTTAAGGCTTGCTTCAACAAGAGTATCCCAAATCAGCTTTAATAACCGGAAGCTGAATCATTCTGTATGATACGAGGTGCAAGTCTTGAAACTATATAAATTGCTTGAATCGTGACCTTATAAACCGTAATGGTGAGACCAGTGCCGATAGAGTGCCTCTCGGACATGATTAATGCTATCTAGGATGTCAGACTGACTAATGTGGTAATTTTAATTCAGGTATTGATAGTTATTTATAGTACATGTTAAAATGAAAGAACCCTTCATGTTGGAAGTCATTATAATATCTCTTTATGAGGTGAATGTTGAGTATCACAAGCTTGGGCCAGGCTTAGATAGATCACTACTTCTGATATATGAGGTAATTCGAATCTTTTATACTGACTTAACTTTTGATATAAACAAGAACACTTACATTATATGTCCTCTAAACTAGAAAAACTAACCTAATATGGGTAAAAAATGCCAGGTTGGGTCGACCTGTTCGTCACTCTTCATTCATTGGCAATGTTTTAAGTTTTTTATGTTAAGCCATATTATATACAACCTGAATAAACACAATGTAATGTATAAGAGTCAAAATCACCAATTTTATTAGCTAAACTTAGTTATGCCTTCTATTTCTTTTGACCACATGCTTGCGCATATAAATGTCAATTGGATTCCTTCTTTCCGTATATAACATTTAGGGCACGTTTGGTTGGGGTGTATGGGTATGAATGTATGACTTTGAAAGTCATTAATGTTGTTTGGTTGGTTATGGGGCCCACCACAATGGATTGAGGATATCTAAATAGGAAGGTTTCCTCATATTTTTTGTGTGTGGGTGGTTTTATCATACCCTCCATTACCATTCCACCTTATACCAACACTCATAGTCCCATACCCATTGTGATTCATAGCAACGAACCAAACGCACCCTTAGTACTATATAATGTTTAATAATTTTGTCATTATTTAGCTCAAACCATTTACATATTATCACCTTATGACAGTTAATATATTCTTTGTTTTGTTAGATTGCAAATAGTCTTAGTATCCTTGCATACAGAAAGTTTATGTAGTTTATAAATGTACATGCTTGCTTATTTATAGGGAATTGATACTCACACCACATTTTTTGATTCATTCACCACCATTTATGCATTACAGTATTGTATTGTACAATACTGTAATGCATTAATGATGGTGAATGAATCAAAAAACGTGGTGTGAGTATCACCTCCCTTATTTATATTTTATAGTTAGGGTGAATAATAATGAGATGTCATACTTTTTGACCCATTTTCATTTTAGCCAATGTTTAATTTTACCCATTTTAGTCAATTAAATGGGTCAAAATAATGGGGTTGTGTTTTAACGTCTTACAATTGTTATTTGTAGTCCATTGGGCCCCTTTATCCTTGCTCCTCCAGAAGTTTTTTTTTTTTGAAAAGTGAACTTCATTAGAAACACGCCAGCCTACAAAACGGGGCGGCACTCACAAACCGAGACCTATTACATAATTACAAAATTACACCAATTATCCCACGTCAAAAAAGGTAACTTGGCTCTAGATTTAGCCCAAAGAAAACCCAAAACTTTAACTTCTCCGATAATACCCTCCATCCCCAAATTCTTCTTATTTTGAAACTTAAACGAGTTCCTCCATCATAACCAACACCCGATAATCATTAAGCCATAAAAGATCTATTTCTTCTTCCCTGACAGACCCACGAAGTTATGCAATTCCAAAGAGGTCATTGAACGAAAAAACAAATATGTTTGAGACTTTACACCATATTGATATGTGTTGCCAAAGTCTGGAGGCGAAAATGCAACCCGAGAAGAGGTGATCAACATTCTCCTCCGCGCTCCCACAAAGCACACACAAGGAGTCCGCCATCGGAATGTTTCTTTGCCTAAGAGCAGAGGCCGTCGGGATCCTACCCATCTTAGCCCTCCATCCGAAAATGTTGCACTTCTTTGGAATCCAGCTACACCACTCGAAAACATTTAAATTGCTGAAATCCATGTCTAAGTACAATTGCTTCCTAACCGCACTCACCGTGAAGACACCATTGCCCACCCCAATCCAAACCCAGCTATCCGGAGCATCAGCGAGAACAACAGAACCCATCAAAGTGTTGAGCACTTCCCATTCTGGCCCGTCCTCGATAGCTATAGCTGACCTTTTCCAATTCCAAACCGGCTCATAACCATAATCCGTCAACTTCACCCTATCGCTAACTTTGCACCTTTTGTCCATTTCGAGCCGGAACAAATTGGGACAAACCACCATCAATGGAAGATTAAGCAACCATGGGTCAATCCAGAAAGATATGTTGTTACCATCTCCTACTTTGCCTTTGAAAAATCTTCTAAGAGGCATCCCCGACACCACCGTTCTAGATATAACTTTCACTATATTACTCCACACCCCATTCAAGGATTTACGAACCGGAAGAAAATCCCAGCTCCTGTTAGAAACGTGACAAGCCTCAATCACCTCACTCCAGAGACTACCTTTATCATTTTTGTACCTCCACCCCCACTTAGTGAGCAAAGCCACATTAATGAACCTCAATTTGCACAACCCGAGACCCCCACACTTCTTAGGAGTGCAAACTCTTTCCCATGCCACCCAGTGTATCTTGTGAACTTCGTTTGATCCTCCAGAAGTTGCAATGCTGATGATGCGAGATAGATATAATGACTATGTTTGTTGACTATTCTTGTGGACATTCACGGTTGAATATCACCAATAATTAATCTGTTAGTAAGTTTTGTCCCCATTGGGTGCACATGAAGTAAGTGGAAACAAGTTTCTTGGTCTTAAATGGTTATGGTTTATGATATACACATTTGTTTGAGTTACTTATGTTTTACATTTCGTTGTTAATTCCTTTTCAGCATGCACCATCAAATTTGACATCATATCTTACTTTTACTTTACACTATTGCACGGACAAAACAGATATCCAAATACCAACGTATGTAAAATTTTATGTCAAAACCTCGTGCGTGTACGGGTATTATAACTAGTAACCTAATACAGTAAAACATCTATAAATTAATACTTGATAAATTAATAACCTCGATAAAATTAATAATTTGTTCAGTCTCAACTTGAGACAAGTACAAATTTGGAGCCCAATCGATAAAATAATAAGATAATAATTATTTGGAAACCCCAGTGTATATATTTGGTCCCAACAAAACTATAAATTAATAAATACTAAAAAATTCCATATATAGTGTGTGTGAGAGAGAGAGAGATGAACTTCAAAATCCTAAGATTGTTTAGTAGAAAGTGAATCCATGGTCACTTATTATTGTTGAACTTTAAATATATATTGAGTTTATCTTAAAATCTTTTTATTGCACTAAAGAATTGGTGCGTTGCTTTCTCGTATTGCAACAAAAAGTGATAATATTATTTTCATTAAATGTGAATGTGAATTCAAAAATTGTTAATTGAAACTTGTTTTCCAAATTTATTTTTCGTTTCTAATGATTAGACTTGAAAATTTAATGGCCATACGTAAAACCTCTTTAAATTAATAAATTATTAATTTATCGATATAATAATATCTCGTTAATTTAACAAAATATCTTGGTCACAACACTATTAATTTATAGAAGTTTTACTGTAGTATTATTTAATCAAAATCAAATATAATTCTATTTTGTGATAATCTTAATAGTGAGATATATATTTGATTCATTAAAGATAGTTTATGTGCCTCCGAATTAAGACGAATAAAAGTATAACTTGATTAAAAGCAATATCACGCAGCATGTATGAATTTAAGTTCAAAAGGATAGTTATTTTACATGCAAAACTTTTCTCACATACTAAATAATTCATCCCCACCATCCGTCTAAAAATATATCAATGCCGAGATTAAAAGTATTTTATTATTTCACATATTTTTTATAATTTAAATATCTCTTAAACCGTTAAGCGTTAAACGAAAATATTTTATCGTCGCTGACGATTATTATTCTATAGACGGCATTTGATATACTTTCGAAAAAAGATTTTTTTTTCGTCTTTTTTTCGTTTTTTTACGTTACTGAAATTTGCATTGAAAAAAATCATATAAGATTAAACACTAAATTGAATATCACATGTGATATTAGTGTTAAATTATATATGATATGTAATATCACATGTGAGATTATATGTATATCATATGTGAGTTTACACTAATATCACATGTGATATTACATATAATATATGATTTAATACTAATATCACATGTGATATTCAAATTGGTGTTTAATCATATATGATTTTTTAATGCAAATTTCAGTAACGTAAAAAAACAAAAAAACGTGAAAAATACGATTTTTTTTGTCGAAAGTATATTAAAGTGCCTATCTATAGAAAGATAATTATATGTTCGTCGCAATGATATATGTTTTTTTTCGCTTAACGATTAACGGTTTGAAAGATATTAATATTTGGAAAAAAATGATGAAAGTGGGGTTTTTAAATTGTTGGGATTAATCTTATCTATTAGATCAAATAAAAATGGAAAATGAAGATTGATCTTTTGATATGAAAAGAATATTTTGTCCTTAAATGATCTTAAATCTAAGTTCAAAGGATGAAACTTGGCAATGAAATTGTTATTTTCTTTTCTTTTGTAGTATATATAAAATTTTTATTGTCCTATACCGCCTAACAAGTATTAACTGACATTATGTGATATCTTGCTAAAGTGATAATGTATGATACACATGCTATACGTTTTAATATTTTATGTTAATTTAATTACTGTCTTTATATACGGATCAATATGTGGCAAAAATTGTGATATAATCGTCTTCTCATTAATCTTGATATATTTTTGATCTTATGTGCATAAATTGTGTATGAAAAATAGGAAAAAGAAAACAATCATTAAGATCTTAGAGAACCTAGTTTATGTCAATTAGGCGATGCACCATATGCTTATTGTTGTAACCTAGAATTTTTATTTAAGTTATTAATGTCGGCTGTGCTTAAAGAATATGAAACTGATGCTATTAATTTTTCATGACTCGTCATCATGGTTTTGCCCATGACAAAATCAAAAATTAAACAATGTCTGTCGTAATAATATTTATAAGGCGTATGTGAGTTGAACTATTTGATGATTTAAATGTTGGTTACACATTAGGATATTTTGGATACAATTAGTATTATATTGTTGGATCGAAACAATTCTAAGCATCACAATCGAAACCAAGAATTTAGTAATTTTGATGATACAGATTGCATGAAATTAGTTGGCAAAGTTTTAATATTGCACTCGTCGTTGCTGTTACATGAAAAAAGAGAATGTCGCATGTTTTTATGATTATTACGGTTACACATAAATAGAATCTATATCTCTCGTGTGCATCTATATTACTTATAATGCACAAAGGCACCTCACTCTTAATTTTAAGACGTACAAGAAATTAAGCATGGTTTACAACACTTTAATGCACCCAATTTTCAGAATTACAACAAAGTAAGCATATCGTACAACAAAATAAAGCGTGGTGTCATTTTAAGACCAAAATTCTATCAAACAATATTAATGCTATTAAAAACACCCATTCACCAAAAATTACAACCATTTATGCACAATGTACAATAGCTGCAACCAATTTTCAGATTTACAACAAAATAAGCATAGTGTACAACAAAACACCACATTAATGCTATTTAATGTATTCAATTATTTAACTGGTCAATAAATACAATTAATACAGTTATTAAAACACCTCTTACATAAGAAATACAAATTATCAAGCATATTGTACAACCAAATTAAACACAATTCCTCCATTAAATTTCACTACTACAAAAATAATAAAGACATTATACAAATATTCAAGTCCAACGAAAGAACGGGCCAAATGGCTAGAGCCCTAACCATGGGACCAACGGGCCGGTCCGAAGCATTAACACGCCAACGGGTTCGAGCCCCAGCGCATTAATGGCAACGGTTAAAAGCAACATAATAAACTAAAATACATTATTCATCTGTAATTTTATTTCGCAGACTCACGCAAACGACGCTGGTACCCTTGCTAGTTTGCTTATATATATGTATGACTTGCTTGACATGTTAGGAAAGTGAAATATGAGCATCATTTTCTCATTAGATGTCATACTATGAATAAACGAGACATATATAACATAAAAGGTTATTGTGAAGTTTGTAATATTGTTGCTAAAGATATGTTCGTTGATTCATTTTGTGATATTCAATTTATTATATATGTGTGACTTATCTACCATTTGATATTTATCGGTTTATGAGACTTCATTAATTGATGAATGATATGAGACTTCATTAATTGATGAATGACATACTTTACTGATATAGATTATGTTTTATTATTTGATAATGCTATAAGCTAGTGTAGATATTATCTTAAATTATGTGAAACACATGAGAAAAATGTCCATACTATTTTGTTTATAAATAAATATAAAAAGGTGCAACTAAAGCACGTGTGGTCATAAAGTATAAATTTATGAGCCAAGATTGTTGTATTAATTGGCATGACTAGTTAGACCATGCCGGGTCAATAATGATGCTAAATGTATAAAAGAACCATGGGTTCTTCAAGGTTGAGTTGTTTGTTCTTATTGTTCTCAATGGAAGTTAATTGTTCATCTGTCACCACCAAACTAAAGTAAGGATTATGTTTTATAAAGTTTTGGAAAGAATATGACGGGGATGTATGTAGGCCTATACATCCGCCATGTGAATCATTTTGAGTTTTAAAATCGTTGCATCGTCAAAATGATTATCAAAGAAGCAACTTAAAGCTAGCGTGACTAGTGTCTCGAGTTATCAAATGCGAGCATGGTTTTTCAAATTATATTATTGAGAATGGTGGCGAATACTTCCAAGCATTGGACAATTATTGGAATAAGTGTCGAACTTAAAAGTAACCCATGTTCGTACGCGAATTGCTTTTGTTGAAACGTTCATAAAACGTCTTCAGTTGATTGCAAAGCCAATAATTGTGAGAACAAAACTGTTAGTTTATGGGGCATGCAATTTTAAATGATAAAATATGAATTCGCATCTTGCCAACAATAATAATGAATTCTCCCTATTAAAATGATTTCGGTCACAAACCATATGTTTCCCATATAAAGTTCTCTGTAAATGTGCGGAACCTCAGATTGTAAATTCACCATAACGCACACAAGGGATGTTGAAGTTGATAATTCATTCAGGGGGAGAATGAGCAGCGAGAAATATGGAATGAATTATGATATAAAAATGTTGATCCTCACACTAATGAAAGTGAACTTAAAGTTCAAGGGACAATTTACATTCCAGATCTAGTAGTTGCCAGACAAGTTTTGTGACCTAAATAAAGTGACTAGATCATACATACGCTGCTAATGCTCCAATTAAAATGTGTGTCCCAACATTAAAACCAATTATTGATAGTAATTCTATGGTACGTCTGCAACATGATAGACTAATCGATTCCAAATAAAAGTCCTCGAATGAAGAGATAAAATGGAGCAATAAAATCAAGATGGTCGAACCGAAGTAATAAAGACCCCATAGTCTCCTAAAGAGACACTAGACATGAAGATAATTGGAAAAAATCCCGGGTACGTGAAGACTATGAGATCTCAATAAATGATATAATGCAATGTCTTGTAAAGTGTGGAATCAAAAAGTAACGAATCGACGTCGATATGGTAATGATTATGTAAATAAATAAGATAGTGCTATAATCATGGTGAGGATCATGGAAGCATACCTGCAGGAAGTGCAGATGTATAAATGAGTGGCCACAAGATGTAAAGACGCAAATAAGTAATGAAAAGAGTGAAGTCTCTTGTGATTAGACATGGTTACTCGACTTGAAGTCCGTACATATGAATGTGTAAAACTATTGGATATGTATATGTCTTTATGAGAAAGCGAAATTAAAGTATTTAAACTATTATATTTAAGGCATAATTGATGGCACACAAATATTTTCGCGAAAACTTTACATAATTGATGGCACACATTAAACATGCTAGTGATTTTTAATGCTTAAAGCATATAAGAGAAGTTCTCGAGAACACTACTTGATTATTTGAATTAATCATGTTTGTGACATACGTTTAATGATTGCCTTAGCGTATAGTATTGTGCCAAATAATGAATTATATTTGCCTATGAAACTTTATAAAGAGATATAGATTTGAATAATGTTTGATTTATGATTATAAAGGAAAATGAATGCATAGAAGTTGAATTTGAAACAAAAGACACATGTTGTCTTAGCTTATGATTGAACATCTAAAGGATGAAATATGTGTGCATCATGAAAACTAAAGAAAGATGCTAACCATCCTTATATGGATAAACGACACTCATGTTTATGAGGCCACATGATGTGGAAAAGGCCCCCTTGATTTATAAAGATGATGATCACAATATTGATTTAAAAGTGTCATACTAAAATGTGTATGAGACATTTACGATTCTCGCCAATGGTCATACGTGATATAATGTATCATTTGAATTAATTGTGTTTGGATGGATGACTTAAGTAACTGATGATGTACTTGAATGATATGTATGACGTATGTTAATCCTTAATATGAATATGCGAACATGTAGAGAATATTTATTCATGTGATTCTATCAAGACACTGTAATGTGTATTTCACTGACTCAATGAGCTTAAGTGATGTGATCATCAGGGAGAGAGAAGATACGCTTTCACTCTTTTTCCCTTGACCACGGTTTTGTTCCCACAGGATTTTCAGGCAAGGTTTTTAATGAGGCAACATCCCCGAAATATATAAAGGAAGTATGTACTCTTTTTCCTTCACTAGATTTTTGTCCCATTTCTAGTAAGGTTTTAACGAGGCATAATCCTTAAATGGACATCCAAGGGGGAGTGTTATGGATAAATATAGAGTGGATGTCCATATCTCGTAGTATTTGTAGTTATCTTATTTAGAGTATTGTATCTTGTGGAATACTCCAACTTGTAACTATATATACATGCCTCCATAGAGAGAGAGATTTTTCATGTTTCAATCTTTATTCTAGTTCTTTGTTCTCTTCTTAATTATTAGTTTCACAACAAAATACAATTTTTTACTCACTTATCTCTCTTTTTCTTCACTAAAAAAAAGCCAAGAACCATCACCACCCACGACCACTGTCGCCAACCAACACCATCCCGACATTACCTCCGGCCACCCACGTCGTCACCAACATAGCAAGTCGCCACCACCTCGCGCCACCACCAATATCAGGCCCCACACACCAAGATCTACCATACCTACATACACCACATCAAGATATGACCTAGATCCACCCCACAACAAGCGTACGACCAAGATCCAACAAACCTACATAGCTACCGCCACCACAACCGGTCGATCTTAGAAGAACGAAAGGGCTAATAATGGCGATTTGTGTTTAGATGGTGATGGTATATGTGTTGTGTTTTCTTTGTTGGTAATGGTTATATGTTTTTTTATGTTTGAAGATGGTTGAAAAATATTGAAGAAAAGATGGGTGTGTTTGGAAAAAATGGGGTTGAAGACTTGAAGGGATTTAATTGTGTTTAAGATTGGTGGTTTGGAGTTGATGCATTTTTTTCAAAGAATTGCCAGAAATGGGTTATGAGGGGGATCAATTGTGGCAAAAATGTTTATCGTATCTTCTTTCATGTGTGCTCTTGGATTTTCTTTGGTGTTTGTAAGAGGAAATAATGGTAGTAGTGTTAGGCTTTTGTTAAATTTGAGTTTGTGTTAGAAGTGTTTATGCTTGGATATATTTTTTGAAGAATCTGGTTTTTTGGTGATTACAAAAGGGTGTTTGTGTTTTTTAATATAGCAGCTTGTATGTGTTTATGTGTATAATAATAATAATAGTAATAGTAATAATAGTAATAGTAATAGCAATAATAGTAATAATAATAGTAATAACAAGGTTCGGGAACCCGCCGAGGCGGGGGCGTTCGCTAAGTTGGTAGTTGCAAGTGAAAAAGTTATATAAAATCTGGTATTCATATTAAAGGTGCCGCTAAACGGCTAAAATTTACAGGCTTTCACATAATCGTAGTTGGAAAAACTGAATTAAAAGTGGCCTGCTTTTGCGGCTATTGCTATGGATATTACATACCTGGTTGTACTAATACTGCATATTGGACTACCTACTACTACCAGTTACATTATTTGGAAAACTAGAAGGGGGGGGGGGGGGTTGAATAGTTTTGCCGATTTTTATTTAAGTTTCAAAGATTTAGATTCGATCTTATTTGAATTAGTATGGATGGATAGATAGTATAAAGCAATAAGTAAAGTAAATAATGAAAGCAAGTAAAGTAAAGGATAAAGAGTAGTGACACAAGTGATTTATAGTGGCTTGGCTACAAGGACACCTTCCTCACTCTAACCCCGAGTTCCCCACTCGAGAGTTCAATCACTATGTCAACAAGCTCCTTCAACACGGCGGAGAAGTCTCATAATGTCACTTACACTTTTTCCGGTATAAAGCTAAATACCGAGTCCTTAGCACGGCGGACCAAACCAACACAACAACTATGTGAAATAATACAAGATACGAAATATTGTGGATGAACAAATCAATCAAGGACCCTTTGCTTGGATGACTTGTAGTGTATCGTGATCTCGCCTTTGAGAAGAACCTATATGAGAATGACAACAAAAGAAAAAAGAACTACTAGATTGATCAAGTGATCAAAGATAGAAGAGTGAGATAATATATGAGAGAGTTGTAAGAAGAAGGGTAAGTAACAATTAAGAAATGGCTCACTATTTATAGGTACAAAAGCTTAATGTAGCCAGGTTCCAGCGGATCCCTCACTTGGGAGATCCGGCCCAAGTAACTAGAGATCCCAAGAACGGGATGTACCAGGCGAATTTTGGGTTGCAAACCGGGTTATGGGTTATGGGTATGAGCCATGGGTACCCAACAAGATACAATGTATCTAGACAATGGGCCATGGGTCTTGGGTCATGGGTTATGGACATTGGGTCATGGGTCATGGATAATACCCAACATGATTTCATGCATGATGTCATGCAATGGGTCATGGGTTATGGATTAGCTCCATGGGTATGGGCCATGGGTCTTGGATATTACGCATCCTATTACATAAACTATTACAACAAATGAATTATTACAATATTTTATGTGAATGACCAAATGTATACACTTTACAAAAATAACATGTTTTCTTACAATTTTACTTATGATAACTTTATATTTGTTATCAACAAAATACAACGATATCGCTAAATATGAATAAACATTTTTACGGTTTATTTGTATTAACAATCTACCCCTTTTTGTTGATGACAAAACATAATGTAATGATGAGTAAAACTTAAGATTAGATGTATGTTTGAAAGCATATGTAAGTTTTACTTTTTCTCCCCCTTTTTGTCGAAACAAAAAGCGATCCTAACGAAGAAATAAATTGTGGAAAAAATAAGTATGATCTACAACGCACTAGCTCCCCTTGACGGTAGGTCCCCCTAGAATTGGACGTCATGTGAGAAAATATAATACCTACAAAAAAATGTTAGTAGTAACATGTAATATAATCTTGTATAGGACGAGAAACAAAATGGAGAGCCAAGGTGAGTAAACAAAGCCTTGCAATAAAATATCAAAGTGTAGTGGTATATATGCCACATACAAAATGTAAAACTAAGAACAATGATTGTTCTTTAAAATGATAAGAAAATAGTATTATCATTCTTTCTATGCTTGCATATGGTTAATTATGAAAGTTTTGATGAGTGATAATGTTGATGCAATCAAGGATGTGGTTGAGTATGAATCGCATCTCGTCCCTTATTTCAATTGCGAGATCCCTAGTGGATTGACAATGTGTACATGAGATGTGGAGGGAGGTGTTGGTGAATGGTTTCCCAGGTTTGATATGTGGAGGGCGGAATATGTGGTAGAAATATTAGAAAATATGGATCAAAGTCCATGATGTTGGTGAGTGGTGGTGGAAAAGAACCTAGATGTTCTTGTAAAATAATGAGAAGGTGATGGTCAAGCTCTTTGTAGAGTGTGTTTGGAGATTGGGGTGTTAAAAAGACCTGGGTTTAAGTTGGAAGCTAGTTGGGTAGTTTTGAAGGTTGAAGTGGAGCGGAGGACCGGGAAGGGAGTCTAAGGAGTCCAGCTAGAGTGATTTGAGTGTTAAGTAGAGACTCGTTAGGTGAATGTGGTGATGAGCTTGTGGGAGATGAAGGAGGTGCTACAATGTAGTCATTTGGTGGAGAGTTAGTAGTTGGTGATGGGCTTTTTTATAAAGGTTTGGCTAAGCAAGGCTTCTACGTGCAGTTCTCCTAGATTTGGTTGGTGGTGGCACTACCGGTGGTAGGATTAAGTTTTGGATTTCTTGAAAAGTATTGTTTTCACTAGATGGTTCATCAATGTTTGAGGATCTTTTGGATGACATGATGATGATTGTTTGTGAGGTTGAGAGTGATGGATATGCAAGCATTTTGAAACCTTATTTATAAAGCAAATAATGCATTGCAATGAATGCTAAACCAAAATGTGGATTATAATATAATGATTAGATATGAATTTAAGGCATGTGATCATGAGAAAAGAAGCATTAGGTAACATATTCATTAGTGAAAAAGCTAACATGTTGAAAATATGAAAGTTTTAAGCCAAAGTGAGAAAAATAAAAGAAAAACTTTGCTTTTGTGGCACGGTTTCCACAGATCTGACCCTTTAGGGATCTGTCCAGCGTAAAAGCTGGGATCCATGAAACTGGTGTTCTCAGGCAACACAAATTTTTCCTTTTGGAAACAATAGTGCCTAGTGTGTGCCTATGCAACCCATTTGGAGTTGCGGTTATCTCGACTCCTTTTTAAAAGAAGAAAAATAAACAAATAAGTGAAAAAAACAAGTATATATATTTATGTGAGATAACCCGAGTTCTCCTTAATTCATTTTTGCTTAATTGAATCTCCCCGAAAACACATATTAGTTATGTAATCCCTTTAGCATTCAAAAGACATGAGTGCAATGAAAAAAGTTTTTACTTTGTATTAAAAATGAAAGAAAAAGTTTGTCCTAGACGTGAGAGTGATTTGAGAAAAATGATACTGGGAGAAGTATCCTTTTAGAAAGAGTTTCGAAAAATTTCTTGTAAAACAAAATTTATCTTGAGTTTTGAAAATAAATCCCCATATTGTTTGTTAGTTGTGTGTGAAAAAGATATCCTAGACTCAGAAAAGAAGGTAAGGCAAACGTTTACGTACCTTGTAGAATGAGAATATTTCATGACGATTGTTCCATAAGACCAAGACCAAGACGAAGCAAGTTGAATTGTTCCCGCTTCAACGGTTTGGTGAGGACGTACGCTATGTTGTCTTCGGATGATACTTTATCAATAGAAATATTCCTCTTTTGAACTTTGTCTTTTAAGAAGTGATGACGGATCTCTATATGCTTGGTTCGAGAATGCAACATCGTATTTTTGCTTAAGTCAATAGCACCTTTTTTGTCGCATAAAATGGCTATGTCACTTAGATGGATGTCGTAGTCAACTAATGCTTGTTTCATCCATAGTGCTTGTTGGCATGCTTTGTCGGCGGAGACATATTTGGCTTCGGTTGTTGATATGGCCAATATCGTTTGCTTCTTCGAGAACCAAGATGTTAAACCACACCCCATAAAAGTACATACACCACTTGTACTTTTTCGGTCAACATAATCACATGCATGGTCAGAATCCGCCTATACAATAGTTTCTACCCCTGTCCCCTTAGGATACCATAATCACAATTGAGTAGTACCCTTAATATCTCTAAATATTTTTTTTGACGGCTTCTAGGTGTGAAGTTTTAGGGTCTTCTTGAAACCTAATACATAGACATACACTAAACATGATATCCGGCCGACTAGCCGTAAGGTAGAGAAGACTTCCAATTGTAACAACGCTCATTTTTCGGGTTACTTTTCATATTTTGAAAAGTTACTATTCACTTTCACTATTCATCCTGTAAAATTGTTATTTCACATTCTCGTAAGATACATTATTTTAGTAATGGCTTGAGAGTTTGACAATCGTTAGATCATTTTCGCAAAAGTTATTAAGAAAACATCGTCTTAAAGTTTCATTTTGGTCGGAACACCATTTCAACATCCCGCGCATAACGAAAACCAAATCTGATAATTTTCCTCACATCAGATTAATTTTTAGATCACTCATAATAAATTAGAAGAATTTTTAAGATTTCTTTTAAATGTTACCAAATAAACCCGAAAGTAGACGAGACTAAACTTACGTTTTAAACAAATCTACGAGACCAGGACTTAACCATTTCAGCTTTGTATTTTCTAAGATGTTTAGAAACTTTTACATTTTGGAAAAGTCAAACATATTTCCCTCTCTTTGACCATAAAGAAATTAACCTTGTATGTTCATTTTGCTTAAATCAGCGAACTTTTAAACTTCATTATAACTGTTGTTATCCCACGATAACGAAAACCACATTTTGACATCTCATATCACTTTTAGACCAATTTTAGTCTACTCTAAATAAATTCACAATAATTTCCCTGAAATTTCGTACTTTTATGATAACTCGAATTACGCTTTGACCCGTGTTTCCAGCTTTAAGCAGCGTTTTTGCACCCAATGATACTTATCACCCATTTTATATTTTTAGATGGAGTATAATGATGAGTTTCATCATTCCTACAAGTTTCATATTTTTACGATATCCGGTTTTACGCTTATGGCTTAACAACCATGGCATTTAACGGAACCAAATCATGCTCTAAACTCAAGATAATACCAAAACTATCCACCTAAGTCATCTTATCTTGTTGTGGCCGACCTAAGGGGGGGGGAGTCATCATTTTGGTGGCATAATCCTAACCATGGTTCATTTAGATCATTACATGTGTCCTAACTTAACCATGGTTAACATTTAACCCAATATATGGTTAACCAAACTTACCCTCCTATAAATAGCAAGTGAAATACATCCTAAGAACCCTCAAACACTGATTTGGGTCGTTCATAGCATAAATCATTCATATCTTCCATAATTTGATCTTTAAACTTCAAATTTATGCAAAGAAGTTTCAAGTAGTAAGTTACAACATCAAATCTCTAGCAAGTTTAAGTGATCTTCTTGAGTTTAAATCCACTCAAGTCACTTAGTACTTCATCACCAACTCTTCAAGATTGCAAGGGTGCCAAGGTGTAGAAAGCTAGCTCAATCCGAAGTCTTAAGTGATCAATCAAAGTCCGATCCTTGCTTGTTACTCCTTTCTTAATTGAAAACCAAAAGTTGTAAGCAACTAATCACCACCATCATCTCATCTTTATTATTCATAATCTTAACAATTTCATGCTATATATATAGTTACTATGTTGATTCATGATGTACATATACTCAATCACATGTTTTAATTCACATATTGTTGTAAAAGTAACAAACTAGTAAACTAGTCATATTCTACACATTTGAGACCATTAAAACCAATCACATATGGACTTTCTAACTTACATACTATGGTATACAAGATAAAAAGGTAAACATAGCAACTTGAATCACTCGAAACGGACAAACGAGTCAAAAGATATAGTCAAAAGAAGTTAAGAAACCAAAACGCCAAACCGCCATATTGAATCTTTGGTCCGTCCGTTTTTAAAATGGTAACTGAATCATCAAAAGTTAAAACACGAAAGTTGTCCGGAACGACGTTTTCCTTCAATAGTAAAGAAGCTCGGACCTTGAAAACGCTTAAATAAGCCATTATCTTTCAAAAACTCAAACTGCCCTATATATAGTTTCACGACTATACTTTTGTCACAACTAAAAGCAAAACCAAGTTATTTTCATAGCTAGTTACATATTAACTTAACAAAACTTCATTTAATCTTTGAAATAGTGTTTTCGTAAGTAACGGAAAAATGACCATTTTACCTTTTCCAACGATTTTTACCAAAACTTCATTCTTGAACATGTTAATAAGTTGTAGTCACTAGTAAACAATGAGAACTTGTAAAAACTAGATATTTACTAAAAACATGATAAACTTTATGATATACAATCTTCATTCAAAATCTATGTTTTATCTAATAAGTACTACAAAATTAGGGAGCTTCATGTGAGGGGTTTCATGGGTAAAAACGTGATCGACGACGAGTTGATTACGATTTAAAGTGTCCTAGCTCCTCGAACGTTTACTACATGACCTCTAAATTGTGATGGCCCGAAAGGTAGTACGATATATATAAACTATACACGTTTCCACAACTAGACCATTTTTATAAAGCCATACACACAAAACCATGTACTACATCATGATCAACATAGAGACGTATATAAGTTTGTTATTTCTTTCGCATCATTATTTCAAACCTAAGTCGCAACATCCTATTCTAGGTTACTCGAGAAGTTCTCACGGCATATCCATCATTCTCATTATACATTTGATATCATTTACTAGGTGAGTCTTCATACCCACTTCCTATTACTTAATTGTTTTACAAATCCTTGGGGGAAATACATGCTTTATTTTAAATCGAACACATTGCTTTCAAACTATATACTTATCTGAATGTATTATTTGCACTAAGTACCACTATTGCCAATCTTAAGTCCCTATTATCAAGAGCCATTAATCACTTGCAGTGAACTAAATATTGTGGATAGGCCTATTGGGATTGACGAATCCCGTTTGTGTTGACCGGTAGGCAAACAAACGCACTATATTTGAAGATCTATAGGTTTATTGGCAAATTACCTATTAGGGCAACTGTTACTATTATATAAATTTCTATTGACAAGTCGTTAACGTTTTCAGATCATGAGCTTAGTGCAATAATATCTGCTTTGTTTTCAACATTATGGGTGTATAACAACGTAACCCACACAAACATTATGTGTTCAACTAATTTCCGAAACTCTATGAATTTCACTCAACCTTTGTGTTGAGTTTAAGCATGCATTGGTCCATATTATAAGGAGGCACGGAGGAGGACACCGGATACTCGCTAGGCTATAAATTTTATTATCATTCGAAAATCAATTTAATGTATTTTGTAATCATGGAACCATTTGGGACCTCATTTTTGTAAACTCTGATATTTATATAAACCGAATGATAAATCCTTTTTAAACGACTTCATTAGAGTTCATTTTCTATTGTTATGACTGTTGTGCCATGAAGTAACACTCAGTTTGAATTTCGCTGCGTATCACGAAATTGGGGGTGTTACACCAATCATGCCACAGTATTTGGTGTTATCAACGGATTCACCGTCTTCATCTTTGGTAAGTTTAGTATCGGATGACATTGGTGTTCTTATAGGTGTTGACTCTTGTAATTCAAAATTCTTTAGCATTTCTTTTATGTATTTGGATTGATTAAAGAAGATACCATTTTCTAGTTGTTTGATTTGTAGACCAAGAAAGAAACTTAATTCTCCCATCATAATCATTTTAAACTCATCATGCATGATTTTTGAGAAATCATCACACATGTCTTGACAAGTCGATCTGAATATAATATCGTCCACGTATATTTGAACAATAATTATATGTGAGTCCTTATTCTTTGTGAAAAGTGTATTGTCAACTAACCCCATGGTATAGTCATTTTTGATTAAAAAATATTTGAGTCTATCATTTGAGTCAACTAACCCCATGGTATAGTCGTTTTTAATAATTGTACGGGCGTGTTTAAGACCGTAGAGAGATTTCTTTAGTTTGTACACGTGATTAGGTTTTTCGAAATCTACAAAGCCTGGAGGTTGAGCTACATAAACTTCTTCATTAATAAAACCATTTAGAAAAGCACTTTAACATCCGTTTGAAAAAGCTTAAGATCATGAGCACAAGCATAAGCAAGAAGTATTATTATAGACTCTAATCTAGCTACGGGAGCATAGGTCTCATCAAAGTCTATGCCTTCTTGTTGGTTATACCCTTGAGCAACAAGTCTAGCTTTATTTCTAGAAGCGACAACTTGCATCTAACTTATTTTTATATACCCATTTTGTTCCGATTATGGTTTGGTTTTTAGGTGGAGGGACAAGTGTCCATACATTGTTGGAAACAAATTGATTTAACTCTTCTTGCATAGCCATTACCCAACTTCATCTTTTATGGCTTCTTGAGTATTTTTAGGTTCTATTTGGTTTTGGACTTGAGATCTTAAGGTTCTTTCATTTAACTTTCCTACAACCTTTTCTACGGGATGATCTTTAGACTCTTTAATATTGATGATTTCATTGTTTAATGGTTCATCTTCTTTATTTATGTTTTCTTTGATTTCTATGACTTCACATTCGATTAACTCGTCATCGACAAGAGGTAGGGTAGTTTTAGGTGGACTCTCATCAAATTTTACGTTTAAAGATTCTTCAACTTTCATGGTCTCTTTATTTAGTATTACGTATGCTTTACTATTAGGAGAATATCCTAAGAAGATACCTTCAGTTAATTGATGATCAAATTTAGTTAAGTAATCTTTAGTATTAAGTATGAAACATTTACTACCAAAGACTCGAAAGTGTTCTAACGTATGCTTTTTGCCTCGTAGTAACTCGTATGGAGTTTTTCCTAAGAAAGGTCTAATTAGGACTCGGTTTAGTATATAGGTTGATGTGTCGACGGCATTGCACCAAATGTTTTGAAGAATAGATTGCTCATTAATCATGGTGCGACTCATTTCTTGTAGGGTTCTATTTTTCCTCTCAACTACCTCATTTGATGTGTGGATGGCGAGGCGGTGAAAGTAATACCATTAGCATCACAAAAAGCTCTAAATTGCACTTCGTTATCAAATTCCCTATCATGATCCGTTCTAATTGACATAATAGGACTTCCTAGTTGTCTTTGGATTTTCTTACTTAATATTTCAAATTGATCGAACGTTTTAGTAACTTTGAATAGCTGATGGACCAAATAAATCCATATGTAGTAATTCTAGACACTTGGCTGTAGAAACCGTATTTTTAGCTTTATGACTAGCATGGACTTGTTTTCCTATGTTACAAGCATCACAAAAATGATGTTCGTATTTTAGTTTGGGTAGATTTCTTACTAGGTCTTTGGATGATAGCGATTGAAGAAGTCGCATATTGGCATGACCCAATCTTTGATGCCATAAGGTCGAAGTATCATCCAAAGAGGTCAGACAAAGTTTGTCTTTTGGTTCATTACCGATTTTAATGACATAGAATCCATGTTTTCTAATGCCTCTACTTATAGTATATTTTTCAATATTTTACTAATTTCACTTAATGCACTTTTTATCACATATTTGTCCTATACTTAGTAGATTGAAGTTTAGGTTTTACGCGGATATACATCGTTAATGGTTAAGGATTTGTGAGAGATTGTACCTTTAACATGATTTTGCTCTATTTCCAAACACCATGTTTCCTCCATTGAAGGATTCGTACGTGGAAAACAAATCTTTGTTACCGGTCATATGCCTCGTGCACCCGCTATCCTTGATCCATTCATCCGGATCTAAGTCAACCTTTAGGCACACCTAAGAAAACAATTAACTCAAAAGTTTGGTCCCCATTTGTTCATGATCCACTGGTGTTATACATTTCATTCATATGAGGCATATATAAAAAAGGTGAGAAAGCATTCTAAGGTGTAAAGTTTTGAAATGGAAAACCGTTTTGTGCATTAGGATTTCATCCCATTTGATGGTGGTTACTTCTCAGATAAACATTATTTGGTCTTCTTATAAATGTGTTTCGTCAAGAAAACGATGGGCCTTTGTTTTTCATAAAAATTTGATTTTGTTTTAGTGGAGGTGGTTGTTTGACATTTCTAACAGTAACATGGGTTGGTTTCTTCTTGTTAACAATAACAAAGTCGGTTCTAGATGATGTGGTTGCATTATTTTTACTTTTTGCTGGTACAAACCCATGGATCCCTGGATTTACACTAGACGATTCCTTTTTCAAGGGATCCATGAGATCTGTGACTACAATAGCCTTTTTTTTAATTGCTTTAACGAATTGTGTTTCTTTAATCTCGCCAGTTGACGCAATGTGTTCCTGAATACCTAAACCCTTTTGATTATTTCCCATTTTAACATTATCAAGTATTTTATCAAGAGTGTACTTATTCTAGCAATCTTGGAATCAAGATGGTCAATTAACGTTTGAAGTTGAACACAAAACTCACATTCACTATCTACTTCCTTTCCCTTTTCTAAAAATTTTAATTTATCTTTTAGCTCAAGAACTTCATTTTCTAAACGTTCATTTTTGTATTTCAAAATCTTATTTTTTTTAATTACTTTTAGACTAATTTTGCAAAGTTTATCATATTCACGATATAAGGATTCATCATCTAATGATAAGCTACTATAATAAAGATATTCGGAACATACCACGTTTGAGTCTTTTGCCATGAGACAAATTTCTTTGTTCTCCTCCTCACTCATTCCCCATGAACCACTTACGAATGCCTTGTTCGGTTCACGGGACACTCACTAATGAAGTGATTAGATCCCACATTTAAAACATGCGTTTCGTCTTTACTTTTCTTCGCTTTCCTAACCCCTTCTTGTCGTCTCACATGGTTGATTGACATATCTTCCTTTTCTCCGAAGAACTTCTTGAAATCTCGTACCATTGCATTCTTCGTCATCACTCTGAGGTTTCTTCATCACTTCTTCTTGGCTTTTAAGGCAAGAGATTTGTGCTTTCTCTATCTTTTCGCTTTGAGTCTTTAGCGAGGACGAGCTCATAGACCTTAGGTTGCCTATGAGTTCATCGAGTGAGGATTGACAAGTCTTTGGATTCTTTGATAGGTCACCTTGGTCTCCATTTTGATGGAAGCCCTTAGAAATCTCCGACATGATTACAACTAAAGACTCACAATGTCTTGAATGAAGTAATAATAGTATTAAAGTTATCAAAAGAATTATCTATACTATCCTCATCCGATATTGAAAATTGTTCATATTGTTGAACAAATAAATCAGTTGTTTTTAACTTGTTGATTTTCTTGGTGAGTTACAACTAAAGAATTCCAAATTTCTTTAGAGGTTTTAAGCATATAAATTCTTTCAAATTCCTTTTTAGGTAAGGCATTATATAAAACCATTTTTGCCTCACTATTTTTGGAAAGCTTTTCTTTTCATTGTCTGGAGACGATCATGAGGGATGTTTGTTTCGTTGCCGGTTAAATCATCTTTTGTAGTGGCTTGAAAATCACCTTCAACAATAATGTACCAAAGATCAAAATGTTTTAATTTTACAAAAGTTTCAAATCTATTTTTCCAATAAATAAAACCATTTGTTTCAAGTAGTGAAGGTCGTTACATAGATTTCTCTTCTTTATAATTTTCAAAACTCATTGTGATCGAATTTTTTTAAAAATACAATTTACTTTTAAACTTTTGTAAACCTAGCTCTTGATGACAATTGTGAAAAACTAGAAGGGGGGGAGGGGGAGAAGGGTTGAATAGTTTTGCCCATTTTTATTTAAGTTTCAAATATTTAGATTCGATCTTATGTGAATTCGTATGGATGGATAGATATAAGAGTAAAAGAAATAAGAAAAGTAAATAAAGAAAGCATAGTTGATGGTATAAGGACAAGTGATATAATGCTCCTGGCCACAGACATTCTCCGCTCTACTCCACTCCCCGAAGCCTCCCAGTTCGCACGAGTTCAAGCTCATTCTCAACAACGCTTCACAACTTCTTTTTCCAGACAAAGCTAAATACCGAGTCCTTAGGCCGGACCAAACCAACACAACTATTACACAACAACTATGTTAAATATGAAATACAAGATCTTGCTAGAAATATTGTGGATGAACAAATCAATCAAGGACCCTTTGCTTGGATGACTTGTAGTGTATCGTGATCTCGCCTTTGAGAAGGACCTATATGAGAATCACAACAAAAGAAAGAGGAACTACTAGATTGATCAGTGATCGATAGAAGAGTGAGATAATATATGAGAGAGTTGTAAGAAGAAGGGTGAGTAACAATTAAGAAATGACTAACTATTTATAGGCACAAAAGCTTACTATAGCCAGGTTCTGACGGATCCCTCACTTGGATCCTTCCAAAGGCAACTAGGGATCTAAGAAAGGGTTATACCAGCCCGGATTTTGGGTTGCAAACCGGGTTATGGGTTATGGGTATGAGCCATGGGTACCCAACAAGATACAATGTATCTGGCCAATGGGTCATGCTTAGGCCATGGGTTATGGACATTGGGTCATGGGTCATGGATAATACCCAACATGATTTCATGCATGATGTCATGCAATGGGTCATGGTTATGGATTAGCTCCATGGGTATGGGTCATGGGTCTTGGATATTAACCATCCTATTACATAAACTATTACAACAAATGATTTATTGCAACATTCTGTGTGAATGACCAAATGTATATACTTTACAAAAATAACATGTATTCTTATAATTTTACTTATGATAACTTTATATTTGTTATCAACAAAATACACCGAGATCGCTAAATATGAATAAACGTTTTTACGGTTTATTTGTATTAACACATTATGTAAGACTTCTTACCCAAATATGACGTTAACAAATGTGTAGTCCTTTACAGCAGCATGTGGCCTCATCATGTACCAATTCTGTGCGTTTGTAAGCAGTAGTATGCAACACAACTCTCCTATGATGAACCCCCTTCTCAATCAGCACGTCCGCACAGAATAGTTCAATTCATGTTACTGGAATGGTTTAATGAGATCACATGTACTAATATGCACAAACTGACTTTTTTAATAGAAAGGAAAAAATAGAAATTTGTATTGTCAATTATGAGTTGCGTTCTACCATATTAGAAGCATTAAAGAGCATGTAATAACCGAACAGGAACATACTCTTTCTCGAAGCTCCATATGTTTCCCGTAGTACTTTGCGAGAGTTCAAACACAACCTGATTACAGTAGTTCAAGGAAGGATATATAAGATATATATGAAGGGAAAAAAATCATGTCCGATATGAGGTACATGTGGTTAAAACTTTGAGAATATAATAAAGGTTGCCTGAAAATTCTCCGTACCTGCTGTTTTGGTTGATCAAATGCTTCCATCCGTTTTCGGGTTTCTACGGCTGCAGCAGAAGCAAGCTTGCAAGAAAATAATAATCGCATGAAGTTGCACATCAAAAAATTGACATCACTGAGTAGTAAACGTTTTGTCTAAACTAAATACCAAAATATATCGCTACCTTCTCATTTTTTTTCCTCATCCAACTGGTTGTAGAACTTTAAAATGCAGAGGTCCTAGATATATCAAATCAATCAACCATTAATTGAAGTGAGTCAACTTTTAGCACTATTGATGTTGTTTGGTCTAAAATTTTATATTTATTGTCAACTTAACACAATTTACAGTAAATGTTGTAATAAGGAATAACTTAAGTGATTATTAAAGAAAAATAGTATTAATAGAACTTGCATAAGGAGCTTACAACATCATCGGACTTTCGTCGTCTTAGTTCTTCCACCATAAGTGTGTTCCACCAAAAACAACAACCCTTTCGTCGCTACACTATTTTTAATCATAAGCCTTAGCATACCTGTTTCAAAATCTTCAGTACTAATTTGACAAAAAAATAGGCTTAGAAAACCGATAAGTAATCATGTTCCTCATTACCTTCACAACAGTCGAAGAAAGTCGGCTTTGGGGGTAGTTTGGTCTTCTTAATCCCTATCCACCTACAAAAAATCAACAATTATTCAATAACCAAATAAATTACACTCGAGGACCAGTAAAACGGCGTTCAGATTAGCTTATTTTTCACGTCTTAATCGTCTCACAAATAACCCATAAGACAACAATATACTCAAACCCAAAACATTAAACGGAAAAATAAATAAATAAATAAATAAATAAATAAATAAAAATAATGGCCTTGCAAACTCCTCAAATGTTAACCTACAAAATGTATCTAGCTTTCCTTTTAATCTTATCTTCTCTATCAACACGTTGATACCATACCCGTAGTTCAAATGATAGCAATCCTAAAAAACCAAAAATGAAACCTCAGTTTGAAGAAAATATACATACCTTCCATCTTCAAAAAAAATATTGGTTCGTAGTCTGACCATATACACTCCTAAAAAAGAAAAATCAAAAGTTAACGAAGACCCATATAATCAAATCATACAACATATAAGGTATACGAAACCCATAAAAGCATACCAAAAAAAAAATTAAAAAATCCTGAGAATCAAACTTCTAAATCATCAAAACAACACTCACAAAGCTAGATGTTGCTCGCGTGCCCCCTCTGTTAAGTGTTTTGATAGTCTAATCCGGATGGGAACCTTTTAGGATTTGTATGTCTGTAGTTTCTTAGGACATCTTTTTATTCATTCGATGGCATTGATGATGAAGATACAATTGTTGTTTCTTAGTTTTGTGTGTCTGTTTGGTGGGTCACAATCGCCGAAGCCACGTGTTTAAACGAAGCGTTAAGCGGATAACTTCAAAGCAAAAAGAGGGCTAACGTTGGACCTTGATGGACTACATTTCATTAAACCTATAAATTAAAAACGAATCCAGACACCCCATTAGCTCATACATAGATACTAAGGGAAGAGATCCTCTCAAGTTATTTATAACTTGATTGATCAAGTTAGGAAATTATAACTTGATTGATCAAGTTAGGCAATTATCAACCATTGGATCAAATCAAAAGAACATAAGATGATTTAAGCCATTGAATTTAATCTAATAATTGATAATTGCAACTTGATCAATCAAGTTATAAATAACTTGAGAGGATGTCTACCCGATACTAAGAATTAAATGAATTCAAACACCCCTATAACGAAAGCCACAGAACAACCAAATTTTCCCTTTTGGTTATATATTTAATTACTAGCAGGTATCAGGCGTACATCTGTACACTGAAATAAAATTTTTCAGTGAATCATATATTTTAGTTTATTATGTTCTTTTTGACAATAAATTTACGGATATCAAGAATTTCGCGTTGTTCCCGTGCTTGCTTCGGTTCCTTGCTCAGGTTTATTGCCTATTTATTCATGCTTGAAGGCCTTACCCGCGACCAAGGTTCGGCTAAGCTCATTTGCCGTTGACCGCTCGCTTGAATATATGTATAATGTGCTTTATTATTTGTATTAGTGACATTTAACGCAGGTTCCTAAGCCGTGCTGCGGGATACCTGAAATAAAATTTTCCCAGAATCATGTATTTTAGTTTATTATTTACTTTTTGATAATTTACTGATTTCAACAATTTCGTTTACGCGTCCATTCGCTCGAAGTCTGCTTTGCCCACTCGGGCTCGACCACGCTGGCTTTCTGTTGATCGTAGGATTGCCGCCAGCAGGCCATTTTGGACCGTTTCGCTTTGGGCCAATATTTGTATAACGTTCTTTATTGTTTGTATTAGTGATTTTAACGGGAATTATGTTTAAGTTGGTTGTACAATATGCTTGATAATTTGTATTTATTGTGTAAGGGGTGTTTTAATAACTGCATTAATTGTATTTATTGACCAGTTAATTAATTAACTAAATTAAATATTTTGACCACATTAATAGTGTTTTGTATTTTGTACATTAAGCTTTAAGATTTGTAAGTCTTAAAATTAAGATTGATGAGAAAAATTATTAATAGTGCATTATGTATTGTACAATTGGCTTTGTATTTTGTAAGTCTTAATTTTAAGACCATGAAGAGAGAGATTCATTCTTCTATTATAAGTAGTATAGATGAGTCAAGACAAATGGATAAAACTCAAAGACTAAGCAATATTTTGTTAACATCATGTGGCAATTGACCGTCTCATCAAAAGGATGTCACAATTTTTTGAAGAAACATACTAATTTCTCGAGGCTGAACTTCTGAGCACGTAGAACTGGAACAACAGTAGAAATGGAACAAAAGTAGGAAAAATAATGAAAAGTTAATATTTTACATCCAATTCTTAAGTTTTTTTTTTTTTTTTTTTTCTTCTAATTTTGACACACCAATGTTTAGAGCATTTTTATTAAAATTCGAAAGTACCACAGATTTTTAGGTTATTGGCTAATAGGAGAGCTAACTACAAAATTGGAATATCCAATTTCACAAAAAAGATGTTCTCTTATTATATAAAAGACATCATGAGAAATCACACAAGATTTTCTGAAGCAAAAACCTAGCTGCCGCCGTTGTTCATAACTCAACGCTAATACTCATATATACAACAATCAATCAATGAACGTTTGACGTCCACTTAATCATCTATCTACCTTGGACTATGCACGCGTTAGAAAAATCATTGACAAAAAAAATCTAAGAAACATTTATCCTGCCACGTCTTCAATAACCATGCTGATGAGTGTCTTCCTGTTTGAAATTGACTCGGCTATGCAAAACTGTAGGTCACTATCATCGTTCAATATCAAATGATGGTTAAGGTTGGTGTCTTTATACGCAATAGAGAATGCTTTGTTTTCCAATTTTTTGAACCTCGTAGTCACTTGTTCCTGCAAGTCTCGAAGTTTTGCAGAAAAGGGGAGCGTAAACTTGATCATGTCTTGATCGTATTCGACTTTTATCGTTTTCCCTAAATATGTGGATGTTAAGTTCACCTCCTGCAAAGAAAAGAAGCACATATGAGATCATTTCATGACTTCAGAAAGTACATAAAAAATTTCAAAAAATATTAACAAGAAATGATTCTAAAAGTATAAGGCAGTAAGATTGTCAGGACCCAAGCTAATGTTCCTAATAATGCATTCAATCATCACATGTATTCATAGATACGTGAACAATATCTATTACTAAGGTGCTGCGTCATTTGCATTAAGAATTAACTCTGGTCTGGGTACTTGCCGGTAGGGTAAATCTATGCGACATAAAATTTATACCCAATTAATATGACAATTTTTGAAAAAATAAATAAATAACTAAATAATAATAATATAATATATATATATATATATAAATAAAAAAAAACACTAACCATGAGTGAGCTTTGAATTTGATTGAAATCTGCAGCATAAGTTTCATTATGTTGAGCTGTGACAAGCTCAATGATTCCGACAAGTGTCAACTCAGCAGCCCGATGATACACAGGCACAACTAATTGTCCCATACCGGATGCTTCACCATCATGTTGGTAATCTGCAACTCGTGTCTGAGCTGCTCTGCCAGCAAACCAGTTTTCCACTCTTTTCTCTCGTCCAACAAATCGATAATTATTATTGAGACATGTCCTCCTGTAATTGTTAAGTCTGTCATTGTGTATGCCTGAGAAACGTGATTGATCTGTCAAAAACAAATTGCACCCAACGTCTTCTAAATCCCCACTTGCACAGCATTCCCAAAACTGAAGGAAACCTGACGCTCCATGGAAATCAAAATTGTCAAGAACTTGTTTGACTATGGAATCGAGTTTTGCATAAGAAGTTGATACGAAAGCCATGATAAGAACCCATAGCCCATATTTTTTTTCCATGGTACTCTGCAATACACAAACAAAACTCTTGGGTCAATAACTGTGAATATATTGAAGAAATACAAGGTGTCATCCTGCAAATACGTGAAAGCAATGCTAACCGTCACACATTTGCACTTAACAGATATGAAAATAGGAACAGAATCTCACAAACAAACATATATATCGTGATTGGGTATAGTAATGTAAAATCAGACAATGTTACTACAATTAATACTCTCATGTACAATATTCATAGTAAATTTCAACCAAAATAGTTTACTCTGTAAATAGCAAAAATCTTACTAATTGGAATGTCCTGTCGTAATAAAATCCATATAATAAATGATGCTCTTGTTAATTGCATAGCATATTCAACATACTGTGTCGAAAGTAATAATCCGACACCAATGATACTCATGTATTTAGTAGTCCTAATCCAACATTACACTATCAATATATCAACTGATTGTTTATTTGTTTTCAATCATCTCAATCATATAACTTAAATTGCATAGCATACTCAAGAGACTATTAAAAATTCTGATTTTGATAGACTGTAATCAAATCAGTATTTTTGACACGCATGTAAATAGTAATTCTAATTCCACATTAAGTTGCCAAAACACACGGGGTTCCTAATGCCACAATATGCATAAAAGGAAAAAGAAATACTACTAAAATTACCATTGTTAATTGTCGAGTCACATGGGATCCATACACTAACATAACATGTGTAACTAAGTTGGATTTCTTGTTCTAACAAACCCATCAAAAGAAGTACAATTTTCTGACATAGTATTTGTGAGACTATTCTCATATCACTTTGGTCAATAAAAAAGGCTGTTAAAACTCAGGGAGCGGTCCTGCTTACTAACGGGATGTTTGGCTTAGTTTATTAAAAGTAGCTTATCGTGTTTTTGAAAAAACGCAGTTTTTCACCTAGGCTAATACGCAACTTATAGGAAGTGTTTGGATAAGCTTATTGTATTTGATAACAAAATAACCAACGAGCGCCTAAATTAGTTTAGCCAAGTACCCTGTAACGCTCTAGGTAATACATGCTGCTAATAAACAGCAATTATAATTCTCAGATTATAAGGTTCTTTTTAATACTTATTGTCAATCATAACTTATTTGACATATGTTAGCAATCATAATTATTTGAACAGGGGTAAAACTAAACTGCAATAACTATTTCTAATAAACTTTAGTTAGGGCGAAGTGTTTAAAAAAGCTTGAGTGGAAGAATTTATTCTTTTGTTTATGTCATTTTCGACCCGCACTTCGTACATATATGAATCATAACATCTTCAAGCCTATAAAAAGGGCTAAACTTTCACTACAGATGCTAATTTGGATGTCTTGTTGTAACAAACTTTAAATTAAAAGAGGTAAAACACTAGCCATCAAAACAAAGTGTTGCATCGTGTTTACACATCAGTATCAATGATATTCATGTAAATCATAGTCCTAATTCTAAGGGGGTGTTTAATTTACATCAGTATCAATGATATTCATGTAAATCATAGTCCTAATTCTAAGGGGGTGTTCGGATTTGCTTATTATGACGGGCATATAAGCTTATTCGAATTTGGAAAAGCTCATAACTCACTTTTTCTGGCTTACGAGTTTATCAACATGAGCTTATAGACTTGTATAAGCCACAAGCTCAACTGCTCAAGTTGATAAGCTCAGAGACAAAAGTATGAATTATTAAGCTTTTTCAATTAATAATAAAGAAAATTATTGAAAAGGGACAAATCTTTTTTGTGGTCCACAATGTGGTCACCTCCAAAGCCTTCTTCTAATTTTGGTAATGTGCGACTCCGCGTCTCCAACAAATACTTTCGACCATTATCCGTGTTTGGTCATGATCGCCGCGTCAGTTATGACTGTGCCTGTGTGACTGTGCCGACATATGACGCGTGTTTAATTATTGGCATTTAGAGTGGCGATGCCAGCGTAGCCGAAATTGAAGAAGTTTTGAAAATGACAGATTATAAACCACAAAAAAGATTTTGTACAAATAAACAAATCCAAACACCCGAGTAACTTTTGACACTCTGTAAAGGTTTTACACTTTTACTTTTACCACTGTTAAATCAGATTCCTTTATGCAAAAAGGCAAATTACTACCTGTCTACCTCCATCACATTTCTAACAATCATATCACTTTTTAACAGTGAAAGACAGAACTATTATTTTAATAACTAGTTTAAGCCGCAATCTGAGCCGCCAAATCATATAAAAAAACCATACAAACGTAATCTCAACCGCCAAACACAACAACCATCACCGAGTTAACCGATTTTGAAAAACATGAACAAACTAACACGCATAAGAACAAGATCAAATGATTTAAATAACAATAACAATACTAATAAATAACAAATCCTATAGAGAAAAAAGGGTAAAAGCCATAAAATAACAATGTACTTTTCAAATTTTACCGAATTGAAACACTTACTTTTTTATTACCTTAGTTCCTGCTTGAACTTTCAAAATTTGTTTGAAATCAACATATGACGGTTATATTAAAATAATAGCGAAATTACTATATATTACCCTCGGCATATGGGTGAAGTGAACAAATTTTGAAACTATTAATCGAAGCTAAATTACAGAATAATAAGAAGGTAATATAGTTATTTGATTTATTATTTTAATATAAGTGATGCGTAATGAAACAAATTTTGAAAGTTAGTTGGTGAGCCCAAGGTAATAAAAAAGTAAGTGTTTCAAGTCGGCAAAATTTGAAAAGTACGTTGTTATTTTATGGCTTTTACCCGAGAAAAAACTCGATTACAATAAAATCAAATGATCCGCCACGTCATATTCACCTCCACCTATTTTTATAAAAATCATAAAAACATAAACACTACAACAATCTCCTGCCAGTAACTGATTGCAATAACACAAACAAACAAAGACATGAACACAACAACAAGCAGATCAAATAATTTAATAATCCATAAGACCATAACCAAAAATAGAAGTATAGAACCAACAAAATCTAACCTTTAAGAATCACTAACAACAATCGTAACATAATTGTAGCAAACAAACAACCCAAAAAAATATATAATAAAATTACTACTAGAACTTTAAAAAAACAACAAAACACAAAACTAACCTTTCACAGATAGTGAAATCGTGAATAGGGATTGATTTAACACGAGTTGTCTGTGTTTTTTCTGATGAAAGAAACACGCAAAAACACACGCTATTTGGAGTACAATGTAGGACCAAAATAACGGGGAGGGAAAAGTGTCGTAGGATATGATGATAGATAGAGAGAACACATACAAAACAAAGAAAAGTCCACGTGCTAAACATATGCTTTTGTGGTACCATGGGTACACCCTAGTACCATTTTTACTTATCCCACCTTCTTTTAAAAATGAGATGTAATTTTCTATTTGTCCCGGTTGCTTATATTTACGTTTAGTTGAGAAACACTACTTTATTTTTAAAATGTTTTGTGGAAAAGCAACAGAAATGTGATTCAAATCAACATTTTCCAACAAAATGTTTTGAAAACACAAATCCCTATTTCCAACAACAAAGAAAATTACAAACAAATTTTAGTTGTTTTCGCTTGTTTCCATTTTAACCCACCACCCTTCCTCCCTTTCTTCAAATAGAAAATAAACATCAATGCTTGCGTTTTACATATTTCAAGTATTTTGTGGAGATAAATTCTCATTCCATATTTTTACAAAACTAGAGATAGAAAACAAGAGAATTTGTTCTCCAACTAAACGCACCCTTAAAGTTTGTAAATTTTTTAGATAAAAAAGAAAAAAAGAAAAAAGTTGTGACTTAGGCGATTTGGGCGACTTATCCTCCATTTTTTTTAATATTTACAAGTGTTTTATGCAAGTGCAATAATGTTGACAAGTGTCTCCATGCAACTTGAGCGACTTGTACTTGCATAAGAAACTTGTCAACATTTAAAAAGGTGAGAATAGGTCGCTCAAGTCTCCTGTGGTATTTTGAAAAGTCATTTTTTTTTTTAAGTATAGACTTTGAGCGACCGGGGCACACAGAGAATTGCCTCTAAAAGTTATTAACTGGATAACTTATCCACCTTCTTTAAAAATTATTAACAAGATAAGATGGTTTTTATAAGTTTTTGTTCCTGTCTTTTTTTCTTTTAGTATTTTTAACTTGTCAAACTTTTTATTTTTTGTTCCGATATTTTTGATAGTTTTACCACTTTATTAATAGGACAAAACAAATTTTAATGGTTTTACTACTTTGGACACAAAACAGTTTTAATAGTTTTCTGCTCCGTATTTTTTTATGTTTTACTACTTTTGGCTTATCAGACTTTATATTACCTATTTCGTTTTTTTATTTCACAATTTTAAAATAAAAATAAAATTATAAAAAAAAAAGGGGGACTAATAACCAAACCCTAAATAAATCATCACCATTTTCGTTCATTGAAAAATGGTTTTAATTTAAGTGATTGGATGTTGAAGTTTACGAGGGTGTTCGAGGTTTTACTGCTATTAATAGTTAGATCAACGGTTTAAACTTGGTTGGGTATATATTTTGGGGGGATTAAGAAAAGGGTTAAGAACCGTTACGGAATACACCGGTTAAGTGATGTATATATAAGCGAGTAAAAGGAATTGAAATGTATCTAACATGGCATATAATTCTATAGTGTGTATTAGTTTTTCGAGTAGTGCTATTTATACTTAAAATACATGCTTAAATACATACCTAATGAATAAATCACTTGTACAAATATATTATATATTTTCTATCTTCAAATTCTTAACAATCATTTTTTCAAATCAACCAATCAAACCATTAGGTACATAAATAGTGTTAGCATCAAGATTCAAGGTGGATTGGGCGGTCTCGGTTGATGATTTGAATAAAACATGATAAAGTTTAGTGAGAGAAAGTAGAAAAATAAAGTGGATGTGAAAACTTGTAAATTATTGATTTCCTTACACTAGTTTCCCACACTCCTCAAGTGAAGACTTGAGGGGTATATATAGGACAAATACAAGACAATTTTCTATATATTACAATAGTAGTCCCTGCGTAATACACATACTAGTTGTCTACTCTAACAATCTCCCTCTAGCTGGAGATATACGTGAATTGGTTACAATGATTCCCAACAAGTACATAACAATAATGTATACAATGCTGATGCAGTGTAGTGCCCTTTGAGGATGTCTTCACAGCTCTTGATCTTCTCGTATCTTCCTCATCTTGCTTGTATTACTTGCAGAATCACTTTAATGATCTAATTGGGTTTTTACTCCCTCCTAATTAGTAAGCCCTTTACTTTTACTTGCTCCCTCCCAACTAACAACCTGTCTCATATAATCCCTTATGCTTGTAGAAGAAGTGTCTCTGAATTCTGCCCAAAATGTCTTTAGTCTCTTATCTTTTCATGCGCAGCCGAAAATGGATCATTCACTGATAATCTGTAACTTCTTCACGGGTTTTGTTTGAGGGGCATCATATAAAAAACACAGCTCACATAGAATGCGTCCAATTTCTTGAATAAAAGCCCCGATGTACACATTTCTCCCTCCAGGATGATGACGATCTCTCGGAATCATCATAAATAAGTGTACATGCCATAAATATATCAACTGGAAGCAACATACATATAATTCAATACCCCATGAGTGGATGTCCATTGCTACCTCTCTTTAAAATCTCTCAAATCAACCTTGAAGCAACTTATCCACAATACAATCGGTTAATAGTAATAACCACGTACGGAGATGACCCATTATAACGAATTTGAGAATGAAGTAAAACCCCTCATGTAGAAACTAGAAGGGGGGGGGGTGAATAGTTTCACCGTTTATATATTACATTTTAAAATCTTTTACAAGTTTCTTTTAAAGACTTTTAGATTCGAACTTTATGCGATATCAACACAACAATATATGAACACAATGAATATAAATAATAATTACGAAGTAAGGAATGTAAAGGAGTAAAGAGAAGAAACGATGAAACCAAGACACAAAGATTTATAGTGGTTCGGCTACGAAACTCTATCTTTGCCTTTCTCCATTCCTCGAGTATCACACTCGAGAGTTCACGACCACTATGTAAACAAGCTCCCTTTAGACGGAGAAAACCATACACCAACGCTTACACCTATTTACGACACTTTGCGGAATGTCGAGTTCTAGTTCTAGCTAGAACCAATCTACACTACACTACACACAATACTACACGGACATACATACCGTCCAATCTACAATCACCCACGGACGTACACACCGTCCAAATCTACCTATTACACAACAACTCACGACTTACACAAGTCGAATCTACCAATATACAAGAATGGAGATATAAAGAATATAGATCAAGGAGAGAAACGTAACAATGGTTACGAGGTGAATGACTAGACTCCAACACTTCGTTTCTGGACGAATACGAGTGTTCTTCTCTTACACTTTGAGGGAAGATGAATGTGATCACTTGTAAACAATCACCAATATGTTAATGTGATCAAAGATGAAAGTTGTGAAAGATTTGAGAAGACATAAAATTTTAATGCTTAAGAGGTGAATTTTTCTATGGAATAGTGCAATATTTATAGTCATCAAGAGGAGCGGGGGATGGTCCCATAAAGACTGGACGGTCCCATATATATAAGGGACCGTCCTATAGATTCCGCTCCTGTTTTTTTTCTTTTAGTGGAAAAATGTTTATCTGGTGAAAATTTATCTGATTTGGGCAGGAAAATTCAAATTCAAATATTTTCTTATGAATAAAACATTTATTCAAATTATAAAAATAATTTCTAAAAGTTATTTGTAAAAATTTTGTCACATTTATGAAAATGTAAGTTTTAGGGACAAAATAACTTCTTTGATCACTTAACAAGATTGGTAAGATGTTTATTCATACCTTAAGTGATGTTATAGATGAAACGAGATTTCTCAAATAAAACTTATCAAGTATATTTTTACGTAACGTGTTCTTACATTTTGTGATTATAAAAACATAAAGAGATCGAATAATGCAAACAACATTTTTGACATTATTTGTATTAACACCTCGGACTTGTGACTTAAGCTTGTACTAATTTGTGACCAAGAACCTATATTGAGTACTACAACATAACTCCTTGCAATATAGGTAGAGTCATATACCCATTCAGCCATCCTTAACTGTATATGAAATAACCGTCTCTTGAACAATCCACAACCTCGTGTGACACTGAGTACTACAATGCAACTCCTTAAACTGATAGTTATTGTGAGCATTAAGAACCAACTTATGCGTTTATAAATCACACACATAGCTAGATGTCCAAGTCTTAATCTCTATTCAATGAATGCTCAAACAAGGATCTCCAATAAGTCTTACATCCAACCAACCTCGAGACTTTGAGATACTAAGTACAAGAACCCGTGAAATGTCACTTCAACCTCAAATAAGCGATAAAAATCAACCCGTAGTCATCTTTCTGTTACCATTCAAAATTTAGCCGTTTTTCATTTGATGTGAATCTTGATAAGGATCGTTTTAGTGAGACATAGTTTGTTGAAGGTTAAGTTAAGTTTTTGTTGAGAAAACCTGGTTAACTCGCTAGCTACCTCGCTGAATTAGGATATAGATTGGTAGGGTTTAGCTCAGTAGGATTTAGCTCGACAGGATTCAGATCAATAGGTTTCAGCTCTGTAGGTTTCAACTCAGTAGGATTTACCTCAGTAAGATTTAGCTTGGGTAAGGGTTTAGCTTGGTAGAAAGCACGAACATAAACAAAAAAACAAGCCTAAAAACTTCTAATTTTAATTGTTTTAACCCCTTTTTTTTGAAAAATCCTTTATATAAACACTATATCCAATGGAAAAACAACAACTATTAAAATAAAACACGTAAAATCGAATATTAAGACAAAAGTACACATTTTTTGCTATAAACCACACGAACTCAAATTTTAACCACCTAAAACGAGTTGTTTCGAGCCATAAACCACGAATCACCCTTGAGGATCTTTGATACCACTTGTTAGCAACAAGATGGAAGGTGTATTGGGCGATCTTTGTTGATAATTTGGATAAAACATGATAAATTTAGTGAGAGAAAGTAGAAAGAGAAAGTGGATGAGAAAACTTGTTTATTTTAGATTTCCTTACACTAGTTTCCCACATCCCTCAAGTGAAGACTTGAGGGGTATATATAGGACAAATATAAGTCAACTTTCTAGATATTAGAATAATAGTCCCTGCATTATACGCATACTAGTTGTCTACTACAATTCACGTAAATATCGCTCAGCTTCATTTCTAACAAGTAGGCATGATTGATTATTAGGCACAACAATTATTTTTCTAGTCTTAATCCCCGTGCAGGTATGAGATTTAAAGTATGAATAAAAATAATAGATATATTTAGTTTATGTTTGTTTTGGTGTGAATATATAAATTTTATATTTGATGGATTCGATTCTTTCCAAAACCGCCATACTTATTTATAAAACATATATTTGAAGACGCTAAGAAACATACGTACACGGTTTTAGATCTGAAACAACTTTAGTATTGATTCGTCGGGAAACCAATTATAGAGAATTATAGTATTTTGGGTAACTAAAATGTATTAGATTTGAACACCGGGATCGTTCCAAGCGAGAGATGAAAGGAATTTTCAACTCACGTCGCGTTAATCGGGATTTGAATGTGAAATAGGGAATTTTGGGAGATTTCTACACTATAGGGCAAGGAATAATAAAGGGAACCAACTAAGGGCACTAAATCTATTATGCAAACAAGGAATCAAAACCAATTATGCAAAATTAAACTAATACGCGAATTACGTTTAAACTAAAACGTGAATTAAATGCAAATTAATCTAATTAAACCCTTAAAAGTGAAATAGTAATTTTCTAAAACTAAAAATGAAATTTGAAAATTATCTAAAATTTAAAACTAATTTTTATGATTTTTCTTGATTTTATTTGAATTAAAAACTAATTTTGAACTTTTAAAATAGATTTAAAATGCTAAAAATTATGAAAACTTAAGAGAAAATTACAAAAATATTTTTCAAAAAATCTTAACTAGGTAAAAATAATTTTCAAACTAAATTTTTATTTTTCTGACTTTTTATCTAATTTCTATGAATTTAAAACTATTTTAAACTAATTAAATTGCTAGAAAATGCTATTTGAACTAGGAAAAATGAGGAAAACTATTTTTTTTGTCTTTTTGATTTTTTTTAATCTAATAAAATTGAAATTATATTTTTGTGGGCTTTTTCTGATTTATTTGTATTAAAAGCTAATTAAAAAGTGCTAAAAATAGATTTTAAATGTAGAAAAATAGTAAAAAGCTATGAAAAATAATGAAAAATTCCAGAAAAAGTCCTAAATATTATTGAGATGCTATGAAAAATATAAAAAGGAACTTGTGAATGTAGGATAAGCTAAAAGAGTGCAAACTGATACTAAAAGCTATGGAAAAATAAGCTAATTACTACAATAAGCAACCATAAGCTATAATAAGCTAAATAAAGCTTAAACCCGCTAAATCAACTTAAAGCAACTAATCAAGACCAAATAAGCTCAAGTTAAAAGCAACAAAGCACTTAACCAATCCTAATAGCTAATCATCCAAACAGTCCTGAGGTGCCAATTTCAAGCTAATCTACAAGCCTACAAACAAATGCTTTTGGAAAAATAGATATTGGAACCTCAAGATGACATGCCCTAGTGCTTAATTTCCAAAAATGAGCTTATATTGAAATGTATTGAACTCTAGAGAAGCTGATGAAAATGCTAAATTGCATATGATATTCATCAGCATACTGATACATGACACTTTAGTGAAAACCACCTCATTTTAAGCACTAATTTAACTGATTTATAAAATTTGTAAAATTATTCTAAAATGACCCGGTTAAACACAACCAATTAGAGATCTAAAATCCAGATTTGCATATTACAATGACTAGAAATGAAGGTTTTAAAAATATAAAAGTAGAAGCAAATTGCAAGATAAATTGGATTTTTGACTTTTTTTAAGAACTTGTTGCTTTGACTTTCATGAACTTTGATCTAACAAAACTGACTAGGAATGATATTATAAGGTAAAATGAGACTGAATATAACTATATTTACTAAATCTAAAACTAAATGAAGATTATGCTAAGTTATATCCTACTGAAATGAAACTAATGATAGTTTATAATTGATTTTGACTTTAAAATGAAAACAATGCAAAAACAATGAACTAATAAACCTTATAAATCCTAACAGAGACTAATGCAACTAAAACTAACCACCAAACCTAACTCTAATACAATGCTAATCTCTGATCCAAACACTCCTTAAGGGACTGTTATGATACTTAGCACACCAAATCACTCTTATAAGCTGAAAATAACTTCAATACAGATCCAGTTAATTGAATTAGACCTAAATCAAGCTAGATGACAGATCATAATAGTCTCAAACACACTATTAAATAATGATAGTTTCAACAATTATGAGTATGCATAAATAATAAGTGAGACAAAATAAGTTCTAATCTATCAAATTAAGCTACTAGAGACTCAATTAAGCTATTCTACTAGTAATAAGCTAAAACTAACAGGTTTATACTAATCAAGCCAATAAATGCAAGTTTAAGCTAAAAATGGAATTACACTTACTTAAACCTCAGGTAAACAGAGGTTACCAATTAAATGGCAGCTACAAGCTCCAGCTTTGTTAGGTTCCCATTTATGTAACACAAGCATCAATATAAGAAATACGAAAGAAAGTGATCGGTTGCACACTACACACACACACATTAAGATGATAAAGAAAGGACAAGCATAAGTGTAATATGAAAGTGAACAACCAACCTTCAAATGAAGGTTTACAAGGCTATTTATAGGAGAGGGAGCTAGGGAAACACTCCTAGTCCCTTCCTTTCCTTATTGGATATGGGCCAAGGCTTATGGGCTTTCTACATAAGCCTTGCCTTTAATACTAACATAAAAGCCTAATTAAGCTAACTATTACATATTAATTACTAACACTTGTAATCTAGTTTAGGAGTGATAACGTTGTAGGTGCTGATGTAATAGTAGCTTTGACGTCTTCTGACATTCTTCTTTCTTGTGAGAAGAAGTGTCTTGATTCCAACAATCTCCCCAGTGTAGGGATCTTGTTTGCTTTGAAGTTTTTCAGCTTTGACGTCATCATTTTCTTTGTTCTTTGATCTTTGTTCTTTGTGATGGTAGTGATAGTATGTTGTGGTTATCTGCATCAGGTCCGCTTCGTTGCTTCAGTGTCTCCACGTCTTTCTCCAAGATGCTCATACACTCATTAACGTTGGATTTCAGTACTGATGTAGTTCTCTTAGTCTTTAAACTTTGTAGATTCTTTGGCTTTGACGAAGAATCATTTTGACTTTGTGTTGCCTTTTGAGAGAACTTCAACTAGTGTTGATGTTGGTATGGGCATGTGGAGAATCTGCACGATCTTTTCCACCCGCAAGCATCCATAAGAAGAAAACATAAAACATGGGTTAGAAACAATCAGCGCTTACAAGTTTGAACTTCGAGTGTGTTAACAGCATAGTGTGAAAACACGACTCTAATTCTCATAAAGGCTGTTCCTGAACTGGAGTCCCACAAGTGAGATAACGCGATGTACCGAAGTACACCTACAGTTCAGATGAGTCGTTGAGGTACACCGAAGCATCACCTCACGACTGTAGACCGTTTGAAAAACACTAAGCGTAACCCACAAGGAGTTACCGAAGTAACATGCTGTTAGGGCTATTTGATGTTGACCCTGGCAGGAGTTTCCATTCAATCACTCAGGATCACATGTGTGAACCTCTCATAAATGTTCTCTACAGATTGCTAAGATCTGTGTAGGACTCGATAATGTATCACTTATGTCCTTAATGTTGAACGACAAGTGATGAAATGTCAAGTGTACCTACGAGATCTTTGATGAATCTCGTGGCTCTAGACTCAATAGTGCGCTTTGGTTTTCCTGAGCGGAGACTAGGGAGAGGGTCTCCTTTCTTCAATACCAGCAATCTCTAAGCGAAAGCCGATAGTTTACGTAGGGTTCCCCGTGAGAATGAAACAAGCTTCTGTTGAGAGAGACTTGAGTGGCTAAGAAGGTTTAGTGCATGCGTCACTGGGTCCATGACAACTTTAATCTTCAATACCGGTGTCATCACGTGACAACCAGTAGCATATGAATTGAACCCGGTGTCTGCCCTAAGTTGAATAATCTGGATGGCTATTTCTTTTCACCCTTTTCTTTACTTTTATTTTTAATTCTTCAACTCCTTCTTTCTCCGATTCTAATTTTCTCCTTTTTATAATCATACCTAAGGACTTCTAATTCTAACTATTGTTGGTGTCCTTGGGTAGATCCCTCCGGCTCTGGCGGATCATAGGACGGTTATTCCTAACCTTAGTCACCTTATAACTCCATGACTATCCTATGTTGCCATAAAAACCATTATCTTGAAAATCTCTCAAAGTGGTTATGAATAAAAGCATTTTGTACCACTGTGAGCGTTTAGAATTTTGCAGAAATACTCCCCCTCCACACGTGCTTAAGTATTTTGACAGAAATCTGCACGGTGAGAGAAGAGCGCGCACTTTTGAATTGATCAACTCAAGATAGACAATTCCCCGCGAGACACGGTTACGTTGCATATTTAAAGAGTTGCATTGTCAGCTTTTAGGTGACAACTAGCTCTAATAACTACCTTGAAGGTGTGGACAAACCTCGAAAGGTTGTCAAACCCGTCAAAGTTCATGTCTACCAAGAGTTTCTCGAATGGTACATTCTACTCGGACAAGTCCTTTGCGAGACACGTTTACATCACTAGCGAACTAGCTTGAAATAATTACCCGTCCCGGACAAGTCTTTTCGAGTTACTAACATTTAAGATCTCATCAATTCATTGGTAAGTCTTTAGCACGACGATTCATTTGCAATTCACAACATATTTCTTATCACATAATTTTTCTCTCCCTAAAAAATGGCATATAAATGTTATTTTTGACGAAATTTTGATGTCGTATATGTCCATTTCGAGTTTTGTAGGAAGATTTCCACGAAGAACCATTTGTGAACAAAGTTTTTAATCAAATACTCCCCCTCAACAAGTGATATTAACTTTTGACGTTTTGAAACTCATAAGGGGAAGTACTTGTTCTTTTAAGCAAAACTTTGAAAGTGAAAGTTTTGATTGGTTTTACTCAAAAGTAAGAAGCTTTCGCTCCTTTTATAGGATTGTGGCACTGAAGCGTACCACATGGTCCTTTTATTACAAGTATAGGTTGTGCACTGTTATGTGTGCACAAGCCATAGTCAATTAATCAAACAAAATCACAATCAAGAGATTACCCAATGATTACAGACGATCAGCTACTTTTTGAGGACGTTGGTAAGTCAGAATCTGAAAGTTTGGTCATCCTCCCACATAGCTCTTCCAACCGTCGCATCTGATCCCGATGAAGCAACCTTTCATCAATCCAAGTGATAAATCAACGAACATCCTTGCGATCCTTTGAATTCCATCTCTTCGTCTGAATTTTACCGAACTCAATATCCTTCAAACGATATGCCAATCCATTTCGAACCATCTCCAGGGTGGCGTCATAGAACTTTGTGAATTTCATCGAACGCCATGAAGCAAGTATGATGATTTTCACTTCGATAGACAAACCCACACTTTTGGTTTATGAACGATTTTGCACTGAGGTTCTTGATTGATTCCGTTGAAGTGTAGAATTTTGGTAAGATTCAACCCGGAGATGGAGATCTTCAACACGCTCTTTGATATGAAGCGTATGAGAACAAGGAGTGCAGTAATGTACTTGATCTGACTCTCGGTTGAGGTTCAGGTCGGGACTCAGGTATGTCGTGATCCTCACCACCAGTGTATGTAAAGTGATCAATGGTTTTCTCCATTGGTGGTGCGGTTTCTGAATCCCTTGGTTAATCAGATGGTGGTGGCTGTGAAGCTTGTTGTGTAGTGGTGATAGCCTGCTTAACCATTTGACGAATCATTGGATGGAGTTGCCTTCTTAACAGATTTTTTTGTTGACTTAGTTGTTTCTTTTGTTGATGGAGGTGATGATTGAGATGATGATTTGGGTTTGGTGGAAATGTAAAAAGGTGGTTCAGAAGACTTTTGAGGTTTGTGTGTTGGATTGTCAACTATGTAGTTGTCTAATTCCTTCTTTAACTTTTCCTCTTCAACTCTAGCAGCTTCTTCAGCCTCTTTTTGCATCATTTCCTCTTCAGCCACCAAATTGTCATCATCAGTGACTCTTTCATCCTTATCATGATCGTAATCTCCTTCGTCATATAATTCCACATCTTCACCATGCTTTTCTTCTTGCGGTTGTTAGTTGTTGTGGTGGTTGCTTCATTTCAACAGTTGTAGTGACAGTGACACCCTGATCCTTAACGGGTTGATTTACCGGATCAGATGGGGTAAGAGTTGTTTGCAATGGATCTTCCATAAGTGGAGGACTACTGCTTTACCCTCTTGCCCCACCGGGTTGATTAACCGGAAAGGTTGAAGCATGGTATTCCATCCATTTCTGCTTTAATGTCTTACGAAATTGTATTACCTCATCCATTGAATCATACTCATCATCAGGATGACTTTGTGAGCATGAATTTGAATGGATGTTGCATAAGGATGTCCACAGCAAATCTGCAAGATGATTCAGAGCATATGAAGTTGTTGAAGATGACACGGAGATTGTTCTTGCCAATTGTTTTGTCGTATCCAGCTGGGAATGTGTATGCCATCGAGAGCTCAGTTGGGGCATTGATGTTTGCTTGATTTGCAACCATTTTGTGATCTGAAAGGTATTAGACAAAAAAGACAGACATATGGAAACACAATGTGTTTGTTTTAGTCTGATTTATTATCTAATTCCTTGTTTGATGGTAACATGTTTATGTTAGTTACAAGTCCTAAGTCACATTTGTCCAATTGTTTGAAGTTGATGTGATAAGTTACGTGTTAATTTTGAAAGTTCAACGTCCAATTTTTCACTTAACACACAACATATTAACTTATGTGAGCTTATATGAAACATCAGGTATTTGTGATTTATGCGTAACATTTAACAAGTAATATACGTGTAACATGCCAAAATGTAGAGAACAGTGGGTTATGTATAACAAGGATCCTTATGCGTAAGAAAAGAGCTTATGCGTAGTAGTAAGCTAAAGCTTAAGACCAAGCTTATGCGTAAGAGTTTCTTACGCATAAGACAAGTTCTAAGGCTTTAGGCTTACGTGTAGGAATAAGCTAGATGTTAGGCGTAAAGTTTACTCGTAAGAGTAAAGCTTATGCGTAGCAAGCCTTGTTCTGAATATCTTTCCAAGATACGCTTAATCCACTGTAGACCTCTTATGCGTAAGAGTTACGTATAAGATTTCTCTTAGGCGTTACCTTTACGCATAAAAGTATTCTTTAGGCGTTACCTTTACGAATAATTAACCTGTTAAATATAAACATGAAAACATGATTGCAGTTAATTCCAAACATCTTTTAGATCACAAAACAAGCATAAGAACATATCAGATACACACACAAAGACTTAGGCGTAAAATTACTTAAACCCTAGACCCTTAATCTACACGTAAGAGATATAGCTACACAAATCAAACAAGAATGTTTCTGGAGTGTTATAGATGTCATATGAGTGCAATGGAACAAGATTTAACACATTTCCACCACAAAATCTGAAGATTCATGGGAGATGAACCCCCAAAAAAAACCTAAAACTTAATTCTTACAGTTTGGATGTTTCTGGGCTAATTTAAAAGGTTCAAAACATGCATATATACTTATTTTAACACTTTCTTGACCACCTAATAACATATCACAGAATAGAAAAAACCCTGAATGAGCGCAAGAACCCTAGAATTCAAATTAATGAAATTTAAGATTCTGGAAGGTTATGGACGATTGAAACAATTTTAATAGACATTAAAAAAGGTTTTAACATAACTCATTTCAATCCAAACACTTTTTTGCATAGACACCCAATTCGTTCGAGTGAAAAATTTTCCAAAATCAGTTTAAAGAGTTTTAACTGTTGGATTTGAAAGATTTTTGAAATTCTTGTTTAGAATCTTGATCAAAACAATTTAGAACTAACAGATTATGAACAACTTGAACGGATTTTGAAGATTTGATTTGGGCCGTTTGATCTTGGTGGTTTAGGAGTAAATGCACTTAAAGTGGTGCATTAAATGTGTTAGGTGAATGCTTTTGTTAAAATTAATTTGCCAAGTTGACACATTCAGTCCTTCAACCTTAAAGAGGTTTCAACCAAGATCCTTTAACTTCCTTTTAGGTTAGACAAAACACTTGTAAGGCAAGAAAATTAACGATACTCCCCTTCAACTTTTGAAATAATGAATTTTGAAAAACATTTGAGTCCGAGGAGAGTATTTGACAAGAAACGTATCCACCATTTTAGAAGAAACAACATAATTTTGGAAACATGCAAGTACAAAGTTTTATAAAACTGAAAAATATTTACTTTCTCCCCCTCAACACTTGTTCGGGAAAATAATGAAAGTTTTGATAGAGCAAAGTGTTGACGGAAGATTTGTACTTGAAATGTTTGAAAGAAATTTAGATAGAAGAATATTTTTGAATTTTATGAATTTTATATTTTTGTATTTTGTTTTTGAAAAATATTTACAAAAGAGGTTTTGGTGTTTGACAGGTTTTACGATTGTTTTAAAAAATCGTCCAGTTCCTCTGGAGTCAAACACCTCATACCAATCCGGTGGACCAACTCATTAAACCTAGCAGGAGCTAAGGCTTTGGTGAGAAGATCTGCCAGTTGGTATTCAGTACCCACAAAGTATAATTCAACGGTACCCTTTTCCACATGCTCCTTGATGAAATGATATCGAAGATCGATGTGTTTTGATTTCGAATGTTGAACAGAGTTTCACGATATCGCTTCGATTGTCGCAGTACATCGGGATTCTTTCAAATACGTAACCATAGTCTTTGAGTTGTGTTCTCATCCAAATGACTTGTGCACAACACGCCGACATGGCTACATATTCTGCTTCTGTTGAGGACAGCGATGTACAATCCTGCTTCTTCGATTGCCATGACACCAGTTTATCACCAAGAAATTGTAAAGCTCCTGAAGTAATTTTCCGAGAATCTAAGCAACCTGCGTGATCAGCGTCTGAAAAAGCTATTAGTTCAAAACGAATCCCGGATACCAGATTCCCAAATTAATGGTTCCCTTGATGTATCGGAGGATTCTTTTAGCATCAGAGAGGTGAGTTTCAGTTGGTCTTGACTGATAACGGGAGCAAAGATATATAGCAAAGACAATATCAGGTCTACTGGCTGTTAGATACATGAGAGACCCAATGATACTTCGGTATTTGGTAGGGTCAACCAATTTCCCATTCAAATCAGCATCCAGTTTCTTGGTATGTGCCATTGGTGTGGCATAGGTGTCACAGTTTTGCATTCCATGTTTGTTTAAGATTTCAAGGGCATATTTGGACTGACTCAGAAAAATACCATGGGGTGATTGATGAACTTGAAGTCCTAGAAAGAACGTAAGTTCACCTATCATGGACATTTCAAAATATTTTTTCATGAGTTTTGAAAAAGCGTTTGAGTATTTTAGATGTGTTAACCCAAAAATGGTGTCATCCACATAAATTTGAACGATTAAAATGTGTGCCCCGTGATATTGTATGAATAGTGTAGGGTCGACCGAACCTTTGACGTAATTATTGGCGATAAGAAAGGATGACAACTTATCATACCACGCCCGAGGGGCTTGTTTGAGACCGTAGAGAGCCTTATTCAGTTTGTAGACCTGATTAGGAAACTCTGGATCAACGAATCCTTCTGGTTGGCTAACATAGACCGTTTCTTTCAGTTGTCCATTTAGAAAAGCAGTTTTGACATCCATCTGAAAGACCGTGATGTTCATGTGAGCCGCAAACGCCCGAAAAATCCGTACAGCCTCAAGACGAGCAACCGGAATGAATAATTCTTCAAAGTCAATACCCTCTTCCTGTCTATAACCCTTAGCTGACCTATTTGATTACGGTTCCTTCAACATCAATTTGTTTTTCAAATCCATTTGAGACCAATGACGAAGACCCCTGTTGGTCTTTCAACCAATTCCCATACTTCAAGACGTTTAAACTAGTTGAGTTCTTCTTGCATGGATTCAATCCAGTTGTCTTTGGTCATTGCATCTTTAATATTTTTAGGTTCAGATTGGCGACAGGTGAGTGCATAAATGCAATGTTCACCGTCTGTGTGAAGACGTTGTCTAGTTACAATTGGTTGATTCGGGTCACCAATAATGTTTTCAAGAGGATGGTCTTTCGTCCAACGATGTATGGAAGGTTGATGTTGATATACATTCTGTAGATTAAGAGGATTCAAGTGGCTTGTAGATGATTCCGCAACATCAGGTGTGGCAGTTTCATTTGCAAACGGATTAAAGAATGCATTTGGATCATAATCTGCAGGTGGGGGTACTTCATTGTTCAGAATATCATCAGCTGGTTCAACGTCGTTGGATGCGGTTTGTTCAATTGTTGTTGTAGAATCAACTGGTGGTGCTTCCTCAATAGTAGTTGTTGTAGCAGGTGTATCAGGTATTGGATTTTGATCAGGTTGAGCAGCGGAAACATTTGATACAGTTGGAGCACGTTCATCAATATCATCACTAAACAGAGGAGCAAATAGCTGTTCCATTTGACGTCGAGTTAGTTGTAAACTAGGTTCAGCTGATGATGGGGTTTGAGGGAAGTTTAAACGGTTATGACCGGGTTTCAAGCTGTTATGCTCAGAAGCCATAATGAAGAAGTTTCAGAATCAGCTTCCCCCCAAACTGACAACTGTCTTTAGCAGATTTGAAACTTTGATGAAGTCTACATTTCTTCTAACTTTTGAAGGTTTCAGTACGCAACGAAATTTGTAGATGAGCAGTAAACCACACAATGTAAATCTGACTTATTGCGGAAAATCAGTTCGGGGGTAACATGCAAGAAATCAACAAGATCTTCTCACGTATGTAGATGCTTCACACCAAACAAACCGTGAAAGACGAAATGAAACGACTTCTCCCTGAATGTTGTGGTCTATCGGAATAATAATCACTTGTGAGTATGCAGTTACTCGATAATGACCGTGTGTGAGGCATCATAACATCCTATTTTGGTAACTTTACACAAGATAACCCGTGAAAGTTGAGACGATAACACTGAATTAAGACGTTTGAGTCACATATCGTCTCATTTCTTCCCCCTGATTGAAGAAATTCATGAAGGGAAACGGGTTTTCAAAAAAAATCCAAAAGAAAATCAAGAAGAAGCATAATCAGATCAAGGAAGCAAACACCACCTATACTCTCTTCCCCCCGATGTTTTAATTGAATCAGAATCATACACCACATATGTTGATGATGAATTGAAGACAGCGAAACTATGTATGTCCAATTAATCGAACAGGTGTGAAGTACCATAAATATCTCATGAGAATCAACTGCTGATAAAACTTCTCTGCTCATAATGTTGATCATCAGCTGTGTCATTGTTGTTGGAAACCGTTTGATCTGCTGTTATCAAAGATTCGATAGGAGGTGAATCTACAACAACGGTAGTTGTTGTAGTTTCAGAGTGTATCCGAAATTAGAATATGATCAAGTTGTGTGGCGGAAACATTCGATACATCTGAAGCACGACTTTTGAAAGACTCTTTATCCAGAGGAGCAAGAAATGTTTCCAATTCTTGACGATTAAGTACAATGGTGGAGCAGCTAATGGATCATTAAATTTTAGACGGTGAGAAACGGGTCCTAAGATATTGTACTTAGAAGCCATAACTGTTGTACCTGTAAAGAAAATAGGAGGGGGCAAGATAGAAAAAACATGGATCCCCAAGTGTGACTGGGTTCCAGATGTTAGAAGCATAAAGATGTAGTGTCAATAATCTTCTTGACACTTGAACATGCTATTTTGATAAGTTCCTTTCCTACCTCAGGGATGGATGTTGTGGGTTTCACACTTGTTTTGATGCAACTACTTAGTATCTTGCCTGTAGGAAGCCACCTAAGACCAACAGTGTTGAAAACTCTACCCGTTGGAATCCATCTAAGGTTAGATCTAGGGGATGTTGAAACTTCTTTTGGGAAGAGTCTGCGTCCTATATTGATCCACCTATTAGGTTTCTAAAATTTTACGTTTAGATCAACGGGTTTATTTCTAACTGTTTGTTGATTAAACTTAGGTTTTGGTTTGCTACTACAAGCAGTGTTATGCAACACACTAGAAGGCATCACACTAGGTCGTGAACCTAAGATTCCATCTTTTTGGAGTAGTGCCCTTTTCCTAGCCTTTTCTAGATCATAGTTCTTGTGCAAGTCATTTGTAACATATGAATATTGAATTTTGATGCTCGGTTTAGACACTGTGTTCGAACTAATCCTAGACGGGCCAGGTGCAACTACTTGTTGAGGTTTAATAGAATCAGATTTAATAGAAACAGGTTTAACAGAAACAGAAGCATTTTTCTTAGGCCAAGAATGTGGAGTGACATGATTTGTCAAATGATTATTCTCAACAACTTGGGAGGCAAACCGTGGTTTTGAAGATTTTGATCGTTGAGATTTAAATGCAGTTGGTTGTCTAACTACTGATTGTTTTCTGAAAGGTTGTAGAGACGACTTCCCCCAGATTGTTGGTTTTGCAAAATTAGTATCCACACTCTTGTTAGTTGCTTGAATTTGAGCCTCTAAATGCTCATTTTCTTTTACTAATGAATCCACACGATTGCTTTGTTCATTCAAAGATTTACTGTTTGGCTCTGAGTTTAAAAATTGTTTTGCATTTTAAGTTCAAGAGAGATGCAATAAGCCTCAAGTTTTGAAAAATCTTTTTGAAACTGAGCAATGGTCTTTTTGAGAAGAATGTTTTCATATTCAAGAGTTTGATTTGACGTATCAGTTGAATTGTTTGCAAGTAAGGGCTCAGACATGAGATAGTTGTCTGGACATTGTGCAACATACTGGTCAACCTCTCATTCATTTCTGAATTCAGGTTGATCAGTATATTGTGTTGCATTCGCAGTCAGAATATGATCAACAGTAGATAGTACCTCAACCATTTGTTCATTGTCAAAGTTCGGCTCTGGGTCATAGATGGGTAAGATATCTTCCTCAACCATTTGTTCTTCGTCAAAGTTGGTCTCGGTGTCATAGTTAAGAATGATATCTTCTCCAGATCTGCTGCTGTCATCCTGCTTATCTAATGTTACAACCTCATTGTCCGCAATACCGACAAATGTAGTAATCACAACATTCTCAACACCCCGTTGAGCATTCCTTCCATGTACATCAACTCTTTCATCTTGCACGATTGCAGGATTTCGGGAATTTGATGATGTCTGAGGCTTGGAATTGTTAATTCTTGAGTTCAACATTTTAGTCAGAACCATCCATCCTTCGTTCAATTCCTCAAATGCTTTTGCATCTTCAGAATCATCAGTAGAAAGGTTTGGTGATGAAGGTTTTAAGCAGTAGATGGAAGGTGAGGAGATTAGTGAAGTCTGCATACTTGAAAAGCTGATATAGTGATTTTCAAAATTCCCTCCAAAAATAATTTTGAAAAATTTTCTCTCTCGAAATTTGAAATTCACTATAAAATCCAATTATAAGGTTGTAAGAAACATTTGAGTTTTGACAATTTTTACGCCAAATTTGACCCGAAAATTTTGAATTTGGGCCCAAAAATTTGAATTTTTGACCAAAATTTTCCCAGTTAAACCAAAATTTGAATCTCGCGTAAAAATTGAACGTTTAGTCTCCCCTAAAAATTAAATTTTACTTGTGTTGATGATAGATCTTTGTAGTCGAATGAAACTTGATGTTTGTAGATGAAGTACACTTAGGCGTAGAAACCAGCTTACGCGTAGAAAGAAGCTTACGTGTAGAAAGAATCTTACTTGTAGAAAGAATCTTATGCGTAGAAAGAAGCTTACGCGTAGAAAGAAGCTTACGCGTAGAAACCAGCTTAGGCGTAAACCAAAGGCTTAATAGTAAGAACCTTATGCGTAAGATTTCCTTAGGCGTAAGACAAGCTTATGCGTAGAAAATGCTTATGCGTAAGATGGTTACTTGTAAACTTTTATGCTTAAGCGTAAAACTAGGGTTTTACCCAAAGATCCTTTACACTTATACCAGTGTAAAAGATATCCAAAGTCGAAGTGTTTTCAGGCTTATCCAAGCAAGAAAAACACTGAGTTACCACAAGCTTTGAAGATCGTTGAAGAATATTCCTTATGCGTAAGAAAAGGGTTTCCTTATGCGTAAAAAAAGGACAGTTTTACCAAGCTAGATTCTTCTGCACTAAAACGTTTTGTAAACCTGATTTTTATGATGAAACAGCTTCAAAATCACCAAAACAACAAGAAAGTTTGAAATTTGATGATCCAAAACTACTTTTCACCTTATGCGTAAGAAAGGATGCACGAACCAAATCAAGCTTAAAAATGAATCTACACACGTAAAGTTTGAAACTTTATGCAAAAAACTTAAACTTTAACACCCAACAAACCTTAAACCACTAGAATCTTGAGTTTTTAAGTGTAAAGTAGAAATGTTACAAGAATTGTTGGAATCGCTCCTAACTCGTAAATGGAACGACATTGATAGGATTACATTTTCTATCTTTGTTACCTTAAACACAAGGGCTTGTTATGTCATTTAGGCATAGATGTATGTGTGTGGGTATATAAACCCCTCCATACTTCCATGGAGGGGTGAGTCTCTTAGTGTAATTTTCATCTTTCCTAATAATAAAACACATAGTTTCTCCCTTCTCTCTATACTTTCTCTCTCTTACTTGAAGATGGTTTTCTTCCATCTTCTAAGACCTCCCGATTCACCAAATCTTTCATAAATAGGATCATAACATTGGTATCAAGAGCAAGGTCGGTTTTTATTTGTGGTTGATTTTGGCGATATTTTCTTGTCAAAAAACTCTTGTAAATCTGTTTTCTTACCAAGTTTTAACCTTTTCATTAATTTTTTTGGGTTTAAACAGATTTCTTACAAGTTATGTATCTAAAATGGTCCAAAAAGTCTCTTGCTTTATCAAGTTTTACATAATCTGTTATGTCATCTTTTTGTCCTAACAATATTATGTATTCTTAATATCATCTTTTATGATTTTTTTGTTCCATTACCGTGAAAGTAAAGTGGTCATAAACTGCTGGTCGGAAAATGGTCGGAACAGAAGTCAACAAAAGTCAAAACCCTTACGCATAAGCTGCTCTTATCCAAAGGCAACTCAGTATATCCCTCACTTGGACAAGTGTGTAGATTACTTCTACTGGTGATATCTATCAAGCTTGGATAAGTTTGACAGATTATAGTTGTTAACCTTACGCGTAAACTCACAAAACCAAAGCATAAGACGCGTTTTTACGCTTAAGGTTCAACCTTTACGCATAAGCATGACACTTTACGACTAAGAAAAGCTTATGCGTAAAAGAAATTATTACGAGTAAGATTTTTTGGCATAAGACTTTACGCGTAAGTTTTCAATATTTCTTACGCGTAGGTTCTCAAATCTTCTTACGCATATGACCTTTCTTACAACTTTACGCATAAAGTTTTTTTTTTCTTTTCTGAAAGACCTGACCAGAAGATTAACACCACGACTGTTTGACCAACCCAATATACCAAACATCATCAGCCAATCAAAACGACCTCAGTTTACTCGACCCAAACAACAACTCCAAAAATCTATCAATATCTCATCCTCCACATATTATACTCTTATCTCCATCAAGACTCGACAATGAAATTAAACGACTCATACAAGATCTCAGTTGGGTGCACCTTGGTTTTAACCATTAACAATTTCTTTTAGGTGTCACCTTAACATCATCAATCTATTTTTTTAAGCTTATACTTCATGAAATATCCGAACACTATGAGATAAGAACAAAACAATTACGTCTTATTCTCTCTTCTCTTGGTTCGTTATTGACAAGGAAACACAAGCAAATAAACCCTACCTTAGACCCACGAATGGATCTTGAAGCCCTCAAAAAGTTTTCTTGATTCGTATGAAATAAAAACATGGTATAGGCTGCGTATGGTTGATGTTGGTGATAAATGTGATGATATGTGTCTGATGATTTTTTTTCCGTTTTGGTTTGACTGCCTGAGATGAGCAGAAATACGTGGTTGGTGAGAGGAGTATAGGAGAGAGGCGGATATTATGATAAGTGTGTGTTTAGGGTTAGGTCATGTTGTGATAAGTGAGTCTATTATATCACTTAACCAGATTCCAACTGATTGGATCGGGTATATCATCGGGCTTCATGACTTGCTTTGGGCCCGACGCTTCAGCCTATCCTCTAACCGGGCCCTTATCACAAAAATTGTTGGATCTGTTTTTTTTTATTGGTTTTATGGACGCACTAATTTGTTTGGGCCTTAAGAAATGAACGTTGGAAAGTCATTGTATTATGGACTAAAATGTATTCTTAATACATTGATGTATTATTGGCGTAAATGAGTGGTATTTTGGTTATACAATTTCACGGGGATACATTTTTAACAAGATCGGGATAGACCATTATCATAGTTCACCTTAACCAATTAACGAAGGCTAGTCGTGAGCGTGTAACCGTAAGATGTGAATACGGAGTTTATTCTTTATTATTTATTTGAGGTTGAAGTGGGATATCACGGGTGCGTGTACTTAGTATCTGAAGATATCGGGGTTGATTGGATGCATGATTATTCGAGATCCTTGTTCGAGCTTTAACCGTTACGAATGACAAAGACTTGAGTTGTCTAGTTATACCTGATGTAAGGAGTTACGTTGTTGTGCTCACAGCGTATAACTATCACTTTTAAGGAGTTACGTTGTTGTGCTCAAGTGTCACAAAAAGCTGTGGATAATTCGAGAAACTTTAAGTTTACCTTTTTTCGATGTTGGTAAGAAAAAGGGTTCTTCGTCTAACAATAGTGCAAGTTTAAGTCACAAGTTCGGGTTATTTTACTTCAGTCTCAAGTTCGTCATATTCGGTTTTCTCCATCAGTAGTCACTACAAATAGCCGTCAGAATGATAATGGGGTCGGTAAAGAGTTAGCTGAGAAGAGTATACACAAGTAGAGAAGTCTTATCAGAAATTGATTCTCACATGATATTTATGGTACTTCACAATTGTTCGATTACTTGGACATACATGGTTTCGCTGTCTCCAATTCATCATCAACATACGTGGTGTATGATTCCGATTCATTGAAAACATCGGGGGGAAGAGAGTATAGGTGGTGTCTGCTTCCTTTGATGTTTTTAGATTTTTTTCGAAAACCCTCTCCTTTCATGAATTTCTTCAATCAGGGGGAAGAAATGAGGCGACCAGTGGTTAAAATTTCTCAAGTTGGGGTTATCGTCTCACTTTCATAGAGTTATCGTGTGTGAAGTTACCTAAATATGATGTTGTGATGCCTCACACACGGTCATTTTATCGAGTAATTGCAGATTCACTGGTAACTATTATTCCGATAGACCGCAACATTCAGGGGGAAGTCGTTTCATTTCGCCTTTCATGGTTTGTTTGGTGTGAAGCATCTACATATGTGAGAAGATTATGTTGATTTCTTGCATGTTACCCCCGAACGGATTTTCCGCAATAAGTCAGATTTACCTTGTGTGGTTTACTGCTCATCTACAAATTTCGCTGCGTACTGAAAACTTCAAAAGTTAGAAGAAATGTTTACTAAATCAAAGTTTCGAATCTGCTGAAGACGGATGTCAGTTTGGGGGGAAGCTGATTCAGAAACTTCGCCAAAAAGAAGTGTACATGGAAGCTACTAAAGACATGCAACATGATTTGGGGGGAAGTTAATCTAATTCATACATATTACATCATTTGCCTACAAGTTAAGAAAACGGTTCTCAAGTCAAGGTACAAGAAAAAGAAAAAGAGCGTAAACTTTCTTTATTTGTTTTCTATATTTGTAGTAAATGTTGTAAGTAATCCCTTATGTCGTCCCATTGGGGGAAGATTGTTGGAATCGCTCCTAACTCGTAAATGGAACGACATTGATGGAATTACATTTTCTATCTTTGTTACCTTAAACACAAGGGCTTGTTATGTCATTTAGGCATAGATGTATGTGTTTGGGTATATAAACCCCTCCATACTTCCATGGAGGGGTGAGATTTCTTAGTGTAAGCTTCACCTTTCTTATTAAAATAACACATAGTTCTCTCCCTTCTCTCTAGTCTCTCTCTCTAACTTGAAGATGGCTTTCTTCCATCTTCCAAGACCTCCCGAATCACCATATCAACCAAATATACGGTCCTAAAAAGCTTATTCAGAGAATAAGCTGGTCAATGTCCATCTGGCCCCTTCCATTGCAGGCCACTTCCTAATGCTTTCCACTTTTCAATGCTAAGGTATAATGAACTGATTTGAACTGTTTTTGAATGCAGAATTGAGTAGAGATCTAAGTAAGCACACAATAAGCTAGAGCTGAGCTTATGAGAGCTTATGAGAGCTTATGTAAACAGAACCACAAGCTGTTTGCAGCTTAACAACAGATTAAACTATTTTTTTTATTTTTCAATTATTTTTCAAAATTGTTTTGTGATTTTTGTGTTTGAGAGTAAACAAACTGTAAATGATTATGAAATAAGCTAATATAATCATTTTGAGTACTAATAATCTATTGGAAACACTAAAGCAGTAATTTAAATCAAATGAGAATTTAAGCTGAAAATCATTTTTATTAAACAAACATTTAATACAACTGGAATTTGAAATACAGAAATTACTAAAACAATTAAACAAAATTAAAAACAAGAATAAGCTACTAAAAATCTACTCCAATTCTACACACATAACTATGAAAATGTAGGGGTTTATATAGTTGAGCCAATGAGCTTGGAAGGATCCAGAAGAAGGAAATTTGTGCTTTCTCTTGATCAATCTACACCCTCAGATCATTTCCCATTCATCTCCATTTAATCTCCACCTTTGATTTGACATCTCCACGTATCTCTAGCCAATGGGAGCTCACCTTGGCACACGGATTGCCAAGGTGGCATTCCATGTGTCAGGATGTGTCAGGGAAGTATGGAATTGCCCTTTAATTGTAGTCATTTTGGGTAATTAAGGCGTGGGCTTTTTAGGGTTCTTATGCTTGGGGAATTTGGGGCTTTTGTTTGGCGGATTATTTTTTTGGGGTTGGGTTTGACTGGTTTTGACCAGTGGTAATAAAAGGGTTCGTTTGTGATTTTTGGATAGGAGTTGAAATGGGGTTTTAACTGGTCAGGGTATTATGAGGGGGTTTAAAAACAGTTATGGACCTTTGGATCTTTATTAAATGAATAAGGTTTATAAAGGGTATAAATTGTGTAATTGTGAAAGTTTAAGTGCAAATCTAAAATTCCAAGTACAAGGGTATTTCAAGAATGTCTTTTGCCAATTTAGGAAAGATGAGGGACTTTTTTTGCCAATTTTTAAACTTCAAGGGTAATTTTTGACAATTTCTAAAACTTGAAGGACTGAATTTGCCAATTCTTTAAAGTTGATCCAATCTTTCAAAAATCATCCTTTCAACATCAAAATCTTCACAATCACTCACTTCTGATTTCCCGGCCTCAGCTTTAGCACTCTTTTTCTTCTCGTGCTCGATTTTCGTCTGATTTGTCTTTCTTTTATGTGTTTTGCCATATCCGTACCTGCACATGCATAAAATCAAGAAACCAACAACTATTAGGCATAAATGGCTCTTTCTTGGTTATTTTGGGCCTGATTTGGTAAAAAAATGGTATGTGTTTTAGCACATACCAAAATACCCCAGACTAGACGATTGTCGTGTCCTCACGCAATGCAATCAACTCACGCTTCTAAAACTAAGGATTTCAATCTCTTTCTACTAAATCTATGAAAAGTAACAAAGATTCCTCAAAAGAGATTAAGAGTCCCTTAATTCTAAAAAATGCCCCGTTTACCTTTTAATTCACTTATAGATATTACGATTAAGCACTTATTCATTATGAGTGACGGTTTGTTGAACTTTCATGTCGTTCAATAACTCCAACATTTTTCAAACGACATTTTAGGATCACGGAGTAGGAAACACAACTCAACGAGGAGTGACCATACGGATAGAATACATCGTCCCTGATTTTTCACAAGTCCCCAAACTAAGCGTAAAATCGAAATCATTGTTAAATATGACTCTAGATGCTAACACTGCCCATGGAAGTTACTTGTGTAATTACCTCTTGCTCCCATTTTCCTATTTTTCCTCTATTTATTTTATTTTTGGTGAGAAATGAATTTCTTCAAGTTTCTCGTTTCGATAATTTTTATTCCGATAAAGATACGAAGCTAAGTCGCTAATTAGTTATCCATCTTCCCTCGAAACCATTGCACACAAGAATGAGGTCCACATCAAGGTCATAATTTAACACGATTTAGGGAGATATACTTTTTATTACGACCGAAACAACTCATCTACGAGTCCAGAGATAGAAGCTTTTATTTAGATATCTCCCGGATTCAAAGTTTGGCTTAACACTATTTGAACACATTTGCATTTTTTGCAATTTAGGCTCTCGGTCTTTTCAACCAGTAATTCAACGGGATTACCGTTTTATCAGAAGTCTTATTATGACTTTGGAATTTTCCTCCACCTTTTTGAAGTCCATGACAACGGGGTACCGTCAGACGTAGAAAACTTTTATGGCTTTCGATTTTCACTTTAATACATTTGAGCTTTATTTCATGTTAATTTTTGCCAAACTCCGAATCCCATGGCTTTTATAACAATAGAAACAATAGCAGCAAACTATCAAGAATCAGTTGTCTATTAAACCGCAACACTGACAGTACCTTGATGTGTACCCAACTCTCATAAACAAGGATTCTCTAAAGAAGATAAAGAACTAACTATCGCCAAAAACCTAACATCTTTAATTATTTATTCACAAATATGGGGTGAGACAATTTTGTGGGAGCAAAAAGCCACAAGTACCTTCGATGAGCTCTAAACAGAACCATCTACTCCACGCTTAGCATCTAAACTCATAAGTAACTGATATCATTCCTCGATCTCCGCAAATTTAAAATCTCAAATAATGAGATCCGCGAATGCTTAGCCGATAATTAAATTATCTATGGTTAAGGGAACAAGCTAGGGCTCAACACGTCCGGTCAAGTCAGAATTCTATTCCTACTCTCACCAGCGGAAAGTCAACAAGGTGTCAAAACATACATTAACTTAGCAAATGCTTCGTCAAATAATCTCAAGTCTCGCATTTTTAAAGTCACTTATTAAAAACTAGCAAATCTTTTCAAAGCTTCGCATATTTAAAATCACTTAGGGAAGCTTGCAAATTCTTGGCCTTATGAGCTAGAATCGCATTTTATATCCTCTTGTCTAACCAATTAGCAAAGACTTTTTCAAGAAAACGCATATTTAAAGTAACTTCTAAGAGACTAGCAAAGACTTTTCAATCATAAAACTAGCAAAAGCTTACAAAAATTTTAAATTTTCTCATTTTTGCACAATTTTTTCATTTTCTAAGGAAAAACGAGGTTGCGAGAGTACATGGCAGAGAATAAGCAAGTGTAGTCAAATCAAATCGAAGATTACCCACCCCAGACTAAAACGAAGCATTATCCTCAATGTTTAAAGGCAAGGGTATTAACGAAAATCTAAAAGCCATTTATTAAGTATGCTAAATGATAAACGTTAGTTGATAAGATTTTGGATAACGTATTTCCATCAGCATCGACCATGAAACTCGAGTGGAGAAAAGACAAACTTCAAGCATGAGAGTCATCATATCGGGAAATCCTAGACAAAAACATCACAAACAACCAAACACGAGAAATCGAAGAGGCTAACCCCTTCACGTCACTTATTAATAAAAAAATAGGAAGAAGATAGAGATAAGTATGGGGTGCCTCCCACGAAGCGCATTTTTTGATCACCGAGTCACTAGCCTGACTCGTCCCCAAATTCATTTGTCCTTGGGGCAACAAGCGGGAAAGATACCCGGATCAAAGATGGTATCCTCATTCCCAAAAGAATGAGACTGGGTGGGTTGGGTGGGGAAGAAAATGTCGGGCTCAAGCACATAAGGGTCAAAAATAAAACCCCCTAAACTCTCAATGGTTATATCATGAAAGAACGATCCATCATCCGGTGGTTTAGCGGGCGGACGACGGGATGATGGATCCAAGTGAAACGACTCCATAGAAGAAGAGAGTCCATGGTACTGAGAAATGCTTCTTGAAGGCTCAACAATGAAGGTATCCAAGATAGGATCCTTTTTCCGGATAACTTTGGTGCTATGAAGTGCATCTAAGACGAGTATCTCAGGGTTAAAAATCTTGTCCTCGGAGAGGAATGAAATCAAAGTATCATCTACGGGAAAATCCTCATGAGAAGAGGAATCACTCTCGGATAAAAAATATTGTGGGACCTCTGTATCAACAAGCTCATCAATAGAAACTTTCACTTTCTTTTCTTTCTTCGGATAAAATGGATCATCCTATTCTAGTTCTTCCAAAAGATCATTCTCTAAAGGAATCGAGTCTATGGGAGCAACTTCATCGGCGAACTCCTCGAAATAAATTGACGGATCTTGATTCAACAAATATTTGATTTCTCGTAAATCGGCTCTAAAATCAAAGACGTCGTCCTCACTTCCCGGTGGAAGAGGATCAATACGAGTGAGTTCATCGGCGAACTCCTCAAGAAGTAAATCGATAGAAGAATCCTTGAGCTCTTGCTCCGGAGGATTAGTAGACGGCTTGACTTCTTTAATAACTTTACTTTCTTCCGGAGAGAGTGAAGAGTCCATTTTAAGCATTTCTTCAATTAAACGAATATCTTCCTCGATGTCAATATCAGCATAATCAATTTTCGGTGAAATTGAATCGCTTTTTAAATAAGCCTCAATCTCTTCCATAATGGAATCACTCCCCTCAAACGGAGTGAGGGAAGAAGAAGAATCAGAAATGATTTGTTTAGAAGAAAGTTCCATAATTTCAGAAGAAGGAGTGGGATTGCCACTTAAAGAAAGCTCGACGTTCTTAGGAACAAGATCAATACGGTAAACAGAAAGCGGAGGTGGGACAAGTGGTGTGCTCTGAGAGCTAGAATTTTCCACCACTACCGTTTTAGTCTCCTTTTCTAGTTTCTTCTTTTGCTCAGCACGTATTGTCGACAAACTCTTAACCGTAAAAAGTGAAAGACTCGGATCAATTCTCGATGTTTAGGCCCAATTTTTTGGACAACCAGAGGTTGGACGTTTTTGGTACTTCCGTTATTAGTAGGAATTACCGGGTCCTTTGTCACCTCGGTGTCACTAATTTTGGCCACATCATATTGGTTGGTTAGAGATTTAGAAGTATGGTTAACATTGAATGTGACGGATTCTTTACCCACTCTTAAAGTGATCTCTCCTTCATACACATCAATCAACGCATGGCTCGTCCTCAAGAAACACCTTCTGAGAATGAGGGGTACTCGAGGATCGGCATCGAAATCAACTACAACAAAATCAGCGGGAAAATTGAACTTCCCCACTTTAACAAAAACATCCTCGGCTATACCAATTGGTTTCGTTGTAGTACGATCGGCTAGCTCGAGGGTCATACACGTTGGGGTTAGTTCGGGCAATGAAAGCTTTTCGTAGATAGATTTTGGCATCAAATTGATACTCGCGCCAAGATCGGCCAAGGCGGAGCACTGAACTATTCCTTGAAAATCACACGGAATTAGAAACTTGCCGGGATCACCTAATTTTCATGAAGTTTCTTGAAGATAACCGCCGAAAAATTCTCATTCAAAGACGTTCTTGCCATATCCAAGAGTTTCTCCTTATTACTTAACAATCCTTTTAGTGTCGAAACAAACTTAGGCATGAGAAGAAGAGCATCCGCGAAGCTAATTTCGAAGTTAAGATCTTGAAATATTTGAAAGAATTTTTCCATTTGAAGATTTGCTTGTTCACGTTGCTTCTGATCATTTAGACGTGACGAATATGGAATAGACGGTTTCGGATTAGATTTCTTCACATTAACGGGAGCATCCTCGGGCTCAGAAGTCGGGACAACCATGGGTTGGACATTCACAGTACTTCCCTTATTAGTAGGAAGCACCGGGTCCTTTGTCACCCCGGTCTCACGGTCCACCACACGAGAAGAGGAAGAAGAAGTAGTGGTAGGAACCGTGGGTCTATCGTAAGCTACACCACTTCGGGTGGTGATCGCTTTCATGTCACCTCTCGGGTTAGGAATCGTGTTACTTGGAAGAGTACCGGAACCCGAAGGCACATTCATCTGCATGAAACTGCTCATCATATTCTTCAATTCGTTTGTTTGCTTACTCAAAGTCGTATCAATTTCCTTCTTAAATTCAACCCTTGGACTGTTGATCTGGTTTTGCATCGCTTGAATGGTGTTATTGGTACTCTTGACGTATTTATCAAACTCGTGATTCGGAACAATTTGATGAGGTGGTTGATAAGATTGTTGAGGAGGTTGTTGATAAACTTGAGGTGGAGGAGCTTGGTAGTTTTGATTACCATGATTGAGATTAGCTCCTCGGTTTTGATTATAATATTTGTTTTGATAACGATTTTGGTTTTGTTGTGGAACAGGTGCAAAACCGGGTGGTCCCATTTGGTTGGCATGGTATCATTGGTTCTGATGTTGAACCGGATGAGCAGAGGCTACGGAAGCATTTCTGATATCACCATCCGTGGCTTGACAATTGTAATACGGATGGGCACCACCACAAATAACACATGTTTCCGTAATGGCCTTGACTGGCTCAGATTTTTTACTCTTAAATTCTCTCATCATAGAATTAATGGCATGAGTAAGCTCAGTCAGCCCACTCAACTCACTCCTCTGAACATAGTTGTGTCGATTAGTAGCGATCTCGTAAAACAACCGGTTTGTTTCTAGATCGAAAAAACTTTTGACTTGTTTTCGATTATCGTTCTAATATCGGCGGGCATACGACTCAAGATGTTGCCACGGCGTGCATTATGCATTAAGCGAATCTTGGTCGGGCGGGAGTTAGAGCATTATAGAACGTATCAATCTGATGAAGATCGGTAAAACCGTGATTTTGGCATTTACGTAAAAGTTCCTTGAATCTATCCCATGCTTCTCCAAAACTTTCGTCAAATTTTTGTTGAAAATTTATGATTTGATTTCGTAACATTGTAATTTTTTACGGAGGAAAGAATTGGTTCACAAACTTCTTAGAAAGATCTTCCCATGTTGTAATTAGGTAAGGGGGTTCTTTTTCAAGCCAAGTCCGGGTTGCCCCCTCAAGGTAAAATGGAAACAATCTCAACTTAATTGACTCACGAGAGACTCCCCGAAAGTTTATCGTAGAAGCTACTTGATTAAACCAACGGAGGTGTGCGTGGGGCTCCTCTCTATCCAAACCGCAAAAAGGTTTTGATGAAACCAATTGAATTAGATTAGTTTTGAGTTCGAAATTTCCGGAATCAATTGGTGGAAGAACGATAACATCACCGTAGCCGTCTACGGGAGCTTGAAGTAATTCGGACATTGTTCGAGTATCTGCCATGACGGGTTGTTCAATGATAGTACATAACTCGGGTACGTCTATTCTTCGATTACGATTACGTCGTGACTGAGAGCGAGTGCGCATGCACTAAAAAATATCAAAATCAAAAAGTAAAAACTTGTTGCTTTGACTTTCATGAACTTTGATCTAACAAAACTGACTAGGAATGATGTTATAAGGTGAAATGAGACTGAATATAACTATATTTACTAAATCTAAAACTAAATGAAGATTATGCTAAGCTATATCCTACTGAAATGAAACTAATGACAGTTTATAATTTATTTTGACTTTAAAATGAAAACAATGCAAAAACAATGAACTAATAAACCTTATAAATCGTAACAGAAACTAATGCAACTAAAACTAACCACCAAACCTAACTCTAATACAGTGCTAATCTCTGATCCAAACACTCCTTAAAGGACTGTTATGATACTTAACACACCAAATCACTCTTATAAGCTTAAACTAACTTTAATACAGATCCAGTTAATTGAATTAGACCTAAATCAAGCTAGATTACAGATCAGAATAGCCTCAAACACACTATTAAATAATGATAGTTTCAACAGTTATGAGTATGCAGAAATAATAAGTGAGACAAAATAAGTTCTAATCTATCAAATTAAGCTACTAGAGATTCAATTAAGCTATTCTACTAGTAATAAGCTAAAACTAACAGGTTTATACTAATCAAGCCAATATATGCAAGTTTAAGCTAAAAATGGAATTACACTTACTTAAACCTCAGCTAAACAGAGGTTACCAATTAAATGGCAGCTACAAGCTCCAGCTTATTCAGAGAATAAGCTGGTCAATGTCCATCTGGCCCCTTCCATTGCAGGCCACTTCCTAATGCTTTCCACTTTTCAATGCTAAGGTATAATGAAGTGATTTGAACTGTTTTTGAATGCAGAATTGAGTAGAGACCTAAGTAAGCACATAATAAGCTAGAGCTGAGCTTATGAGAGCTTATGTAAACAGAAACACAAGCTGTTTGCAGCTTAACAACAGATTAAACTATTTTTTATTTTTCAATTATTTTTCTAATTTTTTTGGTGATTTTTGTGTTTGAGAGTAAACAAGCTGTAAATGATTATGAAATAAGCTAATATAATCAGTTTGAGTACTAATACGCTATTTGAAACACAAAAACAGTAATTTAAATCAAATGAGAATTTAAGCTGAAAATCACATTTATTAAACAAACATTTAATACAACTGGAATTTGAAATACAGAAATTACTAAAACAATTAATCAGAATTAAAAACAAGAATAAGCTACTAAAAATCTACTCTAATTCTACACACATGACTGTGAAAATGTAGGGGTTTATATAGTTGAGCCAATGAGCTTGGAAGGATCCAGAAGAAGGAAATTTGTGCTTTCTCTTGATCAATCTACACCCTTTGATCATTTCCCATTCATCTCCATTTAATCTCCACCTTTGATTTGACATCTCCACGTATCTCTAACCAATGGGAGCTCACCTTGGCACACGGATTGCCAAGGTGGCATTCCATGTGTCAGGATGTGTCAGGGAAGTACATAATTGCCCTTTAATTGTAGTGATTTTGGGTAATTAAGGCGTGGGCATTTTAGGGTTCTTATGCCTGGGGAATTTGGGGCTTTTGTTTGGCGGGTTATTTTTTTGGGGTTATTATTTAATGGGTTTGACTGGTTTTGACCAGTGGTAATAAAAGGGTTCGTTTGTGATTTTTGGATAGGAGTTCAAATGGGGTTTTGACTGGTCAGGGTATTATGAAGGGGTTTAAAAACGGTTATGGACCTTTGGATCTTTATTAAATGAATAAGGTTTATAAAGGGTATAAATTGTGTAATTGTGAAAGTTTAAGGGCAAATATGAAATTCCAAGTACAAGGGTATTTCAAGAATGTCTTTTGCCAATTTAGTGTTACATATTGGATTTCACAAACACACTAAACCATAATCACAAGTGGCGTACAAGATGGTTTTTAGAGAGATAAAGTTAGAGGTTTAGGGAACTTAGTGAGAGAAAGAAAAATCTTATTATGAGCTCCAACTCTCTACCTTGGAAGGTAGAGAGTATTTATAGTCTTACATAAAAGCCACACAACGGGCTGTGGATCAGGCATACAGTGGGTAAAGACCCGTCCGTCCTCCACGGTGTTACTTAACTAAATACAACTTGACATAAAATAACTACGACTACGAGCTTTCTAACGAATATATATACTTGAGGCGATCGACTCTTTTATACCTGGAATTTCTAGTTCCTAACAATCTCCCCCTAAGGGAGGTCACCTCAAACACCCATTAAAATTACATATAAAACAAACGGATATAACATTGAGATGGTTCTTGAGTTCTTGTTCATGTTCATTGTTCTGTAGCTCGTAGTCATTGATTCTTCACATTGCATGTTTGGTTAATCCAAGTGGAGGTCTTTTACTGATCCACGTGATAATGAGATTTGAGCCAGCTTGGAGATCATCATCCACATTAAATCTCTGACTCTTCCTTTGAGGAGTTGATGTTATGTGATGTTGTGACATTTGGACCGACATGCTCACATTCTGGATCATGATTTCTTCTTATCAAGTAGCGGAAGCTTTAGTTGATTCATGATATTGGCGGCAGCATAGCGAAGCATGGAGTGATAATATCAGAGTCATTGATGCACTAATCATGATTTCTTTGGACATGAATATGATGTGTGAGCATACGGCAATGAATTGACGCTCCATTACGATCGGTACGAAAGCGTCGGGCGTACTGCATACAGTTAGCAATAAAGCGCACGAGAGCGTCTTTGTCCACTTTCGTCGAATTGAGGTACACGGCCCACGGTTCCCCGTTGATCAAGTACAAGTATGCGCTGTGATCGGTATAATTCCGAAGAATTTCCTTGATAGGGTTTCGCACTGCTCTAGCGTTTCTCAAACCGGAAGCGTCTCAAAGAAGACAACACGGAGTGAGTGAATCGCGAATAGAGATTCATGATTGATGAAAAGAGATTTGAACAACAATCGTGTATTGCTCAATAGAAATTGTTTTTGCAATACAACGAAGGTTTTAATGAAAATCAATTATCAATCATAAACACCTTTTAATTTGAAATATTCGTACACGGTCGATGTGCTAAAGAAAAAGAGTTTTGAGCACAACGACCGGTTTTTCAATGGTATCCGTCAATCCATAACACTGAACCGAGGATTGATTCAAAAGATTGAATCGCCCATTGTTTTATTCGGTTGTCACATGGTTGATCTATTGGATAGATCTCACATGCCACCCACCACGAGCTTGTTTGATGTTGGCTCTAGAAGGCTTTCCATCTTCATTGTGAATATGATTGCATATCACTCGGATGTTCTAGCAATACCACAAGGATAATGCGAAGGACTCAAGATATAATCTCTCTTTTCACATTGTGTGAAACAGAGAGTCTTCATTAAACGTGTCCTAAGGAGATTTATTGATGATCTCGTGGCTCTAGACTCAATTTGTGCACATTTGGTTTCCTATATCGGAGACTATGGAGAGGGTCTCCTTCTTCAATATCAACAATCTCTAAGAGAAAGTCGATAGATAATGTCGGTTTCCCGTGAGAATGAAACAAGCCCTTTTAAGAGGAACTTGAGTAGCTTGGGAAGTTTAGTGCAATGCGTCACTGGGTCCATGACGTCTTGTCTTCAATACCAGTGTTACCTTAGTAACCACCAGTAGCATATGTATTGAACCCGCTTTCTGCCCTAAGGTTGAATAATTGGAGGGCTATTTGTTTTCACCCTTTTTTCATATTCAATTCTTTTTAATTCTTCCCCTTCAGTGCTTACCGAGACTTCATTACTAGAACTTTGTTGGGTTTATTCCAGTACTAGCTCTGTCTCAGTCCGCACTCTTCCCATTTCTCATTTTTCTCCTTTTTCCTTTTTTTCAATATACCTAAGGACTCTACACTTTCTAGTGGATTGTCCCTAGGTATATCCCTCCGGTTCTGGCGGATCGTGGGAACGAATACCTAACCTTATCATCCTTATATCACCATACATAAGTAATGTTGGTTGGTCTATTTGGTATTGTTCGTCTGCCATTGGAACCAATTGAAAACCATTTGAAAATCAATCCAGATGCTTGTGATATATTATCAAAGAATTTTGCACTGAATTGTTTTATATTTTTAGAAAGAGAGCTCCCTCTCAACATGTGCATCAAGTGTTTGAAATCATTTTGCACACGGAGGCAAAGAAGAAGAATTAACTTCTTTAAATTCCATTTTCTAAAAGATATCAACATCACTTCCCTAATCAAATCAAGTAGATAAAGCATTCCGAGGAAGGATGAGGTTTCACAAGTTTGCTCTCCCTCAATATGTGCATAGATGTTTGAGAATGTTTTGCACATATTAGGAAAAACTTTGCACATTGAGATAAATTGATCACGTTTCAAATATTTGTGGTTTAAGATAGATGCTCCCCTCAACGTGTGCATGGAAAATTTGAAATTGTTTGTCACTTCTCGGGAGGCAAACATACTAATCACTTATGAAACCATCTATCTAATTATCAGTTTAAATCCAATTTAAATCACAAATTCTCCCCCGATCACAATTATCAAATCATTGAGATTTGTGATCTCTATAGATTTAAATTGATTTTGAAAGCTTTTAAGGAGAATTGTGACTAGTTTATGAAAAGCGTTTTAAGCGATAAGGATCGAATTTTGAGACTTTAAACTCCATTGATTAAACATGCATGATTATCTTTTGAAAACATAATAGTAACCAAGGTCCGGTACCATTGTTTGAAAAATACACTTTTTGATTTAATTTGAAAAATCATTCTCCCCTCAATCAATGACATAAGTTGTTGATTGAGAGATAGAGATTTTGACAATTTAAGTACAGGATGATTTTCAAACATTGAGTCCGAGTAATTTTTCAAAGCAATTAGTTTTCATTAGATAGTAGGTGATTGTTTTATAGAATCAGAGCATGGGATTTGAAAACCAATTTAAAGCATGGCTTTGTTCTTTCATTAAAGAGCGGGTTATTTCCTGAAATGACAATAAACCATTGTTTTACTTTCTCCCAAATTATTTTTTTTTTTATTTTTTTTTATTATTATTATTTTTTTTAATATGAACATTCGAACAACATCTAAAGTCCCGTGTCATTCTTTGAATGACAGCACAAAAACCATAGATATTTTTCGAATCGAGAAAAATAAGATAAAAAGACAATATTTTTTGGAATTTTCAAGGTTTTTTTTTAAGATTTTATAATTTTGTATTTTGTTTTTGAATAAATATTTACAAGAGATAGATGAAGAAAGACCTTTACTCCTCGTCTTCCTCCGAAGGCGTTTGAGTGTTCGGTTGAAGGCTTTTCAAGCCAAGTCGGTGGAAGAATAAACTCAAAAGCGTTCTCTTGGAAGAGCTTTGGTGAAGATGTACGCTAGCGGTATTGATCCTCACAAAATAGAGTTCCACCACACCTTTTCCACTTGTTCCACGATGAAATGATGTCAATGTCGATATGCTTTGCTCTTGAGTGTTGAACATTGTTGCATGAGAGAGCAATAAGACTTTTATTATCACATGAGAGAGGATTTTGTTGAATACAAAGCCATAGTCGGATAATTGAGATCTCATCCATAGGATTTGAGCACAACAAGATGACATGGCTATGTATTCACCTCTGTAGAGGAAATAGAAGTACTCATTTGCTTCTTTGATGACCAACTCACAAGCTTATCACCCAAAAATTGAGCATCCTCGGGCGCATTTGCCGGCAGTATCTTGACATCTTCATGATCGCATCCGCATATCTTTGTTAGTGACATACCGGTGTCCTTCGGGTACCAAGGTCCCATGTTGATGGTTCCTTGGAGGTACCGAAAGACCCGTTTAACCGCTTCAAGGTGCTATTTGGTAGGCTTAGCACGGTATCTAGACACATGCATGTAACGAATATCAGGCTCACATCGGTTGTGAGGTACATCGGGGATCCGATCATACTACGACGATATTTCATTTGGTCTACCATGATCCCCGAGTGGTCCTCATCAAGCTTGGTTCGTTCAATCATGGGAGTGTCAACGGGTCACTTGAATCAAATCCAAATTTCTTTAAAATCTCATTTGCATATTTAGATTGATTTATGAAAATGCCTCAGGGACTTTGTGAAATTTGTAATCCCAAGAAAAATGACATTTGTCCCATCATTGACATTTGAAATTTGGAACCCATTTCTTTTGAAAAACGATCACATTCATTGGGGTCGGTCGAGGCAAAGATAATATCATCAACATAAATTTGAACATGAATTAAATGTTTGCGACTTCACGGTGAACAGTAGGATCAACTGCTCCTTTCTTTGTGAATCCTAGATAGAAGAAACTTTGATAGCGTATCATACCATGCCCTTGGAGCTTGCTTTAAACCGTAAAGAGCTTTCTTCAAGCGATAAACGTGAGTAGGATGCTCTGGATTCACAAAGCCTTCAGGTTGGCTGGCGTAGACGACTTCTTTAAGATCTCCGTTCGGAAATGCCGTCTTTACATCCATCTGATAGACTACCATGTTCTTACTTGCGGCATTAGCCAAGAATATTCTGATTGCCTCGATTCGAGCCACCGATCAAATGATTCTTCAAAGTCTATACTCCCTCCTCTGGCGGTATCCTTTTGCAACCAATCGAGCCTTGTTCTTTAAAACATCGCCATGCTCATCAAGCTTTACTTTGAAGATCCACTTGAGAGCAATGATCATAGCAAATCTGGGCGGTACTAATTCCCATACATCGAGTCGATCAAACTCATGAATTTCTTCTTGCATGGCATTGAACCAATTGTCTTCATTCATGGCGGTTTTAACATCTTTTGGTTCGATCTTAGAGAGTACGGAGTTGAAGAAGCACCATAAGGCATCGGTTGCTAGTTGTTTCCGTGTGGATCTTTGGGCGAGAGGGATTTCCAATGATGTTGTCTAATGGATGATCATGAGTCCATTTTATGAGGTGTTCATGTGGTCATTGTTGAGGGGAAGTAGCGAGAGTCGATGTCTCTTTGTAGAAGATGGTTCGGATGATGATTGAGGAGCAAATATATTTTCAAATGGAGCATCTTCGGGAGTAGCAAAGGGATTGACTTCATCTCGTGAATCGAAGCATTTCCATGATGTACACTTGATGATTGAAGATTTGTTGATGAAGCAGTTGGTCGCCAGAAGCGGCTTCTTGGCTTAATGACATAGAATTTGAAGGGTTAATTTCATTGCAGGGATAGAAGCGACCTCGTTGATTGGATTGACATACCATTGTTACTTGGCTCAAATTGTTCATCAAACATTGGATCAAACAGTTTCTTTAAATCATCTTCTCAGGGGGGTACATATGGAGTTGTTGATGAGGAGTTTGGTACAAGAAATGAAGCAATGGGACTGTTTTGAAGTCTTGGGTCGAGCTGAACCGAATGTCCAGAGCCATTTGACCGTCGACTCATCAAAGCGTGACATGAATTGTTTCCATGATATTTCGGGTTCTCTTGTTGTAGATTCGGTAACCTTTTCTGTTAGGTGCATAGCCTGCAAAAACTCCAATGTCGCTTTAGCCTCAATTTTCCTAAATCTTGACCTTCATTAGTTGGATAACATAAAGCACCAAACACACGAAGGAATGAAGATCGGGTTTTACATTTGTGGACAAGTTCATATGGAGTTTTCCATGAGCAAGTGTGAATCGGGGATCGATTTTGGGTGTAGCATGCAAAGTGGCGATGGATTCACCCCGAAGAAACATTGGAACCTTTGAGTAAATCAACATTGTCCTTGCGGCTTCCACAAAGTTGATTTGTCTTTCAACTACACCGTTACGTTGAGGAGTTCGAGGAACACTTCTTTGATGGCTGATTCCAATACTTTCATAAAACTCACTAAGTTGTTTGTTAACAAACTCAGTTCCATTGTCTGCATTCGAGGATGATTCCGACCGTTTTGTTAAGCGAACCTGCGGTTGTTTGATGAGTTTGATGATGATATCGAGTTTCATCCTTTGACCTTAGGAACTTTACCAGTGAATCTAGAGAAATCATCAACCACAACTAACACATATTTCTTTCCAAAGATATTATGCACTCTCATGGGTCCACATAAGTCCATGTGAATTATATGAAGAACTTCAGATCGAAGTTTGTAGGTTTGGGTTTGTGGGCATACTTCTTGCTTTTTCCCAATTGGCATTGAACAAAGATGATCCTTTTCATACTTTAGTCTAGGTAAACCTACAACTAAGTCCTTTATGGAGAGATCATTGATGGTGCGAAGTTCAAGTGATTGAGATGGCGATGCCATAACCATGACTTTGGTTTTGAAGCCTTTGACAACAAGCAAATTGGAGAAGACTTCATCATATCTTCGATAGAGATGGTGTATAGGTTTGAACCACGTGTTCCTCTTAAAGGTTCCTTACCATCAAGTTCTCTAACGAAACAAGTATGTTTTCGAAAGCTACTTCTAGATGAGAATCCACGAAATTGACCAACGAGAGGTTATGACCAAGACCTTCCATAATATACCACGGAGATAACACTTTTACCAATAACATAATCTCCATAACCCTTAATTGCACTGAAATGATCATTCCCAATCTAACTGTCGATGAATTTGCTCACGAAGTTCATGAGCATGACCGGTCTCAGTCATATGCTTGGAGCGGCGAGTCCAGGTACACAGAGAGCGATTTGAACGATCTGCAGTTGAACCTGAGACAAGAATGGATAAGCGGATAATTGGGATCCCCATGAAATGGGTTCCACTTGGTTAGTAACGATGATGGAACACCACATCGAAATAGAAACATCCATATCGAAGTAGAAGCAATGGAATCATGGTAATAGATGATGCAATGCGGTGTGCGTATTTGACCTATTCAAAGTATGTTCACTTCTTAAGGGAATAGTTCTACCCGATGAGGCATCCATTTTCTAGTGGGCATAGTCTTAGCAGTTTGAGGGTAAAACTGATTATTCTTATGGCAAAAGGTATCAATAATAACCTATCTTTATAAATGTTCTTCTGTGGGTTTCATGTTTTCTAACAATCTTACATTTTTGCCTTTTGCCTTCTTTGCATGATTATTAGCATTAACAATTTTAACGGGCATTTGTGACATGAACAAACATTCACACCACATTCATGATTAGCAACAGAATTCAAAGCGGAACATCATTACAAGGTTTGCAAATAGTATCGAGAATTGAATTAATTCTGATGCGCCTATGGCTAATACTAGAATCAACACGATTCGTTTATTCAACTCAAGCTTAAAGTTCCTAGATTGGTCTTCTACTCTCTTTCAATGCACATTCTTAGCTTGCAAGGTCCTATCATTCCTTGTGTTGTCTTGAGACTTTGACACGCTTCGCTTTAATGTCATGATTACTCTGTAGGGAATGGGAACATTAGTTGGTTGATCTAATTTTGCATTCTGAACTTGATGTGCAAGATGCGAACTACTAGAAGGCACATTAGTGTTTACTTTCTTAAGGCGTGATTTGAGCTATTTGAGATACACTAAAGTTCACTTTCTTAGCACTAAAAATTCATAACATTGGGCATAGAACGGATTTCATGCTTGGCACTAGGCATAGAACAAGGCATCATGGCTTGCCTTTAGGATTTTTGGACATGTTGCAATTACACATTCAAGCGACTCTTGAGATCGTTTGGCCTGGAGGCAAGCAAACCTAATTTCTCTATCAAGAGGTTTATTAATGAAATCCTCTTCAACAATCTCACGGAGACATTCTAGACTATCCTTAAGGTAAACACAATAGTCATGAAGCAGAGTTCATTATTCCTAAGATGAGGAGGAATATATTTAACCGTCACAGTGTATTTAGGTCTAAGGGTGACTTTGAAACAACATTCTTATTAAAACAAGTGGCGGTTTCCCATTTTCACGACTTCTCGATTCTCAATTTCCTTTTGTAAAGGCGTTATTTTTTCTTTGTTTTGGTCACGGTGACTTTCATTGAATCATATAACTCTTTAAAGTCGTTTAACTTTTTCTTTCTAGAAAACTCGTTTTCCTTTTGTAAGGCATTAACCAAGTTTTGAAGATGAAAAGTTTGAAATCTTGAGAATCTAAAGGAGGAGGCATTTGGGATCATCACATTGTTCTTTTCCCCCTTTAATTGAGAGATTTGGGCTTTCAACTTTTTGATCGTGTTACAATGAGCTTGAATCTGTTCATCACATTTGCTAATTTCAAAAGCGCATCAAATTCGGGAGCATCCAAGGATGTCTTGATATTTGAGGTTTTAACATTTTCTTTAGATGTTGATATTTTAGTTGTAAATCAAAATGTTCAACTTCTAGTTTAGAAAGATGCTTTACCAAATTATCGTGATCATCCCGATCAATTTTCTCATTAAGTTTCGAATTAATCTTTTCAAGCTCAATGACACGATCATGGAGACTTTGAGCAACAGAGATAATTCATGAAATTGAGAAGCATTAATGGAGCAATTAGAGTAGCGATTAAAACACATCTTGAGCAATACATTCAGAAATAAGATTCTCATTCAAGGTATGCAAGTTCTTCCTCTCAATCTCATTATATTTTAATGCTTGCTCATAGTCACTAACCTCAACTACCATTGCATCAAATTCCTTTTCCATTCCTTTAATATCCGAACTTATCCCCTTTTTAAGACTCTCAAAATGATCTTTTAGTAGTTTGAAGAAAGGCATGACCTCAGTTAAATATCATTCTTTTGTTTGCTCAAAACCCCTTTCCCCTTCAGTTATCGATTGGGTGTGATCCTTTTCTTACAAGTTTTCTCAAAATCGACAAATAGTTGAAGAATAACATATTGACTGATTAAGGTCTTGCTTCTAGTGGCAATAGTCCTAGGAACTAAATGCATTGGTGTATTGGGAGGATACCATTCATTGAAGGCATTTTCTAAAGGGGGGTTTGTTTCAACAAGATTCTCGCTTTTGCTTATCTAAATCCTTTTTCGAACACTTGTTGGTGTTAACAACGTCGAGGCTTAAATTTGTTTAAGAAATCAATTCTCCTTTTTGTAATCATGGGGTGTGATAATTATTTTCTTCTCTTTACATATTGGATCATCTAGCTTCTTGTTCATCTTTCCCTAGTGACTTCATCATTTTCTTATCTTCCTCAGTGCACTCAACGACTAGGTTTTCTGTCTAGGTTTAAGGATTTCATTGCCATCATAAATTACCTTATGAGCATTTCTAGCCTTTTTAATGACCTCTGGATTTGGTTCCTCAACAAGGGAATGCTATGCTTATCGCTTAAGACTCTATGCTTAGTGATCATGTGGGCTGATGCGAATGGTGTTCCCTTATGTACAACTTATTTTCAAGCTTGTTCTTCAAAGTTTTTAGATTAGAAAAATCATTCAAAAGTTTTGATTCCTTGGCATGAAATTCTTGCTTAAGCAATTTAACATTTTCTTGAAGTTCTTGTTTTTGCTTAGCAGTTTTAGAAAGCTTTTCTTGTAAGGATTTAACTCTTGTTTTAATACTTCTTCTCTAAAATTACTTTTCTAATAATTATGCGCATTTGGTTATCCAACTCACGCTCCACAGTATTGCTCAAACTTAGCACGTTGTTCATAAATAGCAACTCGTTCTTTATAGGCATTAAGTTCGAGATAACGAATCATCGAGGGGCATATGCGGTGTATTCATCAAAACATAGTCATCATTGGCGCAAGAGATACATCACTTGATACAATCACACTTTCACTTTGTTTCACATATTGATCATATGGGACAACATTGATATTACCCATATTTTCAATATTTGACTCAATGATTTCAGTTGATTGTATTTCATTATATCTTTTGCATCAACTTCATCATATAATTTTAATACCTCGAGATGATTTGTCTTTGGATGGTCCGACTTGTGGTGAAGAAGAGACCTTAGGAGATACCATTGGAGAAATGCTAGCCATGAAAATTGTTTGTGCGATGGGTCCATCATCACATCTCGAGTCATATGCATCACAATCAGCTGACTTGAAGGCATTTTGATGATTGTGACAATATCTCGAATAGGTGCTCATCCACATCACATCATATGTCTTAGCATTCCCCCCGACAGAAACAACAACTCCTCTTCATCCAGGTTGCTCCATTATCACGAGCTTGCACTAGCAACATCTTATCCTCTGAAGTATTGACGTTCGAGGACATTTTGGAGATGTGCAATTCCTTGCAATGTGTCCCTCACCACCGGTTGTAACACAACTATCTTGACTTGTCACGATTTCCATTCCTTCCCGATTCGATTTCCTCCATAGCCTCCACCCCTCTTCGATCGTCTTGCCTTTCTTGGTTGGTACTTTCCTACCTTCCATCTCGGCGTAGCTTGATTGTGTGGATTGGATGCTTTGTTGCGAGGTTGTTGTTGGTGTGTGGGAGAGTGTTCATGTTTTGACTGATCATGAGAGCTAGTTGCCTAATGAAGTTTCCTACGGTGCATCGGCATCGGCTTGTTTGAACATTGGATGGGGAATGAGTTTGTGAGTTCCATCACCCATGGGTATAACTTGTGAAGCTTTAGTGGTAATTCCAATGTTTGAGTAGAAGGCAGTTGAATCATTTGATGAGCTTGTCTCTCCCGGATTTGTTTTGAATTGTTCAAGAATCCTCTTTTCAAACATGGCATGTCTCTCATTCAGAAGAAGGAAGGCATAGAGTTGCTCATAGTTTGTATTCTTCAATCCTTTAGTGAGCTTCACAGCAGTGACAAACTTGTGCCATTCGGGATTCATGTTGTTTACAAACTTTGAGTTTAGTTGAATGTTAGGCATGGTCATTCTGATGTTCCTCATGTCATTAACAGCTTGTGGAATCTCACACGTAATACTCATAGACACTCTCATTTGGTTTCATCTTGAAGTGCTCAAATTCATCATAGAGTTGTGATTCTATATCTTCCATGGTTAATTGAACCGAGAGAAGCATCTTGACATTATCCCATACTGCCTTTGCTTCGGTGTTGTGATTGATAAGCTTGTAGATGTCTTTTGGAAGACCTTGAAGTATGATGTTAGAAGCCACGATATCGCATCGATCTCTTCTTCTCCATCATTGAGCTCATCATATGTCTTTGGTGCGTCATTCCATAGATCATCGTTCCATCTTCGGTTGTATCAATTATGTCCCTAGTAGTCTCACTCGATACGGTCCTTCATCAATCGATTTGAGAATGTTGACCCCATTTTCCTTTCCAAGACGATACAATCTCGATTCTTTGAGCCAAGAGTCATAGTCGGTTCGGTCAAGCATGGGTGGGCGAGTATCGAACCATTGGCTTGAACATCCCGACAACGGTGGAGATGATAGTAGGAGCGTTGGTAGACATGTTACTGATTACCGGATTTTATAACTCGATTAAACAGGAAATAGATTCTTTCCGGATTTTACTAAATCAAGAAAACCGTATTAAGCAATCACCCAGTCGCTAGAAACCTTGAACCAAGTTAAGCTAAGTGCCAAGTCGCTATAATCCCAAGTCGCTAAATAACAACTTCGCTAGCTCAATTAAGCTAGCAAATTTACATTAACAAGTCGCTAAGAACTAAATTATTAATTTGTCAAATTAAGCTAAATAGCAACTCGCTAGGTACCAACTAAGCTAACACAAATCGCTAACAATATAAAAGTACAAATTACGCTAACTTACCAAGTAAGCTACCGTAGTGGAGAATCCACTAAGTGTACTTTTGACTTGTCTCAATAGAAAAGTAAGCTAACCCAACTTGCTAATTCCTTTACACAACTCGCTACCAAATTGCAAAGCAAGTCGCTACCAAGAAAACTTATCCATGGCTCAAGTCGCTAGCATGAAAAAACACATAAACACCACTTTTCAATCCAAAATCAATCCAACCACGATGATTCAAGCCTTCTAAATCAAAACCGAAACACTTGTGATGATTCTAAACACAAAAGTACAATCAAAATCCAAACTTTAACACCATAAATCAACCAAATGATGCAAAAACCACTAAACTTTTTCAAACTCAAAAACCACCTAAAAACCACTAGAAATTCAAAGATATGTAAGAGATGATCTAACCATGGCTCTTGATACCAATTGTTACATATTGGATTTCACAAACACACTGAACCATAATCACAAGTTGAAATACAAGATGGTTTTAGAGAGAGTTAGAGGTTTAGGAACTTAGTGAGAGAAAGAAAAATCTTATTATGAGCTCCAACTCTCTACCTTGGAAGGCAGAGAGTATTTATAGTCTTACAATAAAACGCCAAACAACGGGCTGTGGATCAGGCATACAGTGGGTAAGACCGTCCAGTCCTCCCGCGGTGTTACTTAACTAAATACTACTTAACATAAAATAACTACGACTACGAGCTTTATAACGAATATATATACTTGAGGCTGACGACTCTTTTATACCTGGAATTTCTAGTTCCTAACATTTAGGAAAGATAAGGGACTTTTTTTTGCCAATTTTTAAACTTCAAGGGTAATTTCTGAAACTTGAAGGACTGAATTTTCCAATTCTTTAAAGTTGATCCAATCTTTCAAAAATCATCCTTTCAGCATCAAAATCTTCATAATCACTCACTGATTTCAGGCCTCGGCTTTAGCACTCTTTTTCTTCTCGTTGCTTTCGGTTTTTACTACGTGGATTTGTCTTTAACATGTGTTTTATACATATCCGGTACACTGCACATGCATAAACTTCGAAACCAACAAATATTAGGCATAAACGGCTCTTTCTTGGTTATTTTGGGCCTGATTTGGTAAAAAATGGTATGTGTTTTTAACATACCAAGTATAAATTTTAGTTCTTTTTCTTTTCTGAAAGGCTAAGATTTATTAAAAACAAGGCTCCGAGAAAGATATCGAACAAACAAAAGAAGCAGAAATGACACATACATGTAGCCAACAAACCCCAATACAAGAAGTCTGAAACACCCCTAACCAAAAGAAAATCAACCATTACGTTCGAGAAATCACAAACGTCGAATTGAGAATCCAACAAATCTAGTCAATAGGAGTAGACGAACAACGTGCAATTCATAATTTTGAAAGATGTTGGATAGACGAGAAGATATCCTCAAACTTAGCACTTGCGATTAAATCTAAAGAGCATTAATCACTTTATTTCTCCACCTCCAAACAAGCCAAATGGTTATGGAAAACTCCATTCAAAATTGTATTAAGCGAAGGCAGCTAAGATTTCCTACAAAGCGATATCGACAATAGGGAACAAGAAGAAAGAAACCTAGTGTTGGGATTCTTGATACAATGAGACAAAGTGAATATAACAATGAAACAAAAGGACTTAAAGTGACAAGAATGAAACCTACAAAAAGATGGAGGGACTTACTTGAAAAAGAAGAATTTATTTATTAGTCCTTAGTAATCTTTTGTAAACCCTAATCTCTACTTTATAAAGAGATCAAGGGTACAGATTTTTAATAGGTCTTCCAAAATGATAGTCGAGTAGAGTGTTTGGTTGTAGCCCCAAGGATCTATGATCCCTGTTATAGGTTAGATAACCGTACTAGAATTGATCATCTAGTATTAGGGCTTGGAGTGTTATTAATGAAAAACCTTGTTGTCAATAACTTTGATTTGTTTTAATTTCGCTGCGTATACATATATTGTCATTGTTGTTGTTTAACCCTAGTGCTCTAAACGACACATGGAGTCCTAAAAAACTCCACAATTGGTTTCAGAGCCAAGGGGCTCGTTACCTAGGGATTTGCAAGTTTTTTCGATGAAGAAAAGAAGAAAAATTCGAATATGAAAAATTTTCGTGAGGAATTTACTGGCGGTGGGATTTCAAGCTTGGCCGATAACTTCTTAGATTGCTTAGTTGGATGGGGATGAAATGTTTTTACGGAGAGTCTCTATATATCAAGCTAACTTTTCACTAGAGGGATCTTCCATCTGAGGGCTCTCGATTGAAAGATATAAATTTGTCAAAAGCTGGCTAGCGAGAGAGAGAGGTATAAAAGTTTCGAATTTTTACGGTTTTTAAGGTTGGATTTTCTGATGTCCTTATTATAATTGTTTAATTCATTATGGAAATCGTTTAATTCATCTTAATTCATGGATGAAAGTAGTTTTGGATGGTATCTTGATAAATTTT
>OU343222.1:272914314-272937910 GCA_910596185.1 Chrysanthemum makinoi
ACTTTGGGTTTTGTCACTGTTTTGTAAGTCAATATTCATTCAATTTGTGTTAGTCATGGTTTGTGAGGTGCTTGATTCTAGATAGGACTTAAGCTAGAATCTATGTAATTTCTTATATTTGGTAGGACATAGGACTTAAGTTAGAATCTATGTTTCTGTCAGGTTTGTGAGGTGCTTGATTCTAGATTTTGGATCTTTTTCTTTTTTGGGTCTCAATAATATAGAATAAAAAATTCCTAATCTATACTCTTATTTATATTATGGCTTGTTAAGTTTTCACTTAAAGTGTTGCTATGCCGTCTAATTATATTTTACATTAGCTTATTAAATCTCTAAATGTAGTCTTATTAAGGTTTGTTTGAATGTTATTGTAGAGATTTAGTCGTCTCTATATCTTAATCTATATAACGTGTGTAACCTAATCGTATTCTCTATCATTTTAATTTGTACCAGGCGACATCCTCTGGTAGTACTTCAAGATGCAAGATTTCTAGGATCGTTGTTTAATACTACTTTTTTCTTTGTCATCTAGATATTTTATGTTAGTAATCTTACATGGAGCCAAATTTGTCAAAACAGAATACGATGTAATCTACGTTGAACATAAAATGTTAATGTATTTGATTTCAAATTTTAAAATGTGTATGATATAATTATCATATTTATAGCATATTTATAGCATTGCTTTAATTTGCATCACATACAAAAGGTTGCAAAATCATTAAATAAGTGGTGGGTTATATGATAAAAACAACTACAAGTGTTGCACTTAACATGATAAAGTGTTGCGTACCTAATCTCAATAAAAAGTGTAGAAAGTTTCGCATTTTATGTAAAAAGTGTTGCACTTGGATATAAAATGTGTTGCATTTTAATGCAATAAATGTTGCAATAAATAATTAAAAGTGTTGTATTTGAGTGTAAACAATGTTGCACTTTAAAGGATCACATTTGCTAAACATAGGCAACACATTTAAAAAATGTTGCATATCCCGATTAAAAATGTTACTTATACATAAGGCGACGTTACATAATATAGCACTTGGTAAAGTGTCACATTTAGCATAATGCAACATTTTAAACACATAATACAACACTTTAGCGGTGTCGCTTTAACTTCATTTTGTAGTATGGCCGTGATACTTAAATTCAACACTATTGTTAATTAGTATGACCAGGTAACACGTAAGTTAAATAACTGGTTTTCTATTGGTGAAAAAAATTAGCGAATTCACAAGCAGAAATACAACTTTACATAAAATTAATTATAAATAAAATAAGCATTAATGTGTTCCATACCCCTAAGGCCCCAAAGAACTCTAGTCCAAGAGTACAGGATCTACCTCATGTAAAGTGGATGATGGGTTTGCTATTTCTTTATTGCAAAAAAGTTTAATATTAGAGTTGGTTGAGTTCTAAGCCATATTTTAGCAAAGGATATATGATAATTATTAAAATTAGCTTTGTAATCGACCTTAATGTGAATAAAATGCGAGTGTTTTTATGGTGGAACTATGAACACAATCTTTGATCCAATACATATCACATAAGCGAAAAATATTTCTCACGGGAGATTAATTTTTTTAATCAGACAACACCAAGAGCACCTTAAAAATCAAAATACGAGAGACAGAACCTACATCTCTATCTCCCGTCGCTCTATAACTCTTGGAAGCTATCACACCACAATGGCTTTGTTTTCATATCTTCGTTAAGTTAAAACGTTTTTAACTTTTAAAATAGCCACCTCAAAAGTTGTTTAATGGTAAGGCGTCCACAAAGTCTCGAAGAGACTAGGCTTAAACCTCGGTATATAATTTTACAAAAAGTCTCCACTTTCTAAAACTTTTAAAAGTAAGGCGTATATGACACATGACACCGATGAAAAACCAAAATTTTCATTTTCTTATAAGTAAAGGGCTACATGTTAAAATATATTATAAACACCTCAAAACGTTTACGTACATAAAAATTTGGATGAGTTTCACATTATCCAATGATACAAATAAAAATGAAGCAAGCAACAGCATTTACATACTAAATGATCACCCCACTAGGGAGCTTTCAATTTTCAATCATATTCAAAACACTTGAATTTCATCGTAAGTTGCTTCAGCCAACCGTAATAAAGAGTAATAACTGATGACGTATAGTCCGCATTCGGGTCACGAACCCGACCAATGACCGCTACTAGCGAGCCCAGTACGACTGGGCTAACCCGGTAACGGTTTGGGCTCACGAAGGCCTAAACCCAAAGTTATTTATGGCTTTGGATATCGGATATCTCTTATTTTTGGAGATATGTATTCAATGACCGACTTAGGCGGGATACGCCGAAGGTTGGGGAACACGAAACCAATAAGGATTTCGTGTGTATATAAAGGGCATCCAAGCCTCATTAAAAGGTACGATCTCAAACCCTAACTCTTCACTAAACCCTCAAACCGGTTACTTACTCTCAGCCGGGAGGATAATCGTGAGAGACAATCCCACGGTAAGCCTAACGGTGTTTTCTGTTTTCTTAGTGCGCAGGTCTCAAGCATTAAGATCTAATTGATACTGAAGGCAGAGTCCAAACAAGGAACGCCCCAACTTTTGTATCAACAAGTGGCGCCATCCGTGGGACCAATCACTAAGAACTAGAATGACAAAGCAAGGAAACCTAAGTCAGCGATCGCATGGTGACCTACAAGGGAAGAAGCAGCAAAGCGGATCAGCCTCTAAGCAAGCCTCTGGAACAACCAGTGCGGCTAGAAACCAAGGGTCAGGGCCAGATCTGGTCTTCCCAGCAGTGGAACCACGCACGGGGACAACCCATGCCGCCGTAACAACAACCAACGTAGAAGATCCACTGCGAAACCTTTTTACCACTCCCCTGCAGTCGGTACCAGAAAAGGACCTCACAAAAACGCCAGAGGGCGACTCTCCTCAAACAGGAGTCCGGATGTGGAAACAGACACCCTCTCGCTAGAAGGAGTCGCGCCTGAACTAGCGCCAAGTGACTTCGTGTCTCAAAACTACGAAACCTTGGCTGCCCTCATGCAAAAGGAGGCGAAAAAGAGGTCGAGTCAGAGCCTGCAAGCCCGACTAAAATTTGACACATAGTATGAAGCATCCCCATCGCGTCTTCAGAGGGAGAGGCGCGGGAAGGATAGTCGCCGACCTCCAGTGTTTACCAGGATTGGGAGGAGAGTTGAGAACGATGAAGCACTGCGTGATCTGGAAGAACACGAAGAGGGACGACGGCGTACCAATATTCACGCTAGGCTTGGTAGCCGGGGTCCATGACGACTTGGACGACGGCACTCCCCAAGTGAAAGCCCTTCAGGCTCGGATTCCGAGGAGCGGTCGGCATAGAAGAGGAGGCTCATCCTGGTGATTCCTCGGACAACGAGGACAATAAACAGCGGGGACGGACCTGGAAGTCAGGGAAGATATCGCGACCGAGGAGAAGAAGATACGTCTCTTCCCGGCGGCGCCAAAGGTGGATGCGTTCACTTTCGCATCAGCGATTTCTCGAAGATAAGAAGCATGCCCGCCAATGTGAAAACCTACGATGGAACAGGTGATCCGGACGATATGTCTCACGATATGTCTCATAAGTTTTGAGACACGAAGTCACTTGGCGCTAGTTCAGGCGCGACTCCTTCTAGCGCGAGGGTGTCTGTTTCCACATCTGGATCACCTGAACATGCATGAGAAGTAACATCCAAAAAATTTCGAATATGGTTACGGAGGCACTGGGAAAGCATTGTACAAACTAATAAAACACACAAAGCTTTGTACAATTTATATGTAAAAAAGTTGATGGTACATATGGTTTTAAAAAATGGACCGGACCAACGGGTTCAACCGGGAACCAGAGTCACTACCGGTTCGACTAGCCCATAAAAGTCGTCCGAAAACGATAGTATTAAATCAATGGGGTTTCAAAATGCATACTAAATCAATATGTTCAAAAAATATTATCAAATAAAAAAGAGTGCCTAAAGAACCAACATATACACATTTTAGAATTTTTTGATAAAACTTATTGTAAAAACTAAAAACTTTGTTTTATAAAAATCGGATAATTTTTCAAAGAAAAGGATGCAAATGTGCAAAGTGATAAGTGCTAATTTATATTATTATATATATTTTACACATATTTATTCTACACTATAAATCATTTGGAACATTCCTAAAATGAAAGGCTTAAAAAATTAAGATTAAACACTTACTTATAATGGCAAATTTTAGTAAATACATTTATAATTGCATTGGTTGTAATATCTTAAAGCAATTTTTGTAGACACAATTTTAAAAAAATATTGAAAAAATACAAAATTTAACATAAGAAAAAAACGTCTATAACAATAATTAACTAATAAATGTTCTTTTTAAAACACTCAAAATACTTGTTATCATCTACAAACTAATAAAATACAAAAAGCTTCATACAATTATATGTAAACAAATTGATGGTACATATAGTTTAGAAAACGGACCAGACCAACGGGTTCAACCGAGAACGGGAGTCACCACCAGTTCGGCTAGCCCATAATAGTCGTCCGAAAATAATATTGTTAAAATAATAGGGTTTCAAAATGCATACAAGACTAAAATGTACAAAAAATATTATTAAAAGAAAGAGTGACTTAAGAAACAATATATACACTTTTTACATTTTTTTTGATAAAACTTACCGTAATACTAAAAATTGTATAATAATAATTATACATTTTAAAGTAACCCACACGACTTATTGAACATTTAGTTTTTCTTTATCTTTATAAGCACTCTTTCACTTATATCATCCATATATGTGGGACAAATATAACAAAACTGTTTTTAGAGAACTAAATTTTAATGATAACTTGCGATTATGGGCTATTGTCAACTATTTTAAGCTCATACATTTATTTTATACTAGATACCTATTCAGTATTGTCATAACATTACGTGAATTATCTACAATTTTTATATGAAAAGTATTGTTATTTTTTAAAATTATTTAAAACTAAAATTATCATCATTCGTACAACTATTATATCGTAAAATATAGAACTAATAAAATTTCACAAAATATTTTAATTGCATGTTACATGTCACTGCAATGCGCGGGTACCGTGTTAGTTTATTCAAAATGTTTATCTCCCTAACTATATTACTCCCGTTAGTTGCTTTTTTACCAAATCATTTTCTATTCATTGTCAAATTAAAGACAGTCAACATTGGAATTTGAATTATTTACAAAGTAGCACACCTAATAAATTAAAACCCACCTAAACTCACCATAACCTATCACATTGCATTATAAATAATTAAAACCCTTCGAGGGAATAAAGTGTTTTGTGATTGTAATCATACCAAGTTTATTTGTAACCCTTGGTATTATTTTCTCACCTCTGCCCCTACCCCATCACCCACCGTCCCACCCCACCCTCATTGTCACATAAAAAAAAAAAACGCCCTTTAGACATTGTTTGCTAGATTTGCTGAGCTTTTATGTTCTTTGACTTAAGGAACAAATGAAGAAGAAACAACATTAAGACACTAATCCTGTTTTGCTGTACAACTTACCAAGGTTATTTTATATTTTCTTATAATATTTAGTTTATTTATGTATTAAATCCAACATCATATCTGTGATGGTTAACTTGCGTTGCGTATGTAATGACGTTACATCTCGTCGGTTTATAACTCATTATAACTAACATGAATCTCGTCGGGTTATATTTGCGTTGCGTATGTAATGACGTTACATCTCGTCGGACCTACCTTACAAATATGTTAGGAACCACCTTATGTCTAAGTTGATTGAAAATAGAAAGAAAAAATGGAGTAGAATTCGTGATGATATTGGCTTGATTGAAGATAGAAAGAAAAAATGGAGTAGAACCACCTTATGTCTAACGAAGAAGATGATACAGAAGAGAGAGAGAAAGAGAAGATAAGGGAGTGGTGTAAGAGTAAAGCGAATAAAACTGGGCATGCGTTAGAAAACTAGTGATAATATAATATTTAGTTTGAATATTTTTATTCTATATATTGCTTCGTTGCTCGAGCAAATTATTTAAAATTTCAAACAATATTATTTCAGCTCCTTTTGAAATATGGATCAAGTTTTTCGAAGTTGCTATAATATTTAGCGAAAATATCATCCGTCGTCAAATCTTTAGTTTACTCATTTAAAGGACACTATACATTACATTAACCCCGTCCTGTCCGGAAACTTTTATGTTATATTAAGCATGGACCGATCCGACCCGACTTGTTGACTTGTTGACCAATCGAGTTTTTTTCTGTAACTTGCTTAAGGAACCACCTTGGAAATGTTTCTAAGTCCGCCACTGTGTAGGTTTTGCGGATTAACAATGAGGACGAAGATGGAAGAGTTGTTAGCAACTAAATCCATATTCATCGCCGTTATATTTATTCTTCACTACATTCTTACTATTGAGTCCACTAGCTCAATGAGTGCAAGGTTAGTCTTCAGTACATTCTTCAAATTAACAAATATCGTGTTTCAAAAAGAGATTTGAACTCACAACTAAATGCCTTAAACCCCATGCATGCTAATTATAATACGTTTAAGTTGTATGTTGGAGTCTTTGAATGGTGGAAATTAGTCGGAATTAAAGGCAATGAGAACTGAAACTTGCAATCACAAGTTGGTGAGGGTTAACAGGATGCTAAAATTTTGTTTTTAATAGGCATGCAATATCGTAAATGTGTATCATTATTTATAAATAAAATATATTTTTACATTTATGTTTTGCATATACTTTCCTCGATTGTGGATTTTTGTTTTCCTTTTATTTTTGTTAGGATTTGGCTTCCTTAAAAATATTCTAAGCTAAAAATCCTTTAAAAACTAAGCACTCACAATGCAGGAAGAATAAATACTTATTAAAATGAGCTTCTTTTTTGTTCTCGAGAAGACAAATATACACGACAAAAGATTAACATCTGGTCTGTGGCAAATGATTAAGTTTTATGTTGATTATAGTTGTTAACCTGATCCATGTTTTTTAATGGATATATATCGATGATTATTTATGGAGTTTTTCAGAGAGAATAACTTTGAGTACAGAAAGTTTCACTTGCATATTATTTTATTAAATTCATGGACTGTTTGGAGTTTTCTTCCTTGCTACTCATGCTTCGAGATCACTTTTGACTTTCTCTTCATATTTGTTGGAATTGTTTACCAATTTTTTTGACTTTATGACTTCTACTACAAGTTATTCTTATATAATCTTTTTAAGAGAAACGATTATTATTTTTTTTAAACGTTCGTTCACGACAGGGTAGAAAAAGTTTCAAAAACAAAGTGTGAAGTAAGAGATATCGTGCTTGATTATAATTATGGGAAAGAAATTTATTTTGTAGACATCCGCATAGTGCCTTTAATATGAGTATTTTTAACATGTATATAAATGAAAAGATCGATTAAAATTGTTTGATTGAGAAATGTTAGAACCTTAAAATATTTAAAAAAACATTCACAAAATAACATGTCTTATAACTTGTGGTATTTTATCTTTTACTTTTATTTACTCTCTTATATATACCCATAAATAAATATTTTGTGTCATTTTGTTGACACATTTTTGTAATATATTTGTGGTCTTACTATGTTTTAATCTTTTATATTTATATAATAAAGGAATTACATTATTTCGGAGTGATTTTGTTAATTTATTCTTATTGAAAAAACAATGGGGCAAATAGGAGAGCTCGATTTCGCCTCGTAAGCAAAAGCTTGTGATGTTATTTGTTAATAAAAGTCAAAATTAAATTGATTTTAGTCAAACTTTAATAAATTTGGTGGAAAATTTTGGTTGATAAAAAAAACACAGAAAAATATAGGTGTCAAATTTGTGAAAACAAAAACTTAAAAAATAGGAGGTAATTAATAAAACTTTAGTGGTTGAATTTTTAAAAATTATATAGAGTCAAGTGTAATATTATAAGTCTCAATGTTTTTTAATAACTTTAGATTATAAACAAATACCGTCTTATACTTTATACCCTTTATACTTTATATTTTAAAAAATACAATATATATATATTGTTTTAAAATAACAACATATAAATTTTTATAAGATTATAAGTATCAATTTTTTTATTATATACGTTCAATAATGACTCATTTATTTTATTTTTAAAAGTTTAACCTATGTGGACACGAGTTTACATTTTAAATACTTTGCTAAATTAAGCGTGAATATAATAATCAAATTGTAAGCACTGGTTAAATTAATATAAAAATAAATATACGCGATTGTACATATAACAATGACTCATTTAATTCTTAGTTATTTATAAGATATCTAGAAAAATATTTTTTTAAAACTTTAAGGAATATACTTTAACTTTATCAACGCTTATTATGTTCAATTAAACTTACATCATGTGTACAACATAATATCAGTAGTGAAATTTAAATAACAACATCAACATCTTTGTCAGCTAAATAAAATTAAGGCAAAAGTTCAATATAGAACCAAAATTTACCATAGATCCAATCAACCAATAATAGCATTCATTTTTTTATTATGATAAACTTTCACCCTTTTTAAAAAAATTAAATATCTTGCAAACCGTTAATCGTTAGCGATAAAATTATACCATGTCGTGGCGAGAATTAAATTATCTTTCTATAGATATGCACTACTATATATTTTTAACAACTTTTTTTTTTCAAAATTTTGATCAACAAAAATCATATATGATTTGTGAAAATCATATATGATTCGATTTTTACGAATCACATATAATTTTTGAGAATCATATATGATTGTAAAAATCATATATGATTCGTAAAATCGAATCATACATGATTTTTTAAAATCATATATGATTCGTAAAAATCATATATGATTTTTTCGAACGGAATTTTTGAAAAAAAATGTTTATCGAAAATATGTAAAAGTGCATATCTATAGAAAGATAATTAATTCTCATGATAATGTATTTATATTTTGAAGATTTACCTTTTGTAAGATATGTTGTTTTAAAAAAAAAAGGTGGAAAATGATTTTGTATTAATTTAGATAAAAAATGGAGGGTTATGATTGGTTCATTTGTTCTATGACAAATATGAGTTCTATATTGATCTCAACTCATAAAATTAAATCTTGAGTTACCTAACAGAAATTTTTACAAATATTTTACCAAATTCTAATGGATATTAATGCATTATGAAAAACTCGTGCATAAGTATTAGTTGTACTTATATCATAATTTTCATGGGCAAATTCTTATATGTGTATATACTGAACTAAAATGTTAAAATAAATTTGATTTATGTGTAAACTTCGTGCGTGCACGAAACGTATAACTATATAATCATATGTAATTACCTTTAAAGACACAATATTCACTATTAATACAAAATAATATTTTTTGTCAAATTTTGTACGTGCACATGTATTATAACTAGTTATGTTAATGCATATTATTGCTACAATGAATTCCTTTCTCTGTAACAATAATAATATAACTTTGAGTAATTAATAATAACATGAAACTCTATAAAGAAAATATGAGCCCTATCACATTAGTATTTTGTTCAAACCATGAAACTAACATTGTTAACTTTCTATAAATGTAGATGTTTGATCTCTTTGTAAATTTTAATCCAAGTTCATTGTCGTTATTAAATGACAATTGATTAATGGATATATAAAATTAGGACATTCACAATAAAAGGTTAGGCTATCTCCAATAACAACCTTCAACGACTTTTATTTTTCTGTCACATCAGTTTTCTCTTTTCTTCGACCTACAACCGACTTTTTAGGCACAAAAAGGTTACATACACTAAAAATACATACCTCATAAAAATATATTTTAATTAAATAAAAACACACACAAAACAAACACTCAACCGAGTATCATAATCGGTTGAGGGTGCAACCCTCTTGGCTCTTGACCTCCTCCAACCTAAATGCCCACAACAAAGCCAACCCCATGCAACCTCCTCCAACCCAATCGGTTGAAGACTTATTGCGGGTGGCCTTAAAGAATATGTTTAAAACTCTAAAACCTTTTTTAAACACAGCGAGCTTTTATTTCATATTTATGTGGCATGTAGGGATTCACTATCTCAAACATGTTTATAATTTAATGCTACTCTAAAACCTTTTTTAAATTAATATATGATAAATTAATAACCTCGATAGTATTAATAATTTGTTCAGTTCCAACTTGATACCAGTACCAATTTGGACACCAAACAATAAAATAGTAATATAATTTTTTTTTTAAATCATAGTGTATTTGTATTGGTGCCAAAGAAACTGTAAATTAATAATTACCAAAAAATTCCACAATTTCTTCAATGCCTTGGAGGTTTGAACCTCGTAACATTCATTAGTACACATTCATTAATTTATTCAATGCCTTGAATTTATAAATGTTAATTAAAACTTGTATTTTTCTAATTTATTCTTCATCTCTAACTAGTATACATTATAACTAGTATCTTGGACTTGAAAATTAAAAATTCAAACATAAAACCTCTTTAATTTAATAGGTCATTAATTTGATGATATAATAATATTTCGCTAAATTAATAAAATATTCCAGTCTCAACATTATCAATTTATAGAGGTTTTAGTGTACTTTTAGGTTATAACATAAAATTTTTTATAAATTTGTCGCTTTGCATGTCAAGTTTATAAACTTATTTCAATTTCTTCTTGACAAAGTTAAAATACTTTGGAAACAAAATCAATGATTAAACTATTTTATACACTAATATATTACTACCTCTGTCTTAAAATATATGAATGATTGAATTTTAAATGTATTTTCATTAGTATAATTTTCATCAAAATTATATAACACAAACAAAATATTTAAGATCAAAATTAAAAAAAAAATAGACTTCAAAAAATCAAACTAAACATTTATTTTAAAACGAAAAGAGTAGATCATTGTTGTTTATGTATCGGCAAGTCTATTGCAACAAAAATATGTAAATGGTATTTCTAGTAGGTAAATTTTAACAAAACCAGAAAAGACTACTTGTATAATCGAATAAAATAACTCAAGAAATTTATCATTTTAAGTTTTAATGAAGGTGGGCAGAACCACACCGCAAACCGCAAAAAAAATCATAAAACCTGCATCCCAAAAACCGATAAATAAAAACCAACGGGGCGATTTTTGAAAATAGAAAAAATCGCACAGCAACACTCCGTCATATTCAAATATATTTTTATTTTTTTAGATAAACACACTAAATTTCATAATTTGTATATGATAAAATTCTTTTGTTTATACTTTCACAATTAGTAAGTTCAAACATATTTTATTTGTTAATTATTGTATGAGTTTTTAGAACATATAACATTATTTTTCTTTCATTATATTATCAAAGTTTTTAAAATTCTTAATCTTATTTGATTTTTACTATTGTACAAATTTATAATTTCATACTATAGTATACAAAATTTTGTACATATGTTTGAGCTCATCATATAATCTTATAATATACTTATTCAATAATAAATAAATACCCGAAGTTTATATAATTTGAAAAGAAAAAAATTTAAAAATCACAAAACCCAAAACCTCAAAATCGTGCAGTTGTGAATTCTCATTCTTAAAAACTGCATTTGTAGATGTAATTTGATTTTTTAAAAAAATGGCATCAAGTCACACTATGCTCACCTCTAACTTTTAAGGAATATTTACTGTGAGCATGCATGTGTTTGCGTATTCACATGTCTCAACACAATCTTGTGATCTTTATTTTGTCCATTCTTCAATCATATTCTGTAGTGTAGTCTTGCTGAAGAATACGTGGAGTGGACCACACTTTACAATTTGCTAAGCTATGAGGTATCTGGGGCTGATATACGTTATTGGTATCTTGCCTCAGTAGCATCATACTCCCGAATATGGCACCAATAACTCAAACAAACCCTCCTCATACACACACATCACTTGTAGGCCCATGAAAATCTTCACCAAAATATCTAAACTTTCCTCACAATAAAAAAACCACACACAAAGGTGCATTTGGCTTGGCTAGTGGGTGACTCAAAACACAAAAGAGGCATTTGGCACAAGTTTGGCGTGTTGGCGGTAAGGTTAGCTGCACAAATGGCACTTGATGGCTCACGAATAACACCCCATACCTTGTGTTCTAATATTACTCTCTTCATCCGGAAACATTTAGAATAAGAGGAATGGTACAACCACTTACAATTTACAAAAAAAATCTCAGGTGTCAACTAATTTGTGACATTCTCTTTCTAACATATAAATTATCTCTCTTATTTTCATCCACAAATTTATTTGCCATATCATTGTGTGATTTTTTTTTGTAAATTGTATGTAATTGTAGTATTTCTCTTAGAATAAATATGAAAGAGATAAAAAGCATAAAAATTCTCTAAGAAATATTTCCCTCCGACTATGTACTTTGAATATACAGTATCTAATGCAAAACTTGAAAAATTTCTAATATACTCCGTACTATATAAAAAAACCTAAGTAAATACTTAACATTTTAAAATATTTGAAGGATGAATAGTAATCTAATAAATATGAAAGATACTTATAAATTATTAAAAGAAAAAAAAAATTTTAATATGAAGGATAAATGCGGACCTACACTATACGAGGTGGTTCCCAGAAACCACTTTTGAAATCAAAACCCTTCAGAGCACAAGTTATCATACGTACAAATAACACGTTATTTGTATTTCACCTCAACGCCACCTCATCACTTTTCTAATAACACACTAATAACCAAAACACCCTTCTTCATAACACACCACTAATATTATTGGCATCACAAATACTCCATTAAATATACCACTCACTCACAATATATATAAAAAAGTGTAACTTTTTCATTTGACGCGAGCCAGTAAATTGGCTGAAATGCATTTGACATAGATTTGGCATGTTTGGTGGTATGTTAATGGCATGTCATTGGTATATATTTTTTCCTTTGGCACGTTATCCAACAGGATACTTTGTATTCTTAAAGATTATGTAGATGAAAAATTAAGGCCCTGTCTTGAAACTAGATCGAGAACCACCTTACACCTAAAAGAAGAAAGAAAGATAAAAAAACGATGAAGTTAAATAAGTGTTTGAAGGACAAGGTTGAAAATAACATTATTAAGTATTTTCTATATAAAGACAATACGAAAGTTTTTGATTTTCTTTCTTTCTTTTTTACTTTTAATTATTTATTTTGTTGCAAATTAGATAATTGTAGAAGATGCTAAGTACTACTTTTACGAAAATGGATCAATTTTTATTAATTTACCAAACTGAACCATGACACATAACCATTTTCAAACTCGTACGCATTACCCAATATCAACCGCTGGCTACACGTGTTCCCAAGCGCGCATGAAATCAAGCGCATTTAATTGCAGGTGCGCCTTTTAAATTTTTTTTTTTATTGTCAGATACATAGTATTTTATTATTTGTAGTGCGTATTTAATAAAATCCTTTTGTCAAATACCTTGTGTTTATTGTGCGTCTTTTTTTTGTCAAATAAATGTCAAGATTCACATTTGACTTTTTTTCAATCTTTTCAATCACTGCATCGTTTAATTCATTTTTATCTATCATTTCGCCATCCAATCCACAAATAAAAGGTAAAAAATATATATTAAACAAAATGAATGGTACGCAATTATGTTTATGAGATTCTTTTATTAAACAAAATGAATGGTACACAAATATTAAACGAAATGAATGGTACGCAAATATGCTTATGGTCAAGTCCCTAGCTAGGTTGGTCACATGATGGTTGGGGTTCAAAACTAGTTTTATGTGCCGGTTAATAAAGAAACATAGTTTTTTAATGAAGAATGTTCACATTTTTAAGCGAATGTTCACATTTTTAGGCACACATAAGTTTACGTGCGCTTCAATTTGTCTTTTATGTAACTTTGTCTATTTTCTCTGTTGGAAGCGCGCATAGACACTCATCGCGCATGGGTTTTGAGATCCGCATGGACAAGCGCGTTTAACATTTGAGATGCGCTAGTATGTTTGATCTGGCGCTTAGCTACTTTAGACGAAAGTTTAGTAGCTAGAGAGGTTTACACGCCTCACACTTGAACCGTCAGATGAGCCAGGTGTACTATATCTTATGGATCATCGCTTATAAGTTCATTTTCATAAAATAGATACGCGCGGTTCATTTTAGTATGCTACTGTAAAAAAGGTTCATTTTAATTTTTTTATTTTTATTTTTCCATACTAAGAGTCCTCGTCACATAGTTGCGTCACAATTTAACATTTTTTTCATTCAACTTTTGCATCATATTTTCTCTTTTGCCCTAAACTTTCCGTCTTTCTCATTATTTGAAAAACCCAAAAAAATCACCCACTCACTACACATAGGGATGGCAAAAAAACCCGAACCCGGCCGGAGCGAAACCGAACTTATTGGGGGGCATCTTATCGGGTTTGGGTTTTGGGGCCTTAACGGGGATTATGGCGGGTTTGGGGAGGGGGCAGGCCTTGCAATAAGCCCCCTCCCGAAAATATATACATATACATATACATAAAATATTGTGTTAGTATTTACGTACTAAATATAATTCTCTATTTTTGTTAGTTTTTATCTTTGTGATTTAGTTTTTATCTTGTTTTGTGTCATATTATTCTATAAAGTTGTGATTTATTCTAATGATTAATATATTACTAATGGTTTCTCGATTATTCAGGTTATTCCATAAAATAATATTGTTAATAGTGTAGAAATAATAATAAGCGAGGAGCGACCGAGTATGATGGAGTATCAGCATCAAAAAGACAACCGATAAGACCCCAATGAGGAATGGGCGGGTTTGGGGAGTATCTAAGCCCCAATGGGTGCCGATAAGATCCCATGGGTTGGAGGCGGGTTTGGGGATGGTTTTTGTTATCGGGTTTGGGGATGGGGATTGCCAAACCCGCCCCAAACCCGCCCCATTGCCATTCCTAACTACACACAATTTCACTTTTTCTCCATTCTAAATGTTACCCCACTATCATGCCACGAAGAAAAACAAAATGCAGGGAAACCGAGAGAGAGGGGTGGCTTTTCTTTGCTTCGCCACTGCCGTGTTTTAAATTTAGTTTCAAAAGTCAACATGGGTACCAAATTTTTGTTTTTGTAAAGATCTAATAAAATATTTGTTAATCAATTGTAATACTCCGTAAAAGGTTGACAAGATCCAAGTTTTATATTTAGAAGATTAGAAAATCCTGACATATGAGTCTCTTTTTACATATGTCGTAATTCATTCATACAATAATTACATGAGAATTTGATTAAAAGAATGATATCAAGAAGATTTATAGTGTCAAATCACTAAAAACAAATAAATTTCACTCTAACTAACGTATTTACGTTCTTTCTTTATCTGAGTTTAACAAGAGTCACACAAATTTAAATCCTTTAAAAACTGATTCAAGTCTACAAATAATGGATATAATCAATACGTGACAATGTGCGGAATATTTATTGTTTTACAATTTTTTTCACACTTATTAATGTAATCAATTTTTACACATCATTAAATGTTAATAAACTAATAAAATTTTACACACTTTAAAAAGGTTCGAAAATAAAAGTGTGTAGAATCAACTATTTTTTAGTGAATTTCCTGTTTTAAATCGCGATAGTTTAATGCTAGTCGATTTCTTATAAAGGCTCAACACAACACACTTTTTTAAAGTGTGTAAAATTTTATTAATTTATTAACATTTAATTATGTGTAAAAATTGATTATACTAATAAGTGTGAAAAAAAATTTGTAAAACAACAGACATTCGACACACGTATTGATTATATCCATTGTTTGTAGACTTGAATTAGCGTTTAAAGGATTTAAATTTGTGTAACTCTTGTTAAACTCAGATAAAGAAAGAACATAAATATGTTAGTTGGAGTGAAATTTATTTGTTTTTAATAATTTGACACTTTAAAATCTTCTTGATATTAGAAAATCACTTTCATACAAAATGATTTTCATACCTTTAATTAAAAATGATAACAACATCCGACATTACATTAATAATTGATATATTTTTTGATTTTCAAACTTTTATTATTTTTTTTAGCTCATAACTTTTTATTCTTCCAATGATTACAAATTGAATCTTTAATTATTGTATCAAAACCAAAAGTTTAAAAGTGTAATTATTTGCCGTTATACACCATCGCTATGCACGGGTATTCGTCCGGTAAACATGAAAATGTAATACTTTACAACTCTTCTATAAGAAGTATTTTAATCCATATTATTAAATAAAAATCCATATATTTTATAAGTGCCATGAATCCAAACAAAACTTAGGGGCTGTTTGATAAAACATAATGATTTAGCACTGAATGATTTAATTCTCTGAATGATTCAAAAGCTCTGTATGATTTTGTTTTGACTGTTTGATAGCTATTATGAATCAACATTGTAAATGACTAAAATTATGATTTAATCTTTGATGGCAATCATTTTATAGTTATTATAAAGACATAATAGTCATTTTTTTTTTCATTTATACAACACAAGAACCAAAATATTGAAAATAAAAATGCTAAAACCAACATACTCAAGTAAAAGATCATGACCAGTTATATATATATGTGTTAGCCATTCCATGATAAATGGACAGCACATTACAAAAATAAATAAATGATGATAGCGACATGAGAATAAAAAAACTGTTAACAAGCGACATCACCAAAATAAATAAATCATGATAGCGACATGAGAATAAAAAAATGATTTGAGACATGTGAAAAAACAGTACATTAGCTTGAAATTTAGTCGCTGAATGGTTGAGGGACTATAATTTGTAGAATCGGTCAGAGCCATTTGCCTCTTTCAGAGGTGGCTTTTTTTCCTAGTCAAACACATTGTCTGCTGTACGCTACAGCAATCAGTGCTGTCTCATTCTATTAAGTGTCAATCAAACACCCCCTTAGGCACTTCCATTTACATGTCAAAAACATTTGCTGCTTTCAGGAAAAAAAAAACAATACTTGTCTTTTGCCCCAAAAAGTTGATAATGCACTTATAGTTTTATAGACCCCCGTGATGTTTCCACTCACTTTTAAATAAAATGGTGTTTCCTACAACATATAGCGTTTGACATATTATAAGTTAATAACCTATTGTGTAATTCATTTTATCAACTCAATCAAAAGCAAATATCATGTAGCCTAATTCACAGGAAGTTGTATTAGATATGATCCTCAGCTCTTTAGACCGACTCTGTAATATATTAGTGGTTGCCAAAAGGAAAGATGTCTAGCCTTTTAAAGTAAAAACAATCAAAGCCGTAGGTAATATACAACATTCAACTGAAGCCAAGTTTATGGGATTATAATTTAGCTTACATTAAAAGAGAAATATTTATTGTAATATCAAATTCATTCCGAGGGTGATGAATGATTTTATGACCTACTTTGATATAATTTTAATTGGAAAATTTTAATTGCAGAAAGCCTTTAAGCAACGACTCGCGTGGTCCGGTATTGTACCCTCCAGTGCAATTGTATATGCACGATGATCATGTAAATTCGCTTGTCTTTTCTTTAATTGCCTTTTATGTTTTTCGAGATGAGCTTAAAGCTTTAATATCGAAACAAAGTTTTTTATAATAAAGGATCATTTTAGTTTTATTGATCATTAAAATATAAAAAAAGACAGTTACTTTAAATTACTTACTTGTTTAATCGTATTCTTGATTTCAGGTAGTGGTGGACAATGGAATATTTAGTATCACCATTGCAAGTCCGCAAGGCACGGTCACTGGTATTGGATTTAATGGAATTGACAATATCTTAAATGATCATAACGGGGAATCAGATCGAGGGTATGAAATTTTTTTAGCCACCCCAAAATATGATTATTATTATTATTATTATTATTATTATTATTATTATTTCTTTCAAAAATTTATCTGATACTTAAGTTCAGTAAGTTTTACTCTATGAAAAAGCTGTTGAGACTGAGTGTGGATGATTGCAGATATTGGGATGTAAATTGGAGCAATCCATTGAATTCAACTGATAAGTTAGACAAGTAAGTTTGTTTGGTTATTTATTAAATTATAAAATATAAGTAGTTGGTGCGCATAAGAACATCTAATCAATGTTTTAAGCGTAACTTCTGCAAGTTTGTTGCATATGTACATATCCTTTGCGGTTATTTTTACCAAATCACATGAAGGCCAAAAGATTGTTGATGGAGTGTATATGTAGGTCGTGTCATGAAATTTGTATTTTCATTCATTCATGCATCTATTTCGCAGACTTACAGGCGAATATTTCGATGTTATAACGAACTACGAAAACCAAGTGGAGCTGTCATTCAAAAGATATTGGAACATTTCTCAAAATGACAACCACGTTTCCTTAAATGTGGATAAAAGGTGTGTCACAAGTTTTTATAATAGATTTGAATGAACTAAATTTGTAATGTAACTTGTAATGCATTTTAATTATTCAATAATCATGATTCCAATTAGACTTGTAATTTAAATTAATTGTTAATGTTTCTTGATATAAAAAGTCATTGGTTGAAAGACACCTGCCGTGCAAATGTACACAATAAACTATATCATTAGATTATTGGCATTTTTATTAATCTTTATGGCGCCTTAAGGTATGTTGTCTTGCGGGGATCAAGTGGTTTCTACTCATATGGGATTCTTGAACGTTTTAAAGGGTGGCCAGATGTTGATGTCTACCAAGGTCGTATTGTATTCAAGCTTCAAGATAAATTGTAAGATAAATTATATTTTTACATTTCTTTCTTCAAAATTAACTACTCTGTAATAGAAAACAAAGCTGAAGGAATGAAAAAATGTTGCACACATTATCTGAGGGCGGAGGGGTTTTGCGAATGGCAAACCTTAACTTTTTTTCCCTTGCCACTACACACTCTTCACATTAATGATTAATAATCCGTAAAGATAGAAAATTTATAAAAATATTAATGTTATTTTAATTGAATGACAACCAATGAAGTGTGCAATATATTACACCATTCAGTTTTAAAATGTTTCTATAGTTTACATATACTTTAAGAGATAATCAATCTTTCAACACCAATTTTATTAGATATATGTCGCGATAAAATTTGGGTGACAAAAGTTACACTTTGCTAGCACATTTTCTAGTTTTTTTTTAATGACAATCAATGTCTTAAATAAGCATAACCATATAACTTCTCGCTCTCAAAAAAAAAAAAAATAAAAAAAAAATAAAAATTAGCACATAAATAGATTTCAGGCCTCATTTCACAATTTCCTTTGTGGCTATTTTTTCCCCTTTTATGTTGATGTATGTATCCAGTTAGAAACTTTAATTTTAATTATGCATTTGTTGAATGAAAAGGTTTCGTTACATGGCTGTTTCGGATGAAAGGCAAAGGGTGATGCCATCATTTGAAGACCGTAGAAGGGGTGAGCCACTGGATTACCCTGAAGCTGTTCTTTTGACCCATCCATCTGATTCTCTTCTTAGGGGAGAGGTACTCTTTTTGTATCGGTTTTATACATTATTTTTCTTGTCATAGATTCATAGTTACGAGCTATGATTTGAATGTTTTACAATTCAAAACACAGGTTGATGACAAGTACCAATACTCAACTGAAAATAAAGATAATCGGGTACATGGGTGGATATGCTCTGACCCGCCTGTTGGGTTTTGGATGATCACACCAAGTAACGAGTTCCGTACTGGTGGCCCTGTCAAGCAGGATCTCACCTCTCATGCTGGTCCTGTTACTCTCTCAGTAAGTTCACCAATAGATTTTTGGTATTACCAAAAATATAGCTATAATGAATATAGTTATCAAAGGGTTGGTTCTTGGTTGTGTTGCTAGTGTGCAAAAAGGGAACCACTTAAATTGGTACAACAACTGACTAGTTTTTATTTATCATAAATTTTTTATTCAAGTATTACTATTACTAATTACGTACTAATATATATTATGGAGTAATCAAAACGGCATGCTGCCATAGTTTCGACTGATACTTAAATATGACTTGTTTCAACGAAAAGTCTTTCATGACATGTTACCCAACCCGCCATTGTTATATGTTATTATCTTTTATTATTTTGAAAAGTGCATTCACATCTGAAATGGTTTTTTTATCCATGAATTCATCTTTTAGATGTTTTTTAGTACCCATTATGCGGGGACCGATTTAGGAATGAAATTTCGAGATGGTGAGCCATGGAAAAAGGTTTTTGGACCAGTTTTCATATATCTGAACTCGGTTGCATCCGAAGAAAGTCCAACTTGGCTTTGGGCTGATGCCAAAGAAGAGGTAGTTACTTAAATTACTATGTTAGCCCATGCAAATATTTGGGCTCACATGAGGCTTATGTGTATGTACTTATGCAAGTTATTAAGTTATTAACCATAATAATGATATTATAGATGCTGATGCAAACGGATAGCTGGCCATACGATTTTGTTAATTCTTCTGACTTCCCACGCGCCCATCAACGTGGTGTAGTATCTGGACGGCTATTTGTTCGAGATGTTGCTTTAGCCCGTGCAGACTCAGCCTTTATTGGCTTAGCTCCACCTGGTACAGTTGGATCATGGCAAGTGGAAAACAAGGTACATTTTCTCAGCACCCAGTCATAAACTGATGACTAGTGTTAATTGTTGCTGAACTGAAGATCACCAATATATAAAATAAACAATGATTTAAAAACTAGATTGACCATAATCAAACTGGCCAAAAGCAAATGCTACCTTGGAATCTTTACTTTTTTCTAGTTTGACAAAAAATAATCTGAAATGTATATAGCATTGCAAGTTTGAATAAAAGTTACAAATAAAAGATGCAGAAAATCGATTGTAAGAAAGCCTAAACTCCAAAAAAGACCAAGAACTGATTATCCAAAAATATAGCTCTTTCTAATCAAGAAGTCACGTTGGTCTATTTGATTTTCAGTTTATCCTTTCCATTTTTAATTGGGTGATTGGGACAAAGTTACTTATACCTTTGTAAACGATTCCTAGAGTTTAATCTATACCTTATTTTACATAATCAGGGTTATCAGTTCTGGACTCAAACTGACAACGAAGGTTACTTTGAGATAAAGAATGTCCGCGCGGGTCAGTATAATTTATATGCTTGGGTTCCTGGGTACATCGGTGATTATATGCACCCGTCCATCGTCAATGTCTTGCAAGGTCCGTACCCTATTTAAATATATTATTTTTGTTACATTTCTGTTATAGAAAGATTATGCTTTGCAACTATCTTTGTAATTTATTTACTCTAGCTACGTGCTAGTAGTTTTTTCAATGATTACGGATGTTAAAAATTGGTGTGCAACTATCACCAGGGAGTAGAATCAGAATGGGTGTACTTGTATTCCATCCACCAAGAAATGGCCCTACCATTTGGGAAATAGGGGTCCCGGATCGCACAGCAGCTGAGTTTTATGTGCCTGAACCCAACCCAACTCTAATGAACCAGTTATATACAAGCCAAAGAACAGAATCGTTAGTCTTTTATCTCTATCTTCTTTTTTTTCTTCCCAGTTTTGTTGTATGAAATGTGTAACGCTATCAAGTTTGTTATTTTGCTATGTCAGGTTTAGGCAATACGGCTTGTGGGATCGTTACACTGATTTGTATCCTGAACATGATTTGGTCTATACAGTTGGTGTTAGCAATTATGGAACAGATTGGTTTTTTGCTCATGTAACCAGGAAGGTTGGAAATAAGACATACATTCCCACTACATGGACTATTTTATTTGATCTTGAAAATGTTGAGCCCACCGGAAACTATACAATGCAGCTAGCATTGGCATCTGCCACAGCCGCAGAACTGCATGTACGTTCACTACAAAAATTTCTATATTTACTTCTCCAGTTTCACTTTTACGTAACTAAAAAAATAAGAGGTTATAAGTTGCGTAATATATTATACTGAGTGATCTGGCGCTTCCTATTTTCAGGTACGACTCAACGACCCAAGAGGGGTATTTCCTTTCTTTACAACTGGGCTAATCGGGAGGGATAACGCGATTGCAAGACATGGGATTCATGGGCTATATTGGTTGTACAATATTAATGTCTTGCATACTCAACTTCGAGCTGGAAGGAATGTAATGTATTTAACGCAAACGAGAGCTTTGGGTCCTTTTAGGGGAGTCATGTATGATTATATTCGATTAGAAAGACCTCGTTCCTAAATTTGGAATATAAGTTATTTTATAATGTTTGAGTATATAAAGCATAGTTGTCTATGTATATGTCAGCTTTATTTGAGAAGGAATGAAAAGCTCAATTCATTATTTTTATACCATATATAAATTCTATACAGTAGATGTATATTAAGCATGTGTGGGCTGATCATGGGGGATAGCACAAGGGCTTAAGGCATTGGATTGCTAAATCAACATACAAAAAGATTGCATTTGCTTCTTGAAGGAGGTATTCTTCCTCCAAGAATTCTGCGTTGCGAGACACAAACACTTTGTTCTCTAATGGATACTAGAAGTAATATCTAGTGGTCTCCATAGCCACAAACACACATCTACTAATGCGGGATTCAAGTTTATTGGGAGTATCACGCTTTACTAAAGCTTCGCATCCCCACACTTTAAGATAAGACAACTTGGGAGACTTCACATGCCATAACTCATATGGTGTCTTATTTACCTTCGCATCCCAAACTCTTACTATTTCTTATTCCCTGGACATTGTTACAATGTGAATCCACATCATGTGTCAAATACACATGAGTTAGGAGAGAACGTAAATAGTTGAATCATGAACAAACCTGGATTTGCTAGGCAATCTAGCCTCATTGTTCTTTTTCAACTCTGCAAGGTAAAAGGGACAACTCTTCTTCCGATTTCTAATCTTTCCACAATAAAGCATTCAACATTCTTGGTGGGTCTCTATTTCTTGGGGGCGGTTGGATCTTCTTCCTGCCTTTGGACTTTCTTTTACCCTTAGACCATGACTTGTTCTTCACACCTCATTCTGTGATCAAATTCAGACTTGCAACGACATTCTTGGATGACACATTTTTCTCAGCAATTTTCAACAACATATGCAATTCTACGAGAGTTTTATCCCAGCCATTCATGTTGTAGTTCATTACAAAGTTGTCGAACAAATTTGGCAATGAACCCAAGATGGTATTAACCGCCAAACACTTGAGGCATAAGATGTCGAAGACGTTCCAACCTATCGGTGTGTTCTTTCATCTTCAAAACATGTGAGCTAACTGATTGATCCTCCTCCATCTTACACGAGTTGAACAACCTTTGATTCTCATACAACTCATGACTAGCTTGAGTTTGAAACATACCTTTCAACTCATTTAGCATGTCATAAGCAGTACGATCCTCCATCTCCTTGGTGTCATGATTGCTATCATTAGCAAAGTAATCTATTCATGTTCATCTAAATACTTTTGATAAGTAGTAGCCTGAGCAGCAGGTGCATCAGAGTAGGAGGTTTTGGAAGGGGTTTCTCAATGAGAGCCAACTTTCCTTCATAATTGAGGATAATACTCAAGTTCTTATGCTAGTAAAGGAAGTTGGTACCATTGAGTTTCTCCTTCTCAATCAGAGCGAAGTTA
>OU343222.1:272938010-273017781 GCA_910596185.1 Chrysanthemum makinoi
TAAACGTGCGATTATTTGTTGCACGTTACATAGCAGAAGACTCCCATCGGTGTTGCTTAATCCAACACTACTTACCCTAAGGTTACTGATTTTCGATGCTTTCTAATCTATTGTCAAGTAATCCATACCCCAAACACCGAACTTAGAAATTCCCCATTAAAGAGTCCGATGCACCCGCGTATAAAGCTTAGAAATAAGTAGTAATATTTATGTTGTAGTATTTAGCAGTAACACAGTGAGGACTGACAGGCCCTACCCAATCACGTATGCCGATCCACTGGCTGTGTGGCGCTTTTATGTAAGACTATAAATACTCTCTACCTCCCAAGGTAGAGAGTTGGAGCTCATAATAATATCTTTCACTTTCTCTCACTAAGTTCCCTAAACCTCTAACTTTCTTTCTCTAGAATTCCATCATATGCTACCTTTGTGTTAATGTTATGATGTGTATGTGAAAAGTTATATCTTACAATTGGTATCAAGAGCCATGGTTAGATCATATCTTGCACATCTTTGGATTTCTAGTGGTTTTTAGGTGGTTTTGAGTTTGAAAAAGTTTAGTGGTTTTTGCATCATTTGATTGATTTCTTGTGTTAAAGTTTCGATTTTGGTTGTACTTTTATGTTTAGAATTATCAAAAGTGTTTAGGTTTTCTTTGGTGTTTGAATCATCTTGGTTGGGTTGTTTTTGATTGAAAAGTGAGGTTTATATGTTTTTCAAGCTAGATTTACTACTGGAATATTTTCTTGGTAGCGACTTGTTTCACATTTTGTGTTTTACTTGATGCTGTTGAGCTAGTGAGTTAGATCTAGCTAGTTAAAAGTACAAGTAGTGGATTCTCCACTACCGTAGCTTAATTTGTGGTAGCAATTTGAATGTAAGAGTGAGCTGCTTCAACATTGCCTCTAGCGAATTTGTAATTTAATTGTCGCCAAAATTTGATTAGCGACTTGGACTCTAGCGAAGTTACTACTAGCTTAATTTGTTTTCTTGTAGCTAATTTGGGACTCTAGCGAATTTAGGGTGTAGCTAATTAAGGGTTAGCTTAATTTAGTGCATTACTCCAGCTTAATTTAGTGCATTAATTTCTAGCTTTTTAGTGCATTATCTTCAGCGTATTTAGTATTTTTATCATCTAGAGTCTTGAGTGATTGTTTACGGTTTTCTCTTGATTTAGTAAAATCCCGTGAAAGAATCCATTTCCTGGTTTAATCATAGAGTTATAAAAATCGGTATAATTGCTAAACATGTCTACCAACGCTCCTACAATCATCTCCATCGCTGTTTAAGATGTTCAAGCAAATGGTTTGATACTGCCCACCCATGCTTGATGAATCGACTCACCACTCTTGGGCTCAACGAATTAGACAGTATTGCCTTGGAAAGGAAAATGGTGTCAACATTCTCAAATCCATTGATGAAGGACCATATCGAGTTGAGACGACTAGAGATGTACTTGATACTAATGCAAATGGTATTGGTACCTGCTACTAATGCATGGACCTAAGATGTATGATGAGCTTGATGATAAGGATAAAAGAGATTTGATGCGATATCGTGGCTTCAACATTGTTCTTCAAGGTCTTCCTAAAGACATCTACAAGTGATCAATCACAACACATGCTAAGGCGTTTGGGACAATGTTAAGATGCTTCTCTCAAGTTCTGAATTAACTATGGAAGACAGAGAATCCCAACTCTATGACGAATTTGAGCGTTTCAAGATGAAACCGATGAGAGGTGTCTATGAGTACTATGTGAGATTTCATAAGTTAGTTAATGACATGAGGAACATCCGAATGACTATGCCTAACATTCAGTTGAACTCAAAATTTGTGAACAACATGAATCCCGAATGGCACAAGTTTGTTAACGAAGCTCACTAAAGGATTGAAGAATACAAACTATGAGCAACTCTATGCCTTCCTCCTTCAGAATGAGAGACATGCTATGTTTGAAGAATTAATTCTCAATCGGCCAAAACCAACCAGGGAGAGACAAGTCGCCTAATGACTCTACGCCTTTCTACTCAAACATCCGAATCACAACCAAAGCATCACAAGTCATACCCTTGGGTAATGGTAATCACAAACTCATTCCTGATCCTATGTACAAACAAGTCGATGTCGAGCACAATGGGTAGCTTCATTAATCAACTAGCTCTTTCTCATCGGTCAAAACATGAATACCTCCCACAAACCAACAACAACCTCAGAACAACATCTAACCCACACAATCAAGCCACTATTAAAGATGGAAGGATCGTGGTGCAACCAGCCAGAAAGACAAGATGATCGTGGACGAGGTGGAGCTGGAGAGGTTATGTTGGAAACCGAATCGGGAAGGAATGGTAACCAAGGTCAAACTAAGCTCATCAAATGTTATAACCGTGGTGAGAGGACACATTGCAAGGAACCGCACATCTCCAAAGCCCACGCAATGATTACTCGTAAGATGTCGCCGCTCAAGCTCTCGTGATAATGGTGCTACTGGATGAAGAGGAATTGTTGCTTTGCCGAGGGCAATGCCAAGACCTTGCGATGCATGTGGATGAGCGTACCATTCGAGATAGGTCACAATCATCAATGCCTTTCAAGTCAGCCGATTGTGATGCATACGACTCTGATGTGGATGATGGACCTACGGCACACAATTTTTATGGCTAGCATTTCTCCAATGGTTTCTCCCAAGGTCTCTTCTTCATCACAATGGGCCATCCCAAGACAAGCTCATCTCGAGGTATTAAAACTATACTGATGATGTCGATGCAAAGATGCATGACAAAGTACAATCAATCTAAACTATTGAATCAAATATTGAAAATATGGGTAATATCAATATTGTCCCATATGATCAATATGTGAAACAAAGTGAAAGTGAAGTTGTACCAAGTGATGCATCTTCCGCAGTCAACAATGACTATGTTTTTGATGAATACACCGTGTACTCGATGATTCCATTATTTCAACTAAATGCCTATAAAGAACGTTGTTATTTATGAACAACGCGGCTAAGTTTTGAGTTGACCACTGCGAGCAGAAATGGATGGCAACCGCGCGAATATTAAAAAGTAAGTTTAGAGAAGAAGTATTGAAACAAGAATTAAATTCCTTGCAAGAAAAACTCTCTAAAACATCTAAACAAAAACAAGAACTTCAAGAAAATGTGAAAATGCTTAAGCAAGAATTTAATGCAAAGGAATCAAAACTCTTGAGAGATTTTTCTAATCTGAGAACTTTGAAAAACAAACTTGAAAACAAGTTGTACATACAAGGAAACACCATTCAGACCGCTCACATGGTCACTAAACATAGAGTCCTAAGCGATAAGCATAGTTCCCTTGTTGAGGAACCAACCGAGGTAATTAAAAAGGCTAGAAATGCTCATAAGGTGCTTTATGATGGTAATGAAATTCTTAAACCTAGGCAGAAACCTAGTTGTGTTGAGTGCACCGAGGAAGATAAGAAATCAGATGAAGTCACTAGGGAAAGGATGAACAAAAAATTAGATGATCCTAAATGCAAGAGAAAAAAGATTATTATCACTCCCCATGACTACAAGAAGGAAAAATGGATTTCCTTGAACATGTTTAAGCCTCAAACATTGTCACTCTCCAAGAAGTGTTCGAAAAGGATTATGGACTTGCAAAGTCAAAATCTGTTGAAAAGAACTCTCTGAGGAAATGCCTAAAGCTTAATCGTATCCTCCAAATACACCAATGCATCTAGTTCCTAGAACAATTGCCACTAAGAGCAAGACCTTAATCAACCAATATGTTATTCTTCAACTATTTGTCGATTTTGAGAAAACTTGTAAGAAAAGGATCACACCCAATGGATAACTCAAGGGAGGTTTTGAGCAAATGAAAGAATGTTATTTAACCGAGGTCATGCCTTTCTTTAAACAACTAAAAGATCATTTTGAGAGTCTAAAAAAGGGGATAAAAATCGATATTAAAGAAATGGAAAAGGAATTTGATGCAATGATAGTTGAAGTTAGTGACTATGAGCATGCACTAAAATATAATGAGATTGAGAGGAAGAACTGCATACACCTTAAATGAGACTCTTATTACTGAATGTGTTGCTCAAGATATCTTTTCACTGCTTCAAATTGCTCTATTAATGCTTCCAAATTTCATGAACTATCTCGTGGCTCGAAAGTCTCCCATGATCGTGTCATTGAGCTTGAAAAACTAATTTCGAACTAAACGAGAAAATTGAACCGATGATCACAACAATTTGGTTAAACATTTTTCTAAACTAGAAGTTGAGCATTTTAATTTACAACTAAAATATCAACATCTTAAAGAAAATGTTAAAACTTCAAATATCAAGACATCGCCGATGCTCCAGAAGTTTGATGCGCTTTTCAAATTAACAAACGCGATGAACAGATTCAAGCTCAAGGCAACACGATCGTAAAGTTGAAAGCCCAAATCTCTCAATTAAAGGGTCAAAAGAACCATATGACAGGCTCCCAAATGCCTCCTTCTTTAGATTCTCCGAATTCTCAAACTTTTCATCTTCAAAACTTAGTTGATGCCTTACAAAAGGAAAACGAGAGTTTTCTAGAAGAAAATGAAAAGTTAAACGACATTTTAAAGAGTTATATGATTCAATGAAAGTCACCCGTGACCAAAACAACTAAAAATAACGCTCTTACAAAAGGAAATTGAGAATCTAAGAAGTCGTAAATGGGAACCGCCACTTGTTTTCAATAAGAATGTTGTCTCAAAGTCACCCTTAGATTGCAAATACACCTGTGACAGCTTAAATATATTCCTCCTCATCTTAGGAATAATGAACATGCTTTTCATGAATACCGTGCTCACCTTAAGGATAGTCTAGAATGTCCCTGCGGAGATTGTCGAAGAGGATTTCATTAACAAACCTCTTGATAGTGAAATTAGGTTTGCTTGCCTCGTGCCAAACGATCTCAAGAGTTGCTAGAATGTGTAATTGCCACATGTCCAAAATCCTTAACCTTAGGTGAAAAGGCAAAGTCGTGATGCCCGTTTCTGCCTAGTGCCAAGCAGAAATCCGCTCTATGCCCGCCTTAAAAAGGAAACACTAATGCCTTCAAGTAGTTCGATTCGAGATATGTTAGCAATAAGAAAAGTGAACTTTAGTGCGCCTCAAAGCTCAAATCACAAGCCTTTAAAGTATACACTAATGTGCCTTCTAGTACTTCGATCCTTGCACATCAAGTTCGTGAATGCAAAAATTAGATCAACCAACTAATGTTCCCATTCCCACAGAGTAATCGTGACTTTAAAGCGAAAGCGTGTCAAAGTCTCAAGACAATACAAGGAATGATAGGACCTTGCAAGCTAAGAATGTGCACCGGAAGAGAGTAGAAGACCAATCTAGGAACTTTAAGCTTGAGTTGAATAAACGAATCGTGTTGATTCTAGTATTAGCCTTAGGCTGCATCAGAATTAATTCACCGATACTATTTGCAAACCTTGTAATGTGTATGCTTGAATTCCGCTGCTAATCATGAATGTGGTGTGAATGCTTTGTCTAATGCCGTCAAATGCCCGCTAAAATTGTTAATGCTAATAATCGCGTAAAATAAGGCAAAAGGCAAAACGAAAGATTGTTAGAAAACAAAGGGAAACCCACGTGAAGAACTTTTATAAAGATAGGTTATTATTGGATACCTTTGGTCATAAGAATAATCGCTTTGTTCTCAAACCGCTAAGATTATGCCCACTAGAAAATGGATGCCTACCGGTAGAACTATTCCCTTAAGAAGTGAACATACTTTGAATAGGTCAAATATATACACCAAAGATTGCATCTATTCCCAATGATTCCATTGCTTCTACTCGATATGGATGTTTCGACTATGGTGTTCCACTATGTAGCACTAACTGTGAACCCATTCTTGCATGGGATCCCAATTATCCGCTTATCCATTTTGTCTCAGGTTCAACCGCAGATCGCTCAAATCGTTTGCATCGGACCGCTCCAAGCATATGACTCGAGACCGGTCTGCTCATGAACTTCGTGAGCAAATTCATCTGGACAGCTTAGATGGTAATGATCATTTCGGTGCAAATATGGGTTATGGTGATTATGTTGTTGGTGATAGTGTTATCTCTAGAGTATACTATGTTTAAGGTCTTGGTCATAATCTTCTCTCGTTGGTCAATTCTCGTGACTCGATCTAGAAGTAGCCGTAAAACATATACCGCTGTTAGAGATCTTAATGGTAAGGAACTGTTAAAAGGAACTCGTGGTTCAAATCTTTACACCATCTCTATCGATGACATGATGAAGTCTTCTCCAATTTGCTTGTTATCAAAGGCTTCAAAACAAAGTCATGGTTATGGCACCGCTCTCAATCACTTGAACTTCGGCACCATCAATGATCTTTCCGTAGGACTTAGTTGTAGGTTTACCTCAGACTAAAGTATGAAAAGGATCATCTTTGTTCAAAGATGTCAATTGGGAAAAGCAAGAAATATGCCCATAAACCCAAACCTACTAACTCTCGTCACGTAAGTTCTTCATGATTCATATGGATTTATGTGGACCAATGAGAGCAATAATATCTTTGGGAAGAAATATGTGTTAGTTGTGGTTGATGATTACTCTAGATTCACCTGGGTCAAGTTCTTAAGGACAAAGGATGAAACTCCTGATATCATCATCAAACTCATCAACAACCGCAGTTCGACTTAACAAAACCGCCAATTATCGAACGCATTAATGGAACCGAAGTTTGTCAACAAACAACTTAATGAATTCTATGAAAGCTGGAATCACCATCAAAGAAGTGTTTCACCAACTCCTCAACAACGGTGTAGTTGAAAGACTAAATCGAACTCTTGTAGAAGCCGCTAGAACAATGTTGATTTACTCAAAGGTTCCAAATGTTTCCTGGTCGGCAACGCCAATCGTGATGCTATACACAAAATCGCTCCCTAATTCACATCGCTATGGAAAACTCCATATGAACTTGTCCAATAACAAAACCTAATCTCTTTCCTTCGTGTGTTTGGTGCATTGTGTTATCCAACTAATGAGGGTCAAGACTTAGGGAAACTTAGGGCTAAAGCCGACATTGAGTATTTGTGTGGATATGCACCAAACAAAAAGGGATACCGAATCTATAACAAAAGAACCCGAAATATCATGGAAACCATTCACGCTACGCTTGATGAGTCGACCGTCAAATGGCTCTCGACAATCCAGCCTCAGACCCAGACTTCAAAGACGCCCCATTGGTTCATCCCTTGTTCCAAACTCTTCTCAAGAAACTCCATATGTACCTCCATCCGAAGATGATTTAAAGAAATTGTTTGATCCTATGTTTGATGAACTGTATGATTCAAACACTAATGAGGTGATTGATTCCCACAATGTAGGATGCTCATATTCCTCGTGAATGAAGTCAATCCTTCGCCTCAATATCTTTAAGTCAAGAAGCACCGGGCCCGATCCTTCGCCTCATCAACAAATCATCATTCTTCAAATGTACATCATGGAAATGTTTCTGGCATCAATGATGAAGTTAATCCCTTTGCTAATCATGAAGATGCTCCATTTGAAAACATATTTGCTACTCAATCATCATCGTAACCATCTTCTTCGTGAGACATCGACTCACCTACCTCGCCTCAACAACTACCACATGAACACCTTAGAAAATGGACTCACGATCATCCATTAGACAACATCGTTGGAAATCCCTCTCGCTCCCAGATCAACCCGAAACAACTTGCAACCGATGCCTTATGGTTTCTTCAACTCCCACTTTCTAAGATCGAACCAAAAGATGTTAAAACCGCCATGAATGAAGATACGGGGCATTGTTCAATGCCATGCAAGATGAAATTCATGAGTTTGATCGACTTGATGTATGGGAGTTAGTACCGCCCGCATCGTGCTATGATTATTGCTCTAAAATGGATCTTCAAAGTGAAACTTGATGAGCATGGTGATGTGTTGAAGAACAAGGCTCGCTTAGTTGCTAAAGGATATCGTCAAGAGGAGGGTATAGACTTTGAAGAATCTTTTGCCCTCGTTGTCAATCGAGGCAATCGTAATCTTTTCGGCTAACCGCTAGTAAGAACATGGTAGTGTATCGATGGATGTAAGACGGCATTTCAACGGAGATCTTAAAGAAGTCGCCTACGCCACCAAACCCAAGGATTTGTGAATCAAGAGCATCCTACTCACGCTTATCGCTTCAAGAAGGCTCTTTACGGCTTAAAGCAAGCTCCAAGGGCATGGTATGATACACTGTCAAAGTTTCTTCTATCATCCGATTCAAGAAAGGAGCAGCTTGATCCCACATTGTTCACCAGAAGTCGTGCAAACATTTAACTCATGTTCAAATTTATGTTGATGATATTATTTTTGCCTCGATTGACCCAATGGAATGTGATCGCTTTTCTAATGAAATGAGTTCAAAGTTTCAAATGTCAATGATGGGACAAATGTCATTTTTCTTGGGATTACAAATTTCACAAAGTCCCTGAGGCATTTTCATAAATCAATCTAAATATGCAAATGAGATTTTAAAGAAATTTGGATTTGATTCTATGTGACCCTCGCTGACACCCCATGATTGATCGAACCAAACTAGATGAGGACCACTCATGGATCATGATTGACCAAACTAAATATCGTAGTATGATTGGATCCCGATGTACTCACAGCTAGTAGACCGCATATCTTGTTCGCTTGCTTGCATGTGTGCTAGATACCGTGCTAAGCCTACTAAAAGCACCTTGAAGCGCTTAAACGGGTCTTTCGGTATCTCCAAGGAACCATCAATAAGGGACTATGGTACCCGGCGACACCGCGTATGTCACTAACGGCCTATGCGATGCCGATCATGCAAAAGTTGTCAAGATACACGCGTCGAAGTACATCCGAGGTGCTCGCATTTTGGCCAAGTGATAAGCTTGTGAGCTGGTCTTCAAAGAAGCAAATGAGTACTTCTATTTGCTCTACAGAGGTTGAATACATAGCCATGTCATCTTGTTGTGCTCAAATCTTATGGATGAGATCTCAATTATCCGACTATGGCTTTGAATTCAACAAAATCCTCTCTGCACTGTCAGGATAATAAAAGTGCTATTGCTCTCTCATGCAACAACGCTCAACACTCAAGAGCAAAGCATATCGACATTCGACATCATTTCATCAGGGAACAAGTGGAAAAGGTGTGGTGGAACTATATTTTGTGAGGTCCAATATCGCTTAGCGGACATCTTCACCAAAGCTCTTCCAAGAGAACGTTTGAGTTTATTCTTCCACGCCTTGGCTTGAAAAGCCTTCAACCGACACTCAAACGCCTTCGTGAGGAAGACGAGGAGTAAAGGTCTATCTTCATCTATCTCATGTAAATACTTATTCATAAAACAAAATACAAAATTATAAAACCCTCAAAACCAAATAGAAAATATAAAACTTCAAAAATCCATAAAAATCAAAATTCAAAATCTTCAAAATATTGTCTTTTGTCATGTTTTTCTCGTCTCGATAATATCTACGGTCTTTTGTGTCATTCAAAGAATGACACGGACTTTAGATGTTGTTCAATTCTAAAAAAAAAAAAAAAAAAAAAAAAAAAAAATCAAAAAAATCAAAAAATATATTTTTGAGAGAAAGAGAAACAATGGTTTATTGTCATTTTCGTGCAATAACCCGTTTTAAAAAAGAAAGAACGAGCCATGTTTTACCATGTTTTCAAATTCCATGCTCATTCTATAACATTTATCTCAATGAAAACTAAATGCTTTGAAAAATAACTCTGGCCTCTATTTTTGATAATCATCGACTTATCTGTCAATATTCTTATCTCTCAATCAACAACCTATGTCATTGATTGAGGGGAGAATGATTTCAATTAAATTAAAAAGTTATTTGGCATTAAATTGTTTTCAAAAAGATGTACATGCATGTTTAACCAATGGAGTTTAAAATCTCAACATCGATCCTTATCGCTTAAAACGCTTTCATAATCAAGTCACAATTCTCCTTAAAAGCTTTCAAAATCAATTAAATCTACAGAGATCACAAATCTCAAATGATTTGATAATTGTGATCGGGAGAAGTTGTGTGATTTAAATAGGATTTAAACCGATAATTGATAAATGGTTTCTATGATTAGCATGTTTGCCTCCCCACAAGTGACAAACGATTTCAAATTTTCCATGCACATTCAGGGGAGCATCTATATTAAAACCACAATGATTTGAAACGTGATCACTTATCTCAATGTGCGTGTTCCTCTAGTATGTGTAAAACTCTTTTCAAACCTCGAGGCACATATTGAGGGGGAGCAAAATCATGAAAACCTCATCCTTCCTTAAAATGCTTTATCTACTTGATTCGATTGGGAAGTGATGTTGATATTTTTTAGAAAATGGTAATCAAAGAAGTTAATTTCTTTCTCTTGCCTCCATGTGCAAAACAATTTCAAACATTTGATGCACATGTTGAGGGGAGCACTTATTTTCTAAAATATCAAAAACAATTCAGGTACAAAATGTTTTGATAATATATCACAAGTATCCGGATTGATTTTCAAATGGTTTTCAATTGGTTCCTATGGCGTGATGAACAATACCAAAAGACCGACCAACTTTACATTATGTATGGTGATATAAGGATGATAAGGTTAGGTATTAGTTCCCATGATCCGCCGTAACTGAGGGATCTACCTGTGGACTATCCACTAGTTAGTGTAGAGTTCTTAGGTATGATGATAAAAGGAGAAAATGAGATATGGGAAGAGTGCGGACTAAGACCGAGCTAGTACCGAATAAACCCAACAAGGTTCTAGCTATGAAGTCTCTAGCACCAAGGGGTTGAAGAATTAAAAAGAATTGAATGAGAAAAGGGTGAAAACAAATAGCCCTCCATATATTCAAACTTAGGGCGTAAACCGGTTCAATTCATATGCTACCGATGGTAACATCGTATTGAAGACAAGACGCCATGGACCCAAGGACGACCGACTTCAACTTTCCAAACCACTCAAGTTCCTCTTAAAAGGACTTGTTTCATTCTCACGGGAACCGACATTATCTATCGACTTTCTCTTAGAGATTGTTGATATTGAAGAAAGGAGACCCTCTCCAGTCTCCAAGTGATCCAAATATGCACAAATTGAGTCTAGAGCCACGAGATCATCAATAAATCTCATTAGACACTCAATGAAGACTCTCTATTTCACACAATGTGGAAAGAGAGATTATATCTGAGTCCTAACGCATTATCCTTGTGGTATTGCCGTAACATCCGTTTATGTGTTTACATATTCACTGTGAAGATGGAAAGCCTTCTCGAGCCAACATCTAACAAGCTCCTGGTAGGTGGCATGTGAGATCTATTATACAGATCAACCATGTGACAACCGAATGTAAACAATGGGGCTTATTCAATCTTTTGAATCAACTCCGTTCAAAGTTATGGATTGACTGGATACCTTTGAAAACCGGTCTTTGTGCTTTTAAAACTTTTCATTAGCACGCTGATCGCGGTACTAATTTTTCAAATCAAAAGGTGTTTTATGATTGATAATTGATTTTCATTAAAACCTTCGCTATATTGCAAAAACAATTTCTATTGAGCAATACACTGAATTGTTTTTCAAATATCTTTCATCAATCAAATGGACTCAAATTGGCCTGGTTCACTCACCGCGTTGTCTTCTTTGAGATGTTCCGGTTTTGAGAACGCCTAGAGCAAATGCTAAACCCTCACAAGGAAATTCTTCAGAATTATACCGATCACAGGCGATTTGTACCGATCAACGGGAACCGTGGGCCGTATTTCAATTCAACGAAGTGATCAAAGACACTTTCGTGCATTTATTGCTAACATTATGCGTACCAATCCCGACGCTTGCAGTACAAAATGATCGTAATGAAGCGGTCAATCCATAGCCGCATGCTCACTTAACACATTCATCTCAAAAGAAATCATGATTAGTGCATCAATGACTCTGATATTATCACTCCATGCTTCACGCATTACGCCAATATCATGATTCAACAAAAGCTTCCGCCACTCTGATGAGAAGATATCATGATCCATAATGTGAGCATGTCGGTCCAAAAGTCACAACATCACATAATACCAAAACCACAATGGATGTATCGAGATTTTCTACCACCGATGATCTCAAAGTCGCTCAACATTATTATCACGCTGGATCAAGAAAGACCTCCACTTGATTAACCAAACATGCAATGAGTAGAATCAATGACTACGGCTTCGAGCAAAGTACTACATCAAGAATGCAAGATCAATTGTTAATGTAATATCCGCATTGTATTCAATGTCATTTTAGTATATGTTTGAGGTGACCTCCCTTAGGGGGAGATTGTTTGGAATTAGAAATTCCGTGATTAAAGAGTCGGTCACCTCAAGTATATGTAATCGCTAGAAAGCTCAGAGTCATAGTAATATTTAGTTAAGTAGTATTTAGTTAAGTAACACCGTGGAGGACTGACGGTCTTTTACCCATCAGATGCCCGATCCACTGCCCATGTATGCTTTATGTAAGACTATAAATACTCTCCACCTCCCAAGGTAGAGAGTTGGAGCTCATAATAATATCTTTCACTTTCTCTCACTAAGTTCCCTAAACCTCTAACTTTCTCTCTAGAATTCCATCTATATGATACCTTGTGTTAATGTTATGATGTGTATGTGAAAGTTATATCTTACACACGCATTACCTATAGACACTCTCATATGGTTTCATCTTTAAGTGCTCAAATTCATCATAGAGTTGTGATTCTCTTCTTCATAGTTAATTCGTAACTGCAACCGTGAAGAAGCATCTTGACATTATCCCACACACACCTTCTTTGTCTTCAAAGTGTTGTGATGATGTCTTGTAGATATCTTTGGAAGACCTTGAAGTATGATGTTAGAAGCCCGGAGTTCCCATATCAAAGATCGAATCTCTTTTTCTCCCTTATCATTGAGCTCATCATATGTCTTCTTGGTCTGTCTATTCCATAGATCATTGTTCAATCAAGTACTATCAATTAAGTCTCTTGTAGTCTCAATCGAGCAAGGTCCTTCATCAATCGATTTGAACAAGCGAATGTTGACCCTATTTTCTTTCCAAGACAAGATACCCGATTCTTCTTGAGCCCAAGAGTCGAATGTCACTGCCAAGCATGGGCTGGACGAGTATCTAAACCAAATGCTTTGTTGGGAATTATGTAGTTTGGATTATGCCGACATTTTATCATTACCGCCGAAAATGATTCTTCCAAGACATAATGGATTCAATAAGATATATAATCTAATCAAGAGTAATAGTTATTATCTGTTCTCAAGGAAGTGTTTATTCCGTGTTTAGTATATTTAGTTTGGATATACATGAGCTTTATTAGGAAGTGATTGTGTATATCTTATTTAGTTTTAAGTTTATACGTTTCTTGGGAAATGGTTTAGAGATATTGCTTTCAGGGTTCCTTGTCTATAAAAGGAACACATTAGAAAGAGTTATGTATCGATTGGAAAACTCCGCTTTAGTTAATATAAAGATCCATAGAGGATCAAGAAGTTCTTAGTTATTTGTTACTTGTGTTTATATTCCGCCACGAACATAAGTTGTAGAGATTATCTTTATTGTGCTTGTGATTACATAGGCATACATATCCACCTGAAGCTCAAGATCTATTAAGGTCTCTGCTTGTTTTCAACAAGTGGTATCAGAGTGTTAAGTCTCTACTATACTAAGGACAAGCTTTTTCTAAACACCCATACAACCATAACAAAATCATCATGCCTGGTTCAAATGTTGATACTCTAACTCACCAACAACCAAAACTCCACCCATCCGCAACAACTAAGTTCTCTAATACAATGCTAAGTTTCTTACCTTGGGAGGAATATGATCTTTGGGCAATGAAGATGCAAAACTGGATCTCCAGCATTGATTGGAATCTATGGCGATAATTTCAAGGGAAATGTTTTAAAGAGAACTACCACGATGTTGCCGTAATGATGAATGTTCCTCCCAAACCGGCCAAGAGTTACCGGGGCTTCGTCAGAGAGAAACCAAGGTCGAACTATTCTTCACAAGCTATTCCCAGGATCACTTAAGTGATTTTCACTTCATGCAAGATGCTAAGGATATATGGTTAGCAATTAAGGCAAAGTTCAGAGGGAATGAGGAGTCTAGAGACCAAGAAGTCCATGCTAAGACAACAGCCTGGATCTCAAATCTCTCAAGAGGAAGGAATTCACAAGGGCTATGATAAGTTTCACAAGATCTTAAGTCGCTTGAATCACCATGTGCAAAGCCGGACAATGATGACTCAACTCTAAGTTTCGAGTCAGGTCATTACCTCCATCCTAGCTACATGTAAGCATAGCTTTAAAAGCTAAAGGTCGTTTTGGACACGATGACCTTTGATGAGTCAGATAACAACTTAAAGCTCTTGAAAAAATGATGTAAGAAGTCCTTTTCATTATCCTCTACGCTAGTCATATCGCCTTTGTTGAGCCTCTACTCCAAAGTCTAGCTATGGTCCAAGTTCATATCCATCATCATCTAATGTCGCTTCCTTCATCGTTCTCACTCTAAATCAAGCAACATTATGGAAGATGTACTCGATCCTTCTTTTCATTGACATGATCCTCGCCAGAACTGGCTTATGAGGATTTTGATCGTGGACCCAGCTTGAGATGGAAGAGATGAAGTTGAGGTGGCAAGTGGCCATGCTGTCCATGGATATCAAGAGTTTTGAAAGAAGAGCCGTGTTAAGGTTTCGATTCAAAGGACGGATCCAAAGAAGGTTTGACAAGAGGAAGGTTAAATGCTTCACATGCCAACAGATAAAGTCAATTTTTCTAGAGAATGCAAAGACAGAAAGCCGGTGATGAGACAAGATACACTTTATCGCCAGAGACGGGGAGGCAGGAACATCAAAGGATCAACCGCTTGGTCACTCGATAGCAATGTAGACTGGAAGCAATAATGATGAGTCCGATAATGATGGTCCTGATAATGTTGGGTTGATTGCCAGACTCTCGAGGATAGGCATGATCGCATTGCCTTGATGGGCATCTCTCGTGTACAAAAACCGTGTGTTTGGGTGTAGTGAGCGTTATAATGAACTTAAGCAAGCTTATGATATTTTGGAACCTAAATATAATGAATACTTTTGGAAGTGAAGCTTATAAACAAAGCTTTAAAAACTCTAGAAAGACAAAAGGTTTGGTTTCGTAAGAATGAAATAGCTTATGATGAGAAAATAGGTGTTTTAGAAAGAGATCTCGAATGTGCTACAAATGAATTAAAATGGTCTGAGAAGTTAAGAGCGTGATGTAGTGTCGTAAAATCTAGAGCTAAGGAGAAAGTTATGAGGAAATTGCTAGGAATAATGAATGGATGATGAATGGTAATAAGTTGGCTAGTCTCATTTATAGTAATCAAGCTCCCAATTCTTCTAAGTGGTTTTAGGTTTTAAGAAATATGTAGGCTTAGAAGCTGTGGATGACACACGTAAATCTACACCAAAAACACAGCCTAGCTAATTTTGTGAAAGAAGTGACCTACATGTGTTCGGGACCAATTAGAGGTGAGCACATGCCCATTGACCTTTCCACACTTAATGACTTTGATGGATCACACCATCTCAGATGGCAAAAAAGTCAAAGTGACTTGCCGACCTTCTACTCTCTACTAATGACTTTGTCTCTTGTGTTAAAGGACAAGTCCTCCAAGCAAGGGTCTACGTGAATGTGATTCAAGTGACAAGTCCGACCTTCCCAAGTCCTGACCTTCCCAAGTCCGCCCTTCCCAAGTCTCACCAAGCCCACCCCCCACTACTCAAGACTACCATAAGCATGCCGAGGCCGCACAAGGAATCCACTTCCCAAGACAGCTTGCCTCAAGACTTGCTTTTAATTCTTTGCATAATAGTCCCTGTAAAACAATTATTTTCATGGTTGTGGTTTGAATACTTCTTGTAAGAATACTTCTTTGGTTTGAATAAATCTTCTTCGTAAGAAATGTTTCTGTGTGGAAGTAAATCCTTTAATTAAGGATTGGATTACATGAACAAAGAATGAGTAGGTGTGGTGACTCTAGGCATAATAGACCTATGTGGACCAATGTTAATGCTATACCACCTTATGTTCCACAAGCTACTAATTATAATACTATTTTTCTTGAAAATATCAATTGGAAACCATATGTTAAACCAACCAATGAATATTTTAAAATGGTTTTTGGCCTAGATATGTTAACCCTATGACTCGATGGGAAAGGGTACCGGATATCACTGCCAAGACCTCAGCAGGTTGTTCTTGGAATATACCGAGACCTAAGTTTCATTGGAAACCCAAGAACAATAGTGGATCTTATACTTCTACATGGCACAAATCATATGATCCACAAGTGCGTGTTCAAGTCAAAGAATGACTTGAGCCTCCATAGTGTACTAATCTTCAGATATTTTGTTGTTGTTGTAGTGATCATCCCCTTAAGCATAAAGATGTTGGAATTGTTGACAGTGGTTGTTCTAGAAGTATGTCAGAAACAGGACATGATATGCATAACTTTGTGCCCATTGAAGGAGGAGGCAATGTCACCTTTGGAGGAAGTGATGGACGACATCGAAAAGTGGACCATCAAAACACCTCACCGGATTTTGAGAATGTTTATTATGTCAAGGAACTTCAATATTTCAATTTGTTTTCGCCTCACAAACTGTGACACTAAAAACAAAGTACTCTTCACAAAGGATGAATGTCTTCAGGCCGCTCAAAGACTTCAAACTCCCTAAGAAACCTCAACCTCACAAGGTTCCTCAAGTTTCACAATCTTTATACATTCAACTTAACTAATGTCCAACCAACAGGTGACTTAACATGTTTGGTGGCTAAATCATCTGTGGATGAGTCCACCAAATGGCATAGGTAAGGATGGCCCATGTCAATTTCAAGACATTCATTAACCACTCTCTAAACTGGGACCGGGTTCAAGGACTTCCCGCCAAAGTATTCACCAATGATCATAACTGTGTTGCAATGCAACAAAGGAAAGCAAAGACGAGCCTCCTACAAAGGTGTTCCCTAAGCATAAAGCAGTAAGCATTATTTTCGAACCTCTTCACTACTTCATATGGACTGCTTGGTCCAACTAAAGTGAGAAGCATTGATCATAAATATTTTTGTCTAGTGATCACTGATGGTTATAGCAAATTTTGTTGGGTATTCTTTCTAAGGACCAAAGATGAAACATCTGAAGTATTGAAAGACTTCATTACTCTTATTGAGAATCAGCTGAATAAAAGGTGAAAGGAATTAGGTGTGATAATGGTACGAGTTCAAAAAAATGCAATTCGAGCAGAACTCAGCAGGATCAAGGGAATCAAAAGGGACTATAGCACTCCAAGAACCCCTCAACAAAATGGGGTGGCGTGAAAAGAAAAATAGAACCTTAATAGAGGCGCAAGATCAATGCTAGCGCACTCTAAACTTCCTACCATGTTTTGGACTCAAGTCGTTTGCCTTGTTATGTACTCAATAGTGTCCATTACAAGACCACACCTTAAAACACCATACGAACTTCTTTTTGGGAAAGTTCCTGTTATTCATTACCTTAAACCGCTTATCGCCAAGTGACAATTTTAAATACCAGTGATCCATTGGGCAAGTTTGATGAGAAAGCTGTTGATGGTTACATTGTGGGTATTCGCTTCATATTAAGGCATACAGAGTTTACAATGTATCTGCAAAGAAGATTGAGGAGACATTGAATCAAGGTATCTTGAAGACAAGCCTAATGTTCAAGGACAGGGACATATTTAGTCATTTGACCTTGATTACTGACCTGGATTACTTGTATGCTAGACATGGCTAACCAAAATACGTGATCTCAAGCATCTCGACGCCTAGTGCGAAACTTTGGAAGCTCATTCTCGAAGTGGGTCCGATGATGATGAACAACCCATTGTAGTGCCTTCTTTTTCTCCTAACAATTTTGTAGGTGACACTTCTAAAGATAATACTGATGTGGGTGAAGATGTATTCTATTATGTCCGAGGACCTTGCCATGATCAAGAAACAAGAGTATGCACCAATTTAGATGCCGAGAGGAATGTTATAGAAAGTTCAAATGAAGCACTCTCCAGAAACTCCAATTCCACTAAAGGGAATTCTTCTCCTCACCCTCCACCGGGCCGAAAGACATGTTGACTCTACTCCCTATGTCTACTAAAGTGTCAACGCACCTTGGAGAACCTTATACAAGGTTTCCAAACCTTCAGATCTTGGTCATCATCAACCTAAAGCGTGCATCTTCAACACCTTCCTATGATACCGACTTTGAACCTACTATGACTAATCTCGATTCTTCCATTGATGTCAACACCACCACTACAACTAGGATCAACAATATTCATCCACGCCTAATATTATTGGTGATCCTAATGCACCTGCTAGAACAAGAGGTACCTGTGGCGCTGCTCTAAATATGGACAAGTGGCTTTTGTCTCTTATGTCTCAAATCGAGAGACAATCACATGCACTATCAACATTGTCTGCTTGCTTGTTTTTCTCACAAGTAGAACCAACCAAGCTGTTACGTCAGCTCTTGAAGATTCAAGTTGTTTGAAGCTATGCGTGTGATGAGATGCAACAATTTCAAAATCGCCAGGTTTGGATATTGGTACCACTCACCGATGGTAAGTATGCTATTGGGACAAAATGGATACATTCAAGAATAAGAGAGATGCTCGAGGTGTTGTCATTAAAAACAAAGCCGATTAGTTGCCTGTGGTTATAGACAAGAGGAAGGGATCGATTATGATGAGGTGTTTGCACCAGTGGCAAGAGTTGAGGCTATAAGGATTTTCTTAGCTTATGCATCCTATATGGGTTTTATGGTCTATCAAATGGATGTTAAAGGAGCCTTCTTGTATGGTGAAATTGAAGAGGAGGTGTATGTCACTCAACCTAAAGGATTTGAAGATCCTGATCATCCTAACTATGTGTATAAGGTAGTCAAAGCTCTCTATGGACTACATGAGGCACCCAGAGCTCTGGCACGCTAGGCTCTCTACATTTCTACCGAAGCATTGGTTACGTAAGAGGTGCAATTGATAAGACTCTTTTCCTAAAGAAGAATTCCACGGACATAATATGTGCAAGTATATGTGGATGACATTATTTTTGGATCCACAAAGGAAGCTTGGTGCAGGAAGTTTGAGGAGCTAATGAAGGGAGAGTTTCGTGATGAGTGCAATGGGAGAGATGACTTTCTTTTGGGTCTTCAAGTTCGCCAGAACTGATGGTATCTTTATCACGTGACAAATATGTGAGGGACATCTTGAAGAAGTTTGGTATGGAGGGTGTAGGACGCCACTACACCTTATGAAGCTCCAAAGACAAAGACCAACAATGAAGTTTCGATCCACCCGTGAATGTTCATTTGTACGTGTCTATGATTGTCTTTGATGTATTTACAGCCTTCCGTGCCCGATATTACTTTTGTCGTGGAGTGTTTGTTCGGACATCAAGTTACTCCAATCGACTTCCCATCTCAATGCCGTTAAGAAGATCTTTAAGTACCCTTAAAGGCCAACCTCTTCTAGGTCTTGGTATCCAAAAGAGTCTCCTTTAAGTTGGAAGCATATAGTGATAGTGACTATGTCGGTGCTAACTGATAGGAGGTCCACCACCTGAGGTTGCCAATTCTTTGAAAGAGATTGATTTCTTGGCAATGCAAGAAACAGACTATTGTGGCTACCTCATCTACTCAAGCAGTAGTGGGCTGCCAAGCAATTGCCGTGACATGTGTTCTTTGGATTCAAAATCAGTTGTTAGATTATGGGTATAATTTCATGAACACAACAATTTTTATTGATAATCAAAGTACCATATGCATTGTTAAAAATCCAGCTTTTCATAGTCTAACAAAACATATTGAAATCAGGCATCACTTTATAAGAGATGCATATGATAAAAATTTAATTAAAGTGGTCAAAATTCACACCGATGATAATGGGCGATTTGTTAACAAAGCTTTGAAGGACCAAGGTTTCAACACCTTGTGGTCCATATTGGTATGCTTAACCCTTAACCGCAAAGTTTAAGGGGAGGCATAGGCCTCGTGGGGAGGCATATGCCCCGTGGGAGGATTTGTGTATAACTTTGCTTTTTGCTATGTAAATTTGTATATTTGGTTGATTTTAACTAACTCTAACCTGCTAATGTTATCTTAGTGTGTTTCTTTGTTTGTTTGTGTGTTTCTCTCGGTTTCGTGCTGTTTGTTTTGCGTAATGGTTGTCCCTCATCGCTTGAGATATGGTCAAGAAAGCTTAAGCTTGTTTCTACCAATTCATTGTGTCAAGTGTATGATTTTTTTCCTCTCAAGATGATGTAAAATCGGGTTATTTGATTCATTCAAAAGAAGTACAAAAGCAAATAGATCATTCATTCATTCAGAAACTTGAGTTTACGCTTCACAGTTTTACAGAGTACTAGCAACATCAAATGCATCTACATGATCAACTAGTCCCATCTATTACATATCATCCATTCCAACATCTAAATTGCAAAGGAAGATGAGCACGATGAGTATGCTGATCGCTCACATCTTTTGGCACTATATGATGGCTATGCTTTGTGATGAGCATAACCAACCTAACAAGATGCTAAGGATCAAAATGGAGAGGATGGATTGATGAAAACTAAGAAGTCAAGCCGATTGTGGCAGATGATGAGAAGGAAAAGATTTTCATTTATGCATCATCTACTCTTTCCACCAGCATACAACAACTTACATCATTTTCCTTTTCCGCTTCTCGATACGATATGTGATGATGCACCAAAACATGATGCCAAGAGACCAAGCACCATCTTTCTACCCATAGGAAGTGGTGGACTGGCCCGAGGTCTGCATGAGGCCGAGGTGCCGGGGTTGGGAGTAAGATGTTCCTCCTTATAGGAGTCATCGTAATCTTCGCAGATTCACTTGATTTCTCAACACTTTTATCTTCATGAGAGAAAGGGTGATTTTCAATGGTCTGGGTATGGTTTTGGAAAGTAATGAAACCATGGATTGATATCTTCACTTGATGATGAGGATGATGACTGGAGATCAATGATCTCAGGTTTGGTACTCATGGTTATTATGGCTAATTTTGGGTTATTGATGAAATTAGGGTTTGGAATGAAATTTGGGGTTTTGATGAAGTAGATGTGCTTTGGGATTGCTTTATAGACTGTTCAAGTGGTAAAGAGAATTAATGCGTAAGTGAAACAAGAAAAGATATTTATCAAGCTTCTTGAATAAGTAACTGGTTTCACGATTGTTCTACTTCGCATAATGGTTTCGCTTTCCACCGGGTTAAAGCTGAATATGAGTACAAGTAGAAATCCATGTCATCATTGGTCAACTTTGACCAAAATTGGGAAATTTTCATTTATTCTCTACCGCATATATTCGCCCATATTAAGTGATTTGATTTTTAACTCATTCAAAACACTTCCTTTTCTGCATATTGTAACCCTAATCTTCAAAATCTCTCATGGCGCTTCAATTTAAACATGCTCATAATAAGGTTGCTTTTTCTTGGAACCGCTTAGGAGATGAGTTGTATCGGTCGATGATTTCATTTTTTTACAAAGATCAAAATTCAAGATGCATTAACGCATTCTCCAAATGCTATATATGAATCTTGGTTACTCAATTTTGGGCACGGCAGAAGAAGAAGTGATTCTCAGATAGTTGCAAGTGTTGATGGAAAAGAGTATGTGGTAACCGAGGAACTCGACAGAAGACAACTTCACTTGGATGATGAAAATGGAGTTTACTTCATTCGATTCTACAATGGTAATTGAAGAGATTCAAAGCGATTGGATATCAAAGTACGAGATCAGATATGTGGTTAAAAAATAAGTTTTGTCCTATGTGGAGGTTCATGGTTCATACGCTGTTGTTTAAGCAATAAGTCCGAGGATGGGACCGCCAACTCAAATGGGATGTGGTATTGTTTGTTTATCTAAGGGTTTGACTTATAATTTCTCTAAGTTTATTTTTGATAATATGGTTGAAAATATAACTAGGCAAAAGGGTAAGTTTTTGATGTACCCTAGGTTCTTACAGATGATATTGAATGTTTCTACTCAAACCCAAGCTTTCTATCCCATAGGAGTTTTGACCTCTAAGTTATTTGCAATGATGAGAACTAAGTTGAGGGACACATTTTCCTTTGTTAGCAAAGAATGTTGCCTCCAGAATGTTATCACGAGAGGGTAATGTTGTTATTGTACCTCCTATCAATACCACCGATGGTAATCTTAGATGTAGATGAGGGTTCTCTGGCTGTTGCCGAGGCATCCATATCTTCACCTAGACCTTGTCCTAGCCAAGAACATACACAAGTTTCAAATGATGAAGTTCGTGATCACATTGATGAAGTTGAGATTGAAGTCGATAGATTGCCTCACACCAAGTCCCGTTAGGAATCCATTTGGTGAAGGATGTTCTAATGTTGATCGTTAATGTTGTTCTAAAAGTCTAATGTAGTTCCACTTAACCGAAGCAATCGATGATACGATGGATCCTATTACACTTGCCTCATTATATGCTCATGAACAAGCTATTTACAGTGAGGTGATTGGTCTTAAGAAAGAACTTGTCAAACCAAGACCTGTTTTGGTAAAAAGATTGTGGCATGGAGACAAAAGTGAACACTTGGAGGAATTACTAAGTCAAAGGTAATAGCAGAAGCATGATTTCTCGAGGAGGAGGACTAAGAGAATCATTCATGCATCCCTTGAATATTAGCTGATGCCGCCTTACATCGATGTTTCTTCTCCCATTGCTAAATCTTCAAAGAGTAAGGAGCCTATTATATATGCTAGCAAAAGAAGAAGACAATGTTTGACTAAGGTGTCCGCGACACTTCAACGGAGTCGATATGGTTGGTGCAATCGCTGATGTTATAGTTGAGGAGGTTGCTTCGACATGGTCAAACTTCGTCTATACCGTAACAATCAAATGTTTCTCGCCTTCACAGATGATGAAGAGGTTTTTGTTGCCTGGAGAATGTTTGTTGAATTCTTCTTCAAGTTTTCTACATCTATTGAGGATTTGTCACAACCTGCTTCCTCTATGGTTTGCTTGTTTCTTCAAGCTCACGCTATTGTGCTGATATTGGTCTCACTGGTATTATTTTTGACAAAGAAACAGAATCATGTGATTGATGATATACTTAATTCGTATAGTGATCGAAGAAGAAAATCAAGCTCAAGCTAGATTGTTTGCTAATTATGAGAATATGCAGAGTCGTATTGTTAGTAAATTTCTTCAAGATCAGAGATGATTCTAATTTGACTCTTGAAAGGCAATTAGAGCTTGATGTATTATTTCCTAAGATAACTGATGATCAATGGGATGCATATACCTCTCAAGGTGCATCTGATCCAAATCTTGCAAAACTTATCTTAGAGCATCTTTGATGATGATACTTTATAGATAAAATGGTGGCACTTGGTAATCTAAGGAAGCAAGAATCACAAGAAAGAGAAGAGCTTGAATTGATCAAAGAAATAAAGCCAAAAGAGAAAAACTTATGACCTGTTGCTCAAGAGGAATTATATGAGGAGTGTAGTGGAAGAATTCTCGCTATGTATAATTCGTATGTCCATGAAGCAAATCAATGCTTTGTTCGATGATGCTTCGATTAGACAAGATCATATGGTTATGCGCTTTTCTTTCTCTGTTCTACTTCTTCTACTCAATTGGAAAACATTACTTAATGATCTGATGTTCCATACCAAGAGACAGAAACAGCTTGGAAATTGTGGATAATTTTGATACTATGTTGCTCTTTGGTCATTTCTCCATTGTTATCTCTAATACAACTTCAAGAGCTACTCTTTTCTTCTCTGAGGTTGGTTGTCACTAATCCAATTTGGTTTCTTCAAAATGTTGTCAGTGGATTTAAGTGATTCTCCGACCGTGGAAATGATCTACGCCTGATACTAATAACATTCTTGGTACGCAAGTGAGCTTCGTTACAAGGAGTTTGATAGTGTTGGCTAAGAAACATTCTTTCCGGGAATACTACTTTAGATCTCAAGGTCATGAATCTACCTTATTGAAGTTGATCAGTGGGTTTTTCTTGAAGGAACTCATGTGGTCTTGGTTGATTGGAAAGCGGAAAGCTTAACAATCGCTTATAGGTCGTTAATAATCGTTTCGAAGTTTAATTTCTTGAAGGACATTCTTCATTTCGCACCGACATGATTTGAAGATGTCAATGATCATGTTATTCAAGATTATAAGTCTCATTCAGAAATGTGTTCTCGGTTTATATTTGTTGGGTGATCTTCGTGTTTTGTTTGATTCTCATTCTCCAAATGGTCAAGGGTATTCTATTTCAGCATTCTCATGCTGAGATCGAGAGTTGGAGATTTTATCCGCTGTCCTGTGTACATGTGGTTCAAACTAAATGTGGATGATTTTGTATGCTCTCTCGATAAGCTTTATCCGCTATCGGTTACTTTTATGGAAATGTTGTCGAGAGACACAAGTTGAAGTGCCTCCAACCTCATTGAAATGATGAACTTCATGCTACTCAATGTGTGGTTTGATTAAAATCACCCTATCACATAAAGGTTCATCTTGATTGTATTTATTTGTATTATTTGTTTTCTTTATTGTTAAAAAAAAATTTTGTTTTTGGTTTTCTAACCTTCTTGGGGTGATTGTTGTATATTTCTCCGGTTATTGACTCACCCAGATATACCTTGTGTATATTAAAGAGTTAGCTAGTCCAAAGGGTACAACTTTCGTAAAAGATACATCAAATTGCTGATAGTCAGTAATGATTTGTTAAAAATCATGTGTGGTACAAACCACCCGCTTAATTGTCAGTGTTGTATGGTTTTCAATTCACCATGGTTTATTCCATTTTGGAATCCAAGAATTGACTAGCCCACATGTATATGGCTTGTGGTAAAGGCAATGGCATTCCATATTTGGTTCTCAATTCACCAATTCTAAGAATTGACTAGTCCCCAGCAAACTACGTGTAAAGACATATCAAATCCGCTATATGGTTGCCGGTTTGCCAATAAATCAATGGTTATCGTACCATAGTTTACTTAACTTAAACATATGGCTACTCCAAGAGTTATGGCTATTGGTAAGAGACATTAAATCCATTATTTTCAATGATTCACCTTTCACAGAGTTAACACACTGATGCGTGATGAGAATAGTCCAAACTAACTGCTTTGATGTACTCGTCATGTGTTTACGCAAAGATCCGTTTTCGTGAGTTTCTACCTTCTTGAGATGGTTTTTTTAGATTCTTTGTCAGCCGATGTTGTTTGTGCCCAATCCTCCGGTCGAAGATTATCTTAAACTGAACTTAACCTAGTCAAATTCCAGCCAGGGAGGATTGCTGGGAATTATGTGAAGTTTGGATTATGTCGATATTATCACAAATGATTCGGTCAAGACATAGTGGATTCTGCGAAGATATAATCATCAAGAGTAATAGTTATTAGTCGCTTTCGCGGAAGTGTTTATTCCGTGTTTAGTATATTTAGTTTGGATATACATGAGCTTTATTAGGAAGTGATTGTGTATATCTTATTTAGTTTTTAAGTTTATACGCTTCTGGAAAACGGTTTAGAGATATTGTTTAGGGTTCCTTGTCTATAAAAGGAACACATTAGAAAGAGTTAAATATCGATTGGAAAACTCGCGGTTTTAGTTAATATAAAGATCCATAGAGGATCAAGAAGTTCTTAGTTATTACTTGTGTTTATATTCCGCTGCTGAACATAAGTTGTAGAGATTATCTTTTATTGTGCTTGTGATTACATAGGCATACATAACGATCCACAAGCTCAAGATCTATTAAGGTCTGTTTGTTTTCAACATGCTTGAACATCCTCGGCAACAGTGGAGATGATTGTAGGTGCGTTGGTAGACATGTTTAAAGATTACACGGGATTTTATAACTCAATGATTAAACCGGAAAATAGATTCTTTCACGGGATTTTACTAAATCAAGAGAAACCGTATACACACAAAAGTCAACCAAGTCGCTAAGAATCCTTGAACCAAGTCGCTAAGCACTAAGTTGCTAAGTAACAACAAAACAAGTCGCTAAGTTCCAAATCGCTAAGTATTTTGACAAAGAAGTCGCTATGCACCAAGTCGCTAAGATGTCAAGTCGCTAAGTAGCAACTCGCTAAGGACCAAATCGCTGACACCAAGTCGCTAAGAAACTTAAAGAACAAGTCGCTATCAAAATTGAAAGCAAGTCGTTACCTTACCAAGTCGCACCGTGAAGTGGAGAATCCACTAAGGTGTCTTGTCTACTTGTCTCAAGAGACAAGTCGCTAGGACCAAGTCGCTACGAAAACTCACTACAACTCGCTACCTTTTACTGAAGCAAGTCGCTAGCATGAAAGTCACTCCGAGAGCCAATTGGCTACCAAGAAAACTTTAAAACACACTTTTCAATCCAAAACAAGCTCAACCACGTTGATTCTAGCTTACCAAATCAAAACCCAAGCACATACAATGATCCTAAACACAAAAGTACACCAAAAATTCAAACTTTAACACAAGAAATGAACCAAATGATGCAAAAACCACTAAACTTTTTCAAACTCAAAACCATCTAAAACCACTAGAAATCCAAGGATATGTAAGAGATGATCTAACCATGGCTCTTGATACCATTTGTAAACTATTGGATTTCACATACACATCATAACATAAACACAAAGGCGATAAGATGAGTTTTAGAGAGAGAAAGTTAGAGGTTTGGGAACTTTAGTGAGAGAAAGAAAAATCTTATTATGAGGTCCAACTCTCTACCTTGGGAGGTAGAGAGTATTTATAGTCTTACAATAAAACGCACACCGACTGGCGTGGATCGCATACAGGGTAAAGACCCGTCCGTCCTCCACGGTGTTACTTAACTAAATACTACTTAACATCAAATAACTTATGACTACGAGCTTTCTAACGATTACATATACTTGAGGTGACCGACACTTTAACTACTGGATTTTCCAAATCCTAACACCGCTGTGGTATTTGAACCAGTGTATGAACTATTATCTGAAATGCAATAAGTTATACGCATTTGTCATAAGAAATGCTTAGAATGTATATAATGCTAATATGATTGCTTAAGGAACAGGAAAATCATATCCAATTTTATAAAAACCCTATGAGGGTCGAATCGGTATGTATTAGGCAGATGGGAATATCAAATTTGACAAACACAAATCTCGGTGACCGAACAAGTGATTTCAATAAACTGATGAGACTTCAGAATACTTATTAAGGATGCATTATTATATTCGTGTTTGTGTTTTTAGGTTGGGGTAGTTTGCACGCATGCAACATAAGCAACACATGTGTGTCTTTTAATTTGAACGCTGCTACTTTGAATTGTGGGTTGGCATCTTAATGTTGTTCTGTATTATTTTTTGGCATATAGTATAGTAACTAAAATCATAACTATATTATATTGGATCCAGTTAGTAATGTTTTTTTTTCTCTTTTGTATTTAGGGAACAAAGCGATGGTAACTGGAAGTAGTAATATGTGGATGAGAAGGATGGAATAAATCAATAGGAAGACTCCATATAGTGCTATTGTGCCTATTTGAGTCAGCCATGATATGTCATTTTGGGGTGAAACAGGACCTCAAGTGCATATCAATAAGTACGAGGTGCCTTAACTCATGTAATTTTTTACTAGTAGCTTTAGATAAAGTGGTTCGTAATACTTTGGCTTTTCATATATTTGATGTACTTTGTGTGTGTATATGGAGTGCTAATTTAAACTATCCTATTGTACAGGCGATGGGCTCCTAGTGGAGGATGAGCACGTGCTAATTTAAACTATCCTTTTGTACAGGCGATCGGCTCCCTGTGGAGGATGAGCAGAAATAATCTTGGGGATGCATCTTATAACGAATAATGTCGTTTATCGAAATGAGTCTTTGGCTGTATCCTAATATTTATATTTTGCGCTATAAAGATGCTTATAAGATATTCTGTTGCCACTATAATCAAGTAAGCAATATCTTTTTAGTTAGATTTCCATAATTGTTTTGGCAGCTTTCATGTTTCTATTTGTGCGTTAAGTCCCAGCCAAAATCATTGATTAGTTTGAAATTCTAGGATTGGTTTTTGTCCGAAATATAGTCAATTAGGCTTTGTAGAGCTGAATTAAAATGAAATATATTTGATACACACATTGGTTCATAGTTGTTAATTTTTAAACTACTGTAAGAAAAAAAATACGCACGCTTGAGCTTGAAAATTTCAAATAGCAAGGCATTTTAGTGTTTTATTTATGTAAGTTGATATTCATAGGAAGGTTAGTTTTCCCGAATGGTTTTTGTTCCAATGTTAACACTTAACACTTAAAATAAAAACTATTGTTTTATAGCCTTAATCATTGGTTTAAGTCAATACACATAAATGAATACTGCTGCCACCGATGAGTTAAACAATCAGCGATTAGTTTAAGCAAATATGGTTTTCCATGTATATTGCCTAACAATTACTATATCTATTAAGGGAAAATCACATAAAAAGGTACTCTAATTTAGGTCAATTTAAATTTTAGGTATCCAACTCTTTTTTTTTTAATTTATGGTACTGAAGTTAATTTTATGTGCAATATAAGGTTTTTTGAGGTTTTTTTTTCTAATTTTTGAAAGAAGTTTCCCGTCACTGCTTTCCCTGAAATGGTTAATTAATATGATGTATCATTATTATTGAGCATTTAAAAATCATTTCGGCTAAAATTATTACCGATAACCTATTTCAAAAAGTCAAAAAACCTAACATTGCACGTAAAATTAAGTTACATACCTTAAGAGAAAAAAATAGTTGGGTAGCTTAACTTTAAATCGTCCTAAAGTAGAGTACATTTTTATGCGATTTACCCTATCTATTAATGACATCTTTATCTCAGTGGGGTTTTGTATACGTGTCGTTGTAAATTGATATCGTATTGTGTGTTTACAAAGCATAAAGGTTTCTGTTGAATATGGACGTAATTGGATTCGTGATGCTGGGGTTTCGTGGTCTTCTAGTCTATGACCAGCAGTAGTCCAAGAGCAGTTTAAGGTGAGTAATGAAATTTTCCTTTGGGTGAATTAGTGAATTGGCAGGAAGTCTTTTCATGATTTCTTTTTGAATTTCAATTGATATGTTGTCTGACATTTTGATTTTTTCGAAAATGCTTGACACAATCCATCTGCTCATCTGTCATGCTTTGCCGGTTCGTAAAACCAACATTTCTAATGTAAAAGTGTCGTACAATCTTACAAGCACCATCAAAACATGAGGTCAAGAATGGTGGGCCCAAGAAAAGCTGGAGAATTGAAAATGTATGTCTCAAAGGAGATCGTGTTGTACAGGTCAATACCGTTTAATGCAAATGGTTTTTGCAGTCAACATTAAGAAGAAAGTGATTCTGCGTATTTTTAGGAATATTTTATACTTCAAGTGTATGATAAAAAATCGAATAACATATGTTGGACTATGCGGGCTTTAGAATATACATGTATTTATTTTTAGTATATGTTATGTATACATAAGTGTGTATTATAAATTGGTATCAATTGAGGCACTGCTTTATGTATGTCAACTTTACTCGCTAAGTTTATTTTAAAATATCAGATATAAATTGGCTTCGCCGCAACATGTTGTGGCCTAATGCCTCGTTCTATCCTATAAAGCAATTTAAATTGTCACGGTTGTGTTTTATACCCGCATGATTGTATTTTAAGTATTTCTTAAATCTAACTGACGAAATAAAGGAAATGAGTTAAGTTGCAATTCAATAAGAGGAGAAATGGTGTCAGCGTAGCTAATCCTCAAGTAACCCAGTAATCTAATTTCTAGCGCAATGTCTAATCCTAGTTCCATTAGTGTTTCTAAGGTCATCTAGGTCCAATATTGATCATTGTAACCTAGACATGAAATTCCAAGTTATTAACCCTAAGCTCTTAGTAGTTAATCAACCAGTTCATATTAATGAAGTTCCTAAGTACCCCATATGATTTTTCTAATGTGAAACAATCCCACTACTTGGCATATGCGGTCAGCAAATATATAACATGTATATAAATCAACATTATATAATAGCAATGCCTAGGAAAATAAGTATAAACGCAGGTAAGGCATATAAGTCATTTGAGGAAGTCTTAGTGTCAAAAATAGTTATAGTCTAGGTAATAAATGCAACCTAGTTCTCTATAACTTAGGCTCTGGTACCAATCTATAACACCCCTAATTTAGATTAGAAGCGAAATAGAAATTTGGGATATTACCTATTGTTTGACAATCCTAGTCATAGAAAACGAACTCTAAGATGAGACGTTTTCGAAAATAACACCATTCGATAATTTAAAGAGAAATCAGAGTTTTTACAACATAAGGAGGTCCCAAGTGTCAAATACATAACATAAGTTATTCAAAAGTTATCAAATAGTTCATGATAAAAGTAATTCTTCCATTATACAAAAGACTAAAAATGCTTCCCAACCTTCTATCGCCTTATGGACCTCAGATAAAGCATGCTAAATTGTCAACATAAAGGTTGAGTGAAATCCATAGGTTTAATCAAATAAACAGTTGATCACAATAATATTTCAGTTTATGATAGTGACTAAGTAACAAATACAAAGTCGGAAATGTTAAAAGGTTATTATTGCCCTAAGCTCATGACACTGAACATTAACGCCATTTTAAGATATTCTAAAAGAATATAAAGTTGCCCTTAGTAGGTAATTGCCAAATTTACCTATAATCTCAAATATAGTGCATATGGTAGCCCGAACAGGACAATCCATAATGGGGGATGTCAATCCCAATAGATTTATTCACGGTATCCGCGTTTACACGCATGTAACTAACGGTTCATGATGGAAGGGACTTCCAGGCAAAGGGGTAGTTAAGCAATAATAATATCGGGAAAGCATAAAGTTTTAAACAATTGTAATCATAAGTAAATATAGCATGTATCTCTCCAAAAGAGTTTGTAAAACAATTATAGTAAAATTTGGGGCTATGAGCTCAACAATGATGAAATATGGAAAATGAGTATGTCGAGAGAAAACCACAAAAGTCACCAATGACCTATATAGAAAGTACAACACGTCTTAGGCTCGAGGGATATTACATAATAATTTATACTTAAGTTTTATATTGCTCTTAGACTTATTATATCATAAAATATGTTAGTTATAAGGTTTAAACGATTCCAAGGCTCTAATATGTCATTTATATAAATGTTTACAAGCCCTAAAAGTGAGCTGTTAGAATTTTAAAAAAAGTCTTGATTTCATTAGTCCACTATTTCTAAACCATAAGGGATAAAATTAGGTTCTATACATCGTTGGAAAGGTGTAGATGTCTACTTTTCTAAAAAGTGGGTCTCCCTATACAAAGGGCTTCATAACTAAGGTCAAATGACTGATTTACCCATTGGGTGTCAAAACAAAAAATTCCCAGGTTACTTTTGTCTCACCAAAATGATTAGAACTTTTGATCTACAAACCATATTGACACCAAACCAATGGTAAAAGTTTTATTTAAGTCTTACCTACATTTCATTCAATTGGGCCAAGAAATAGAAATGGTCACGTCCAGGGGTTTTTGGCCATACAAGACAGACATGCAATTATGGACACATCTTGGCAAAATTTTTATCAAAAATTCGTCGAGATGTATTAGGACAGGATTTTTGAAAAATTACCCAGAGACATAGGGCTAAGTCCCTATATTTGTTTTATACACAAAATTCACTGAGAATAAGAAGGTGGGTCATTTTTGGCTATTATAAATCTGGATAGAATTGACCATTGACAAGTCATGTACTTTATGCCTATTAAATGGGTTTTTGTGTATAGCATGCAAGGATTAATCATTAGCATCATTTTTATAGATCAAGAAACCTAAATGACTAGAGGTTAAATAGTTTTTAATATGAAAACTTGAATCAAGATCTTTCAAATCATACATGCAAGAGTTGTTTAGCTCTATTCTAAGAAAATCTATAAAAACATAAGAATGAGATAGAAATGAGTTATAGAAACTTACTAAGACTTATAAGTAAACAAGTAATGTTTGTATAGATTCAGACCATCATCATCACCACCATCCCCGACCTCACCACTAACTTTTCCATCATCATCATCATCATCATTCAGACCATTATCATCCCCATTCCCATCAAAAGAGCCATAACTTTCACCACCATCACACCAAAAAGACCATACTCTCGTGTCTGACTTACCTCTTAAGAAGCAAGAAAAATTCTCCACACCTTCACAACCCACTGCTATTACTGCTAAAACAGAGACATAGACCACTCCACCTCGTATATCTAAGGTTGGTGAGGGCTCGAGGGCTGCGGATGCTCGATAGCCTACCATCACTACCCTTGTGGCGCCTCTTGAATGCCACGAGGAGTAGCTCAACACCACTCTCAAACATTTATATGAGCTTCCTTTAGACTGCATTGAGTCGATTGAGGATGATGTAGAGGTGCTACTTGCAGGCAGAGTTGCTACAACAGTTGTTTGATGGGCTGGAGATTGGGTTACATGAGATAGAGATCAGATAGCAGATTTAGATGAGTGTTATGGTCAGTTGAGGCAGGAGATGCCAGCATTGTTTGATCAGGACCAGATAACCCAGGAGGAGCTAAAGCATCAAAATCGGCCGAATCGGGCAAATCGGTCATTTTAAAAATAATAATAATTTAGGCATTATACTTAATTTGGGGATCGTATATTTCACTTATAATGCACAATGGGCATCATAATCAGAATTGGAGCATTTTATTGAGGTTTGGGAACATAGCAGCTTGGAATCGGTTAAGATTTTAGTTTGGTCTCGTAAATACCAAAAATTGCAGGAAATGCCAATTTGATTAATCACCGATTAATCCCGACTTGACCGATTACTCGCTGCAGGATGGTCGACCGCCCGACTACCGATTCATGATTTTTGCAACAATGGTTATTACTACTGCTCTTGGTATGTTAAGACTGCTCTTGAAGATGTTAAAGCTGCTTAGAAGATTTGAAAGAAAACTTGCTAAGTCTTTACAACTGCTGGTGTAAAAGTTAAGACTACTGGTGCAAGTTACTGCTGTCAGTGTTAATGGACTTCAAGGAAAATACGCTAATTCAAGTTACTAATGCTAGTGTAAGGTTACTACTTGATAAGGATTTAAAAGGTACAATTTCAAGGGGTCATTTAAGCCCTTAATCGACCACTTTTATATCCGTTGCTGCCTAATTTCGTTCCTTTTCACTTTTTAGGTCTCTTGAAGGCAAATTACTGGAATAACACTTATTCGGACGAAAAGGCGTGAATATATGAAGAAAATGGCCAAATTCAAGAATCAAGACACTCAAGGCCGGAATTGAAGGTGGCAGCGTCCGATCGAGGCGACGCCGCCTCAACATGCTCCAAAATTGTGCGCTCAGATGGCGAAATTGCTATTTTGTACCCGGCAGTCGAGCTTTAAAGAGTAGGGTGTCACAACTCAGACGACCTAGATTCGGATCCCGACGGTGTCAGAAGATGAAGCCGACGGCGTCACAACCACAAAGTGACGCCGACACAAGGTGGACGTGGTCAAGACGAAACCCTATTGGCGGCGATCCAACGGCGTCACAATTAAAGAGGCGTAAATGCAAGTTGTAACTCTATATATAGAATTCAAATTTTCAGACTTTTGGAGAGGTAGTTTTGTGGAGTAAAACCTAATAACGATTTTTGGTCTTGTCTTGGTAAAGAGTATCTTAGGGTTCTCATACCCTATTTTACAACAAGATAAGTAATTTACTTCATTGATTCAATTATGTCTTCAATTGTATGTGTGTATGCTTGCATGTTTTCCATGTCTGGCTAATTTACTTATGTGTTTGCTTAGATCTATGAAACATAGGTATTGAATATTGATTGGTTGTATCTTATCTTAATTGTAATTGGCCTAGGATTGCAATAGGTCATAGTTGTGTTTTTAATCCTTGAGTTGTCTTTGTGAACATTAGTTTATAATCGCCTAGAGTTGTTGTAGGCTAAAAATCCAAAGATAACCTTAGAGTTAGTTTATGAATCCTAGAGATTTTGTATGCAATAACCTTGAGGTAGTCTCAAAGAGTTAGGGAAGAAAGCATACCTTACGACCTTACAAGACACAACGCGTTAAAAATAAGGACGTGACAATTCAACCATCAATAGGTGATAACTAGGGAGTAATATCATTAGGTGAACACATCTTTAATCATCATACGAGCACACATCAATTAGACATAGACTACCCCTTAGCTTAGTTAATTAGATAATTAGAATAGTAGAGTAATCGGTAGAAATACCATCCCCCAAATCCAATACCCCGAGATTCGTAATTTCAATTTTCTAAAAAAATATAAAAAGATAAAAAACAATCTTCCTCAACCCCAACCTTAGCGTAGTACTTCTCTCTAGCATTCCTATTCTCCTAGAGAACGATATCAATCCCTGAGGCTTGCCCAATACTACACTACAATAATTAGGTTCACCTTTGCCTAGGTGGTTGAAAACTTGCTTGAAGAAAAGGATGTTTCCTTTGACCAACAGGCTGCGTTGTGCCAGTATCAAGTTTTTGGCACCGCCTTGGGAATAAAATAGCTAGTTAGATTTCCACCTCGTTTAGGTTCCCTTGCTTGATTCCTATCAAGTAAGCTTTTTTTTTCTCATTTTTAGCTTCCTCGTAGTCTATCCCTCTTCTTTGTGACCTTTGTTCGTAAAACCCATCACTCACCATGATTCGCATCTTTCGCCGAAGAATCTTTACACTACCCGCCCCCAATCATCCTCCCAATCCTAAAATTGAAAACGCAATCCCACAAAACCCTTCACCCGTCCACCACTTTGGAAATCACTTAGGGCATAATGAAATAAATTGGCAACAACATAGTCCCTTCTATCACTCGGATTCCGATGAGGAGTTTGACTATGGTGAAGCACTTGATAATGGGGAGGTCATCGATGAAGTTAATTTTGAAATGGAAGAAGACTTCTCACAATGTTTTGAACCTAGGTGTAGAATCGAGGCTAATGGCCCCTTTAACATGCAATTCCCTTGTAAAATAGGATTTGAAAGTTTTGATGCTAACTTGCACTCATTCTTACCTTTAAACTTAATATCAAGAAATCTATATAACAAAATAAAGGTAGATGAATTAGCCTATCAAGGGGATAATGTTTTTGATGCGGTCACTTACTTGGATGTATTTGTCGGGAGCTTTGCCTATGTGGTTGAATTCATGGTCCTAGAAGATTTAGGAGAATTCATTGATGGAAGCCTTACTCAAGTGATATTTGGAACAAACTTTAAGCGAACGACTAGGTTGAATGAACGGATGATTTGTTGGGATATAGAAAGTCAAAGTGCTGAAGAGTTAAAGTACTGAAGTCAAAGTACTGCTAAAGAAGAAAGTCAAAGTACTGCTCGTTCATCAAAGTATTGCATGAATAAAGGACTGTTATGCAAAATCGTTAAGGATCATTATGTAATTCTAGAATGTTCTTAGATTAGTTTAGTATTACTTGTCGTACAAGGTTTGTAATTGTAAACCGACTAGGGTTATTCTTAAGCCTATAAAAGGACCCCTAGATTGGCATTAGATGTACATGCAATATTAGAGATATACATTTTTAGAGAGTACGATTGATATGTGCTTAAACACATATAATTTCTTTATCAAATCAAACCCAAAATAACCAAGAAAGAGCCGTTAATGCTTAATATTTGCGTGTTTCTTGAGTTTTTGCTTAAACACGGATATGTCAAAACACGCAAAAAATAACCAAATCTGACGAAAACCCGAGCACGAGAGATTAAAAGTGCTAAAGGCGGAGCCGGAAGGTCAATTTGTGCATTTGTGAAGATTTCTACTCTCTGAGGATGATTTTTGAAGATACGATCAAGTTTGCAGAATTGTCGAATAGTCCACGAACTTTCAGTTATTGGCAGAATATACCCTCAAGTTTCAGAATTGGCAAAATCAGCCCTTGGTTTATCGGAGAATGACAAGAATGATCCTTGTAAGACATTTTTAGAATTTACAGTTTGATCCCTGGATTTTCAGAATTGGCCATTTTAGTCCTTGAAATAACACATGGGTTCATATCTAATCCTAAGCCTAATAAAACCAAGCCCAATACCACAGCCCAAACCCGTTTCCAACTTATACCCGGTCAACTCCAATTTACTACTACCGGTCAAATTTTATTATTTTACTCACAAAACACTTTTACCAAAACTTTTACCCTTTTTCCCAAACCCACATGAACCCTAGATACTCATTTAATTAATTCACCAAATCAAATTCAAATTCCTCTCAAATTCGTATGAAATTCTGACATGTGACTGACACACGGATGCCACGCTGGCAATCCGTGTGTTAATCACATCATTTCCTCGCATGTGATTGGTTGAGAAGACGTGGGCACTTTGATCAATGGCTCGGATGGAATGATCTGATGGGAATTAATCCAAGGGTTGTAAGATGACTAGAAAGCACAAATACCGTCTCTGGATCCTTCCTCGCTTGAGCTCTATAAAAAGGCCCTTCATTCACATTGTATTTGATGAGTGTAGTAGTAGTTCTTGAGTAGTAATTTGTAGTTTAAAAGTGTTTTTAATATTTCGATTAATTTCCAATTTTGTATCTTTCATTTGTACTTTGAGATTTTTATTAATAAAAATTACTTTCAGATTATAATTTTCAATTCTACGTTTTCATTATGTTAAATCTCATCTCAGAATTAGTATTTGCTTAATCACTATTCCATTCAGCTTTTATGACTTACAAAACAAAAATCTAAAAAAAAAAAAAGAAAAATCCTAAAAAAAATAATAAATATAGTAATTTTGTTTTTAGTAGTAATTGTTTTATAAGCTTCTTTACTGACTTATCAAGGGGTTGTTTAGCACTTACCAAGATTCACATTCAAATCACAATTTAGACAATAAAGTCAAAGTTGCAGAAATCATAGTTGATTGGGTTGAATTGCTGTTATGGATGATGATATGGGTTGATTTTGGATCTGTTGTGGGTTAATATCAGTTTAGGATAGTGGTTCAAGAATTTAATAGCAAGCCATTGTGGCTGGACTTTTGTAAGTTCTAAATTCATCTATATTGCTGTTTCATTGATTTAAATTCTGATATCATTTGCAGTAGTTAATTATAGTTGCATCTGAGGTTGTTAGTGGTTTAGGTCAATATAGTTAGGTGTTATTTGGTTAAAATAATTCAGATTCATTGATAGTTAGGGCTGGATTTATAGAATAGTTGTTTGATAATTGCATTTCTGTCCCATAACCTGTATTTGGCATAAGGTGAAATTTTGAGTTTGAAGCTTATTCAGAGGTCTAAGTCAGTTGAGTTAATCATTTTTAGGTTAGTTAGATTTGATTTGATCATTTTTTTGCTTCTGCATCTACTCAAAGTCAAATTGGCATTTCATCTGATCTCACAGGTCTAATAGTTAGCATCAATTAGTGATAAACTGCATTTAGGTTTATAATTAGATAAATTAGCCAAATCTAGTTTAATTTCATCTTAATACATCAATATCAGTTTACTAGATTGAATCAAAATTCACTTTAGTCAAACTTTCAAGTTTTCAAAAAAAGTCAAAGTTTCAACTTAAGTCCCAAGTTGCTTATAGTTTTGATTTTTCATTCCTTCAATATAGGTCCAAATTAGTTGAAATTCTGGATATAAGCTCATTGGTTGGTTGTCTCACACCTTTGTTCATTTTAGTTAATTTTTGTGAGTTTTCCTAGCTAGCTTTATAAGGGCTTAAAGTTGGTACATTAGGCATGTTTGGCATTAGTTAGTCTTAAGTTGTTTTTGAGCCTAAATGCTTCTAGCCTGTGCTTTTAGGGTCCCATTCAGTTGCATTAGTATAAGTTAGGTTAGATTAAGGCTAGGGTAGCTTATAGTAGCTTATGGTTCGATTTTAGCTTATTTACAAGTGCTTATTTCATTAGTTGTGCGCCCAAATCATAGTTCCTGATCTCCAAATTAGTTTTTGTTAATTTTCCCTTGTTCTCAGTATTATTTTATAATATTCTGGAAGTTTTCATATTTTTCCATGGCATCTTGCTATTTTTCTGCATTTAATCTCATTTTTAAGCATTTTTAAATAGCATTTTATTCAAATAAATTAGGAAAAGGTCAGAAAAGTAAATTTTAAATTTTCCCAGTTTTAGAAAAATAAAAATGTCATAAAAAGTATTTTTACAGAATTTTCCTAGTTTAAATAGTATTTTCTAGCAATTTAATTAGATTTAAATAGTTTTAAATTCATAATAATTAGAGAAAAAGTCAGAAAAATGTGATTCCAGTTCTGAAAATTCTTTTTAGTTAATTTTGATTTTTTAAAAATAGTTTTGTAATTTTCTTGCATGTTTTCATAATTTTTGGTATTTTAAGTCCATTCTAAATGTTTAAAATTAGTTTTTAATTCAAAATAAATCAAGAAAAAACAAAAAAATTAGTTTTAAATTTCAAATAAATTTCAAATATCATTTTTAGCTGTAGAAAAATAGTAGTTCATTTTTATGGGTTAAAATTAGAGTAGTTGCATTTTATGAATTACGTTAATTGCATCTTAGTTTAAAGTTGCGTAGTTTGTTATAATTTCCTTTATTGCACCATAGATTCTGTAGTTTTACTTGCTTTCCTTTACTTTTTCTTGCCCCGTAGATTAGAAACACATAAAAAATTCCCTTATTCCCATTTGAATCCCGAATCACGCGACGTGAGTCGTTTAACTCCATTCATCCCTCGTTGGGAGAACGACCCGGGAAATACATACCTTTGTATTTCTTCGGAATATATCTTGTATGAAAACGACAAATCAAAAAATGGCGCCGCTGCCGGGGAGGTCATGTAGTGAGTTTCCGATTCCGTCTCGATTCGCGTGTATTTGAAGATCCTTCCCCGAGTGAAGTTATCGTTGTTTTTGTATATATCTTTTTCAAAAACCCAAAAACATCTAAAAAACCAAAACACTTTTCCTAAAGTGTTTATAAAAACCCAAAAAGATTTTCTTTTTCTTTTATCAAAAACCCAAAAATAATCTCCTTTCTCCTCTAAACCGTCAATTCTTTATCTCTTTACCCTCTTGAACCGTTTAATTCTATCTTCTATATCCTCTAAACCGATAATTCTTTCCTCTTATCCCTCTATATGTTTAATTCTAATGGCGGACACGCGTACGATGTCAGAATTACTCCAAGTACCCACCGAGGGTTACGAAGATGCTGTTGTTGTACCGGAGATTCTTTCCGAAAATTTCGAGATACAAACCGGTTTAATTCAACTAATTATGTCAAATCCATTCTATGGTTTCGAGACGGACGATCCCTATGCTCACATCCGATGGTTTGATAATTTAATTTCGACTATAAAGTATAAGGATGTTCCTCATGACACAATTAAGTTGATGTTATTCTCATTTTCTCTCGAGGGGGCAGCCCGAAATTGGCTTGATAAAGAACCCCCTCGATCGATCATCTTTGCAGAAGATCTCGTTTCAAAATTTGTAAATCGTTTCTTTCCTTATTCTAAAACGAAAAATCTTAAGAACGAAATTACAAACTTCCAGCAGCGTTTTAATGAAAGTTTTGGTGAGGCATGGGAAAGATTCAAAGATCTCTTACAAAAATGCCCACATCATGGTTTCTCGGAATTACTCCAGATCGATATATTCTACAATGCTTTAACTCAAATCGATCAAGATTCACTTAATACAACCGCCGGTGGCAATATCTTGTATCGTACCCCAAAAGATATATTGACAATCATCGAGAACAAATCAAAAGTTCCGACATCAAGAAATAAACCGGTCGAGATGGCTGAGCTTACCGATGATATTCGATGCATGAAGCAAAATCGAGCCCGTTGATACCGTTACCAAAAGAAGTGATTATTGTGGTGGTCCCCATCCTTTTTACGATTGTCAAGCCATGCGATGGCGTCTATAATGCTACAACATCTCAATATCGCAAGACTTTCATTTTCGATGATGATGAGGATTCCATTCAAATGAAAGAATATTATGAGAATTTGACTACTGAGATCGCATCCGAAGAGCCCGTTGACTCTCTCATAATGGGGGACGAGCCTCTTAGCACTATTCCGGAACCATAATCGTCTAGTGTTGAGAGCCTTGACCCAATCCCAAGTGAGTCCGAGGATGTATCTGATAGTGATTGTGATTCGCTTTTGTGTGATTCTCTTGACATTTCCGAGGTTACTTCTGGGATTTTCTCGAAGCCACTTTTCGAATTCAATAATGACTACACCTTTTGCGAAGTTAATCCTCTTTTCGAAAAAGATCTTGAGTCCGATTCAGAGACCACAACGGAAGTGGTGGATATTGCTAGCTCTCAGAGCACAGCACTTGTCCCATCTCGTGTTCCCGATTTTCTCCCGTCATGTGATGTTACGCAAGATGAAGAAAGTGATGAATCCGAGCGAGGATATTATGGAGATTGATTTCGAAATGGAGCCCGAAATGAATGAATCAGTTAAAGTGGTTGAAGACGATATTCTTGATAAGCCGCCAAGTGATTCTGATATGGAAGAAATTGACTTATCTATTGATGACTTGATACCACCGGGTATTGAGGATGCTGATGATGATCCCGAGGGGGATGTGTTGTTATGTGATGGATTTCTTGAATCCCCTTTCTCTGATGAGTCCACCATCACTTATCCCGATGAGCCCTCATGTGAAGACAAGATTTTTAAACCCGGGATATGCATTGATGAGATTTTTGTTAAAAACAATTTCCGAGATAAGGATCCTCCGATGGATGCCTTCATTTGTGAGCTTACACCTCTTATCCTTTACCATGAGCTCCCATTTTCTATGAAGTATTCTTATTATGATCCATCATTCCTTCGTCCACCCGCAAAACCACCGGATGATGGATCATTCTTTCTTGATATACCTTTTGTGAGTTTGGGAGGAGTTATTCCTTTTGTGCTTGAGCCCGACAATTTCTTTCCCTCCCAACCCACCCAGTATCTTTCCCTCCAGAGTGAGGATACCATCTTTGATCTGGGTATCCTTTCCACTTGTTTCCCCAAGGACAAATGAATTCGGGGACGAGTCAGGCTAGCGACTCGGTGATCAAAAAGATGGCGCTTAGTGGGAGGCACCCCATGCTTATCTCTATCTTCTTTCTATTTTCTCTAATAAATGACGTGAGGGGGTTAGCCTCTTCGATTTCTCGTGTTTGGTTGTTTGTGATGTTGTGTAGGATTTTCCGATATGAAGACTCTCGTGCTCGAAGTTTGTCTTTTCTCCACTCGAGTTTCATGATCGTTGCTAATGGAAATCCAATATCCAAAATCTTAACGACTAACGTTTATCTTTGAGCATACTTAATAAACGGCCTTTAGATTTTCGTTGATACCCTTGCTTTAAACATTGAGGACAATGTTTCGTTTTAGTCTGGGGTGGGTAATCTTCGATTTGATTTGACCGCACTTGCTTATTTTTTGTCGTATACTCTCACAACCCCGTTTTTCCTTAGAAAATGAAAAATTGTGCTAAAAATGAGAAAATTAAAATTTTTTTTGTAAGGTTTTGTTAGTTTTATGATCGAAAAGTTCTTGCTAGTCTCTTAGAAGTTACTTTAAATATGCGTTTTTCTTGACATAGTCTTTGCTAATTGCTTAGACAAGAGGCTATAAAATGCGATTCTAGCTCACAAGGCCAAGAATTTGCAAGTCTCCCTAAGTGATTTTAAATATGCAAAGCTCAAACAAGAATTTGCTAGTTTCTAATAAGTGACTTTAAAAATGCGAGACTTGAGATCATTTGATGAAGCATTTGCTAAGTTAATATATGTTTTGACACCTTGTTGACTTTCCATTTGGTGAGGGTAGAATAGAATTACGACTTGTGGCGTGTTGAGCCCTAGCTTGTTCCCTTAACCATAGATAATCTAATTATCGGCTAAGCATCCATGGATCTCATTATTTGGGATTTTAAATTTGCGGAGATCGAGAAATGATAGTTACTTATGAGTTTAGATGCTAGCGTGGAGTAGTTGGTTCTCTTTAGAGCCCATCGAAGGTACTTATGGCTTTTTGTTCCAACAAAATTGTCTCACCCCATATATGTCTAATAAATAATTAAAGATGTTGAGTTTTTGACGATAGTTAGTTCTTTATCTTCTTTAGAGAATCCTTGCCCATGAGATTGGGTACACATCAAAGTCTTGTTAGTGTTGCGGTGTAATAGACAAGCTGATTCGATAGTTCTTTGCTATTGTTTCTATTGTTATAAAAGCCGTAGGATTCGGAGTTTGGCACAAAATTAACATGAAATAAAGCCCAAATGTATTAAAGTTGAAAAATCCAAAGCCATAAAAGTTTTCTATGTCCGACGGTACCCCTGTTGTCATGGACTTCAAAAGGCAGAGGAAAATCAAAAGTCATAATAAGACTTCGATAAAGGTAACCCGTTGAGTTAGTGGTTGAAAAGACCAAGGGCCTAAATTGCAAAATGCAAATGTCTTTGAAATAAGTGTTAAGCCAAACTTTGAATCCGGGATATATCTCTCTAAATCATGTTAAATTAGGACCTTGATGTGGACCTCATTCTTGTGTGCAATGGTTTTCGAGGGAAGGTGGATAACTAATTAGCGACTTAGCTTTATATCTTTATCAGAATAAAAGTTATCGAAACCAGGAAATTGAAGAAATTCATTTCTCACAAAAATAAAATAAATAGAGGAAAAATAGGAAAATGGGAGCAAAAGTTAATTACACAAGTAACTTCCATGGGTAGTGTTAGCATCTAGAATCATATTTAACAATGAGTTTGATTTTACACTTAGTTTGGGGACTTGTGAAAAATCAGGGACGATGTATTCTATCCGTATGGTCACTTCACGCTGTGTTGTGTTTCCTATTCCGTGATCCTAACGTGTCATTTGAAAAATGTTGGAGTTATTGATCGACATGAAAGTTCAACAAACCGTCACTAATAATTGGAATGTGCTTAATCGTAATATCTATATATAAATTAAAAGGTAAGCGAGTTTTAGAATTAAGGGTTCTTAATCTCTTTTTGAGGAATCTTTGCTACTTCTTCATAGGTTTAGTAGAAAGAGATTGAAATCCTTGGTTTTAGAAGCGTGAGTTGATTGCATTGCGTGGGGACACGACAATGGTCTCGTATGGGGTATTTTGATATGCGCTTAAACACATATAATTTCTTTATCAAATCAAACCCAAAATAACCAAGAAAGAGCCATTAATGCTTAATATTTGCGTGTTTCTTGAGTTTTTGCTTGTGCAGGTACGGATATGTCAAAACACGCAAAAGACAACCAAATCTGACGAAAACCCGAGCACGAGAGATTAAAAGTGCTAAAGCTGAGCCGGAAGGTCAGAATTGTGCATTTGTGAAGATTTCTACTCTCTGAGGATGATTTTTGAAGATACGATCAAGTTTGCAGAATTGTCAGAAATAGTCCCTGAACTTTCAGTTATTGGCAGAATATACCCTCAAGTTTCAGAATTGGCAAAATCAGCCCTTGGTTTATCGGAGAATGATAAGAATGATCCTTGTAAGACATTTTTAGAATTTACAGTTTGATCCCTGGATTTTCAGAATTGGCCATTTTAGTCCTTGAAATAACACATGGGTTCATATCTAATCCTAAGCCTAATAAAACCAAGCCCAATCCAATCCACACCAAACCCGTTTCAACTTATACCCATTCAACTCCAATTTACTACTACCGGTCAAATTTTATTATTTTACTCACAAAACACTTTTACCCCGCCAAAACTTTTACCCTTTTTCCCCAAACCCAGCACATGAACCCTAGATACTCATTTAATTAATTCACCAAATCAAATTCAAATTCCTCTCAAATTCGTATGAAATTCTGACATGTGACTGACACACGGATGCCGGCAATCCGTGTGTTAATCACATCATTTCCTCGCATGTGATTGGTTGAGAAAGCGTGGGCACTTGATCCAATGGCTCAGATGGAATGATCGCGATGGGAATTAATCCAAGGTTGTAGATGACTAGAGAAAGCACAAATACACGTCTCTGGATCCTTCCTCAGCTTGAGCTCGCCTATAAAAAGGCCCTTCATTCACATTGTATTTGATGAGTGTAGTAGTAGTTACTGAGTAGTAATTTGTAGTTTAAAAGTGTTTTTAATATTTCAGTTAATTTCCAATTTTTGTATCTTTCATTTGTACTTTGAGATTTTTATTAATAAAAATTACTTTCAGTTATAATTTTCAATTTCTGTTTTCATTACTGTTAAATCTCATCTTAGAATTAGTATTTGCTTAATCACTATTCCATTCAGCTTTTATGACTTACGAAACAAAAATCTAAAAAAAAAGAGAAAAATCCTAAAAAAAATAAAAAATATAGTAATTCTGTTTTTAGTAGTAATTGTTTTATAAGCTTCTTTACAGCTTATCAAGGGATTGTTTAGCACTTACTCAGTATCTACATTCAAATCACAATTTAGTCAATAAAGTCAAAGTTGCAGAAATCATAGTTGATTGGGTTGAATTGCTGTTATGGATGATGATATGGGTTGATTTTGGATCTGTTGTGGGTTAATATCAGTTTAGGATAGTGGTTCAATAAATTTAATAGCAAGCCATTGTGGCTGGACTTTTATAAGTTCTAAATTCATCTATATTGTTGTTTCATTGATTTAAGTTCTGATATCATTTGCAGTAGTTAATTATAGTTGCATCTGAGGTTGTTAGTGGTTTAGGTCATTATAGTTAGGTGTTATTTGGTTAAAATAATTCAGATTCATTGATAGTTAGGGCTGGATTTATAGAATAGTTGTTTGATAATTGCATTTCTGTCCCATAACCTGAATTTGGCATAAGGTGAAATTTTGAGTTTGAAGCTTATTCAGAGGTCTAAGTCAGTTGAGTTAATCATTTTTAGGTTAGTTAGATTTGATTTGATCATTGTTTTGCTTCTGCATCTACTCAAAGTCAAATTGGCATTTCATCTGATCTCTTGGTCTAATAGTTAGCATCAATTAGTGATAAACTGCATTTAGGTTTATAATTAGATAAATTAGCCAAATCTAGTTTAATTTCATCTTAATACATCAATATCAGTTTACTAGATTGAATCAAAATTCACTTTAGTCAAACTTTCAAGTTTTCAAAAAAAGTCAAAGTTTCAACTTAAGTCCCAAGTTGCTTATAGTTTTGATTTTTCATTCCTTCAATATAGGTCCAAATTAGTTGAAATTCTGGATATAAGCTCATTGGTTGGTTGTCTACTGCCTGTTCATTTTAGTTAATTTTGTGATTTTCTAGCTAGCTTTATAAGGGCTTAAAGTTGGTACATTGGTAAACATTTGGCATTAGTTAGTCTTAAGTTGTTTTGGGCCTAAATGCTTCTAGCTTTGTGCTTTTAGGGTCCCATTCAGTTGCATTAGTATAAGTTAGGTTAGATTAAGGCTAGGGTAGCTTATAGTAGCTTATGGTTAGATTGTAGCTTATTTACATGTGCTTATTTCATTAGTTGATAGCCCAAATCATAGTTCAGATCTCAAATTGGTTTCATTAATTTTCCCTTGTTCTCAGATTTTTTATAATATTCTGGAAGTTTTCATATTTTTCCATGGTCTCTTGCTATTTTTCTGCATTTAATCTCATTTTTAAGCATTTTTAAATAGCATTTTATTCAAATAAATTAGGAAAAGGTCAGCAAAGTAAATTTTCAATTTTCCCAGTTTTAGAAAAATAAAAATGTCATAAAAAGTATTTTTCCAGAATTTTCCTAGTTTAAATAGTATTTTATAGCAATTTAATTAGATTTAAATAGTTTTAAATTCATAATAATTAGAGAAAAAGTCAGAAAAATGTGATTCCAGTTCTGAAAATTCTTTTTAGTTAATTTTGATTTTTTAAAAATATTTTTGTAATTTTCTTGCATGTTTTCATAATTTTTGGTATTTTAAGTCCATTCTAAATGTTTAAAATTAGTTTTTAATTCAAAAGAAATCAAGAAAAACCAAAAAAATTAGTTTTAAATTTCAAATAAATTTCAAATATCATTTTTAGCTGTAGAAAAATAGTAGTTCATTTTATGGGTTAAAATTAGAGTAGTTGCATTTTATTAATTACGTTAATTGCATCTTAGTTTAAAGTTGCGTAGTTTGTTATAATTTCCTTTATTGCACCATAGATTCTGTAGTTTTACTTGCTTTCCTTTACTTTTTCTTGCCCCGTAGATTAGAAACACATCAAAAGTTCCCTTATTCCCATTTGAATCCCGAATCACGCGACGTGAGTCGTTTAACTCCATTCATCCCTCGTTGGGAGAACGACCCGGGAAATACATACCTTTGTATTTCTTCAGAATATATCTTGTAGGAAAACGAAAAATCAACGATATTAGAGTATTAGAGTTGTTAAAGAATATGTATAACAAGCAGGTTCTAAGTATTAATAAAATCGTTGAAGTTAAAGTTAATTCTTCTTAGCTTTGTTAAGTAAATTCCGCATACTTAATAGAGTTAGTTCAGTGTTTCATTGTTAGTAACTTAGGATTTATCCGAGGTTATTAAGCCCTTACAAGCTACATAAGTTAGTTTGGTTAGAGTACATCGATCCAACAAGTGGTATCAGAGCATGTATGGAAACTCTGATTATTAACAAAACCCTAAAGATGTCGACTGAATCTGCACCACCACCATCCATCACCTCACTCAGAATACCTATTATCAAGAAGGTAGAGTATGACCTATGGAGCATGAAGATGAGACGATTACATTGCTATTAGACCATGCACTGTGGAATGTAATTGTCAATGGTAATGAAGTTGTTGCAGACCCTATTGAAATTCCTGGACAAACAAAACCACCTAAGGCAGTCTTACCAGCAGCAACAATAAGAAATCAAGAAAAGGATCTCAACATCCTATTGTCTGCTATACCTGATGGTCACCTACTCAAGTTTCATGATGCTAAGAATGCTAAACAACTATGGGCTGCTCTCAAGACAAGGTTTGGAGGTAATGATGCTTCCAAGAAGATGCATAGAAATCTGTTGAAGCAACAGTTTGAAACATTCAATGTTGGAGAAAGAGAAGGACTTGATGCTGCCTATGACAGATTCCAAAATCTTCTCAATATGCTGGAGTTATACAAGGTAGAGGTATCTGTTGAAGATGCAAATATGAAGTTCTTAAGGAGTTTGCCATCGACATGGCATGTGATTGCAACTATGATCAGAGGACAACCTGGTTTGGACACTATGGACTTTGATGATCTCTACAACCATCTGAAGGTGTATGAGCATGAGATGAATGGCCAAACAAGTTCAAAGTCTCATATTATAGCTTTTGTGTCTTCGAAAAGAGAGGCGTACTTCCACTAAAAGTCTTGCTTACCCTACTCAAAGTACTTGTTGCTCAAGTTGGTTATCCTGCTCATTCTATTACAACCATGACCAACCCCACATCATCACCAACAAACACCATCCATTCTGATGAAGTTGTATACTCATTCTTATTTCGACAAGCTACTTTACGTGTTACCTATGAAGAGGATCATTTACAAATTGAAGAGGATGCTCTTGAAGAAATTGATATAAGGTGGCAAGTTGCTATGATCATTGCAAGGATCAAGAAGTTCATGAAGAAGCAGGAAGAGGCATCGACTTTAAACCCAAACAGGGTATCACTTTTGACAAGTCCAAGATTGAATGTTTTAACTGTCAAAAAGGCTGGACACTTTGCAAGGAATGCAAGTTTACTAAATACCAGGCAAATAGAATGACTGAGAAAACCAAGCTTGAACTAAAGGAAATCCCTATTACTGAAACCAAAGCTTTGGTTGCTCAAGAAAATCTATCAGAGGTTGACTGGAGTGCTGAATTTGATGATGAACCAGTAACCTATTGTATGGTAGCCGTGGAGGAATCAGTGGAAGAGTTTGATTGGAGCATATCTTTTGATGAGGAACCTGGATTTGCTGCTTTGGAGTCCAGAGATGGTCTAGAAAGCTTTGATTGGAGCATGGAGAGTGAAGATGAACCTGTTCTACTTGCTATGGTAGCTACTTCACCAAGTTCACCCCTTATCTCTGAGGTATGCTCTAAGTGTCATGATTTTTATTAAAAGGTGCTTACTGATTATGTAACTGAAAGAGATAATTATAGAAGAGCTAGGTCTGAGGTAGCTTGTTATCAAATTACTTTAGAGTCAATGGAAGCCAAAATAATAACACATGAAAATAATGAAATGGCTTGGGCAGAAAAGTATGAACAACAGGATTATCAGTTAAAATTAAGTGAATGGAAGCTAGGATGTAAGATTTCTGAAATTGAGAAGCTAACTAAGGAAAGAGATGAATTGCTAGAAAAGTTTGTTGCTTGGGGACAATCTAGCCTTTCTCATGTTAGTTATGTTGAAAAACAGAGAAGAGCTTACATTAAAACTGGATTAGGTGCTGGTATGGACTTTAGTAGGACAGAAGAAAACCCACCTAGTGATAAGGATGACCTTGATCTTGAGGATATAAGAACTAGTGATGATGAACTCATTAACTATGTAGACAACACATCTAGTAATGAGGAGTCAATTAGTCACACACCTCCTGAGTTTAAGAAAGACAAAGGTTATCATGCAGTCCCTCATCCCACTGGTAGTTTTTAACCACTTAGGACAGATGTTTCTCGTTTTGGAATAGACAACTTAGAGTTTAGGAAAAAGCTTACTGGTCAATCTAGGTCTGAAACCCCAAAAGAAAGCGGTGAGAAACCTAAGAGTTATGATGTTAAGAGTCAAGCAGTACCTTCTACTCAAAGTACTGCTAGACATTTAGCAGTACCTTCAAGAAATTCTTTTCAAAATACTGCTAAACCTTTTTGGGTTAATTTTGGTCAAAACAGTTTTCATCATTCACCAAAAAGGCAGGATAGGTTTGGTCATACACATAGAGGAAGCAATTTTGGGATTACAGGTCAAAAATTGTGTTTTGTTTGTTATAGTCCTGATCATTTGATTAAGAACTGTGACTTTCACTCAGAATATCTAAGCAAGTTCCCAAAGACCAGATCTACCAACCATAAGCCTAGGGAGAATAAACCAGTCTGGAATCACTCACATAGGGTTAACCATAGCAACTTCTCACAAGACTATAGGTACCCTCACCAGAGAAGATCTTTTTCAAAACCTCCAGTACCCTCAAACACTTTTCAAGGTACTGTTAAGCCAAAAGTATCACAAACAGTACCTTCTCAAAGTACTGCTCAGTTTTCACCTAACACTTTTTGTAATAGAAAACCTAGGAGATCTAATTACTATCAATCTAGAAGGCGTTACAACTCAAAGAGGGTAGCTAGATCAAGGGACTCTACACCAGAAGTTAAAACCAAATGGGTTAAGAAGGAAAGTACTGATGGGGAACAAACAGTACTTTCAACAAGTGTGAGTGAAACAAAGATTTTTGTTGAAAATAATAAAGAGAACTTAGATGAAAAAGTGATTTTTATTGAAAAACCAACACAAGTTTTTGAACAACCAAAGATACTTGATCATGTGCTTAAAGACAGTGGAAATTACATACTTAAAGAATTTAAGTATGTGACTCCACAAGGGGAACACAAGTTAGTAATGGCTTGGGTTCCTAAAATTAACTAACTCTTTTATCTTTGTGCAAGGCAACCCAGAAGAGGAGCTTAAAGATCATTTAATTGTGGATAGTTGTTGCTCTGGAAGCATGACAGGAGACAAGGAGATTCTGTCATACTTTAGATCTTATTGTGGATGAAGAGTTGCATTTGGGAATGACCCTAATGGAGGAAGAATCACTAGAAAAGGAACCATCAAAGCAGGGCGTATAGATTTTGAGAATGTTAGGTATGTGAAGGAGCTCAAGTTCAACCTGTTGTCAGTATCTCATATCTGTGACAAGAAGCACCCTGTGTTATTCACTGACACATAATGTCTCATTCTTTCCCCTGAATTCAAACTTGTTGATGATAACTTGGTGATATTAAAAGTACCAAGAACGAATGATGTGTACAGTTTGGATATGAAGAGTCTTCACTCTTCTGAAAGAGCTACATGTTTAGTAGCAAAGGCATCTCTTGAAGAAGCACATCTGTGGCATAGAAGATTAGGTCATGTGAATTTCAAAAACATCAACAAGTTGGTCAAAGGAAATTTAGTTAGAGGTTTACCTTCCAAAACTTACAAGAATGATCACTCATGTTTGGCGTGCAAGAAGGGTAAACAACACAAAGCTTCATGCAAGAATCTTGAAGAAAGAACTATTAGAGAACCTTTGGAGTTGCTGCACATGGATTTGTTTGGACCTGTTTCTGTTACTAGTCTAAACAAAAAGAAATCTTGTCGGTTGTAACAGAGATGATTGTAGTAGATTTAGTTGGGTATTTTTCTTGGGATTTAAAGATCATACTTTTGATGCTATTCATGATCTCATAATAGCCCTTGAAAACCAATTGAGACTCAAAGTAAGAGGTATTAGATGTGATAATGGGTCTGAATTCAAGAACAAGCTTATGGATGAGTTTTGTGCTAAGAAAGGAATCAAGAGGGAGTTTAGTATTGCTAGAACTCCACAGCAGAATGGTGTTGCAGAGAGAAAGAACAGAACTTTGATTGAAGCGGCCAGAACAATGCTTGCAGATTCATTATTACCTATTCAATTTTGGGCTGAAGCTGTAAGTACTGCTTGCTATGTGTTGAATAGAGCATCAGTCACCAAACCTCAGATGAAGACACCTTATGAATTGCTTATGGGAAACAAACCTAACATACTTTTTATGAAACCTTTTGGATGTCCTCAGACTATTCTAAATACTATTGATGCTTTGGGAAAATTTGACAGCAAGTCAGAAGAAGGATATCTATTGGGATATTGTACCAACAACAAAGGATTCAGAGTGTACAATAGAGTCACCAAGAAAGTTCAAGAATGTCTTCATGTTGAATTTTTAGAAGATCAAGAAAATCAAAAGGGTAAAGGCCCTGATTGGATGTTTGATCTTGAGGTTTTGACTCCTTCTATGAATTATGTACCTGTTAGAAAAGAAAATCAAGCATCACAAGGAAGAAGATTTACAGTACATTGTTCATGGAGTTCATATTAGACTTGATGTTGTTCCTGATAACGATCCCATACCTGTTGAAACAAAGAAAAGTACTGATGAACCAAAATCATCATTCTCTGCTAAGGATCAAGCCATTCAAGATGAGCTTAATAGGATGCTTTTTAAAGATGTAGTAGCACAATCTTATGATGATGACCAAAGAAGAGCTTATGAAGAAGCAAAGAAAAGGGGTAAGTCTATAGATTACTCTTACAGTACTTTGGATGACAGTACTTTAGATCACAGTACTTTGGATCAAAGTACTGCTGCACCAAATACCAGTACTTCTGATGATTTAAATGATCCTACCATGCCTGGCTTAGAAGATACTGATAATGAGTTTGAAGATGAAGATATTTTCTCAGATTCCAATGAAGATGCCGATTTCACAAATTTGAGTGATAATCTGGAAGTTCCACAGACTCCTACACTAAGAATTCATAAATATCATCCTACTGGTCAAATCATTGGACCTTCTACTCATGGAGTGCTCACAAGAACCAAAGCTAAAGGTTTTTCTTCACCACATAATGCATTACTAAGCTTTGTATATAAACAAAACAGACTAAATCATAAGGATCACCAGACATGCTTATTCACTTGCTTTATCTCTCAAGAAGAACCCAAGAATATAGCTCAAGCATTAACTAAAGAGAGTTGGGTTGAAGCTATGCAAGAAGAACTTCTTCAATTCAAACTTCAAGATGTTTGGGTACTATGTGATCTTCCAGATGGAAAGAAAGTAATTGGTACAAGATGGGTTTTCAGAGTCAAGAGAGATGAAAGAGGAAATGTCATCAAGAACAAGGCAAGGTTAGTTGCACAAGGATATAGACAAGAAGAAGGAGTAGATTATGATGAAGTATTTGCTCCTGTAGCAAGGATTGAAGCTATTCGAATATTCCTTGCTTTTGCATCATATATGGGATTTCAGATTTATCAAATGGATGTCAAGAGTGCCTTTCTCTATGGCAAGATTACAGAAGAGGTCTATGTTAAACAGCCTCCTGGTTTTGAAGATCCTGCACATCTAAACAAAGTCTACAAAGTTGTTAAGGCTCTTTATGGCCTACATCAAGCACCTAGAGCTTGGTATGAAAGGCTCTCTACTTTCTTATTGCAAAATGGTTACAGAAGGGGGGCTATTGACAAGACTTTGTTTATCAAGAGAGACAAGAAGGATATCATGCTAGTTCAAGTTTATGTAGATGATATCATCTTTGGAGCTACAAGACAGTCCATGGTGAAGGAGTTTGAGCAGCTGATGCAACATGAATTTCAAATGAGTTGTATGGGTGAATTAATTTCTTTTTGGGGCTACAAGTCAAACAATCAAAGGAAGGAATTTTCATAAGTCAAGACAAGTATGTCTCTGACATTCTTAAGAAGTTCAATTTTGATGCTATGAAGCCAGTCACTACACCTATCAAGTCTATCAACTCATTGGGCAAGGATGAAGCTAGTCAACCTGTTGAAGTCAAGCTGTACAGATCTATGATTGGTTGTCTTATGTATTTAACTGCATCTAGGCCTGATATCATGTTTGCTGTTTGTTTATGTGCAAGATATCAAGTCACACCTAAGGTCTCTCATATAAATGCAGTGAAGAGAATTTTTAGTTATTTGAAACAATAACCTAAGTTAGGGTTGTGGTATCCAAAGGATTCACCTTTTCACTTGGAAGCTTTTAGGATAGTGATTATGCAGGTGATAACTATGATAGAAGATCAACCAACTGGAGGATGCCAATATCTTGGAAGAAGATTAGTCTCATGGCAATGTAAGAAGCAAACTATTGTAGCAACATCATCCACTGATGCAGAATATGTGGCTGCTGCAAGCTGTTGTGGACAAGTGTTATGGATGCAGAATCAACTTTTGGATTATGGGTTCAACTTCAAAAATACTCCTATCAATATTGATAATGAGAGTACTATCTGTATTGTCAAGAATCCAGTTTATCACTCCAAGACCAAACATATTCAGATTCGGCATCACTTTATCAGAGATTGTTATGAGCATAGGCTCATTAATGTTGTCAAGGTTCACACAGATGATAATGTAGCTGATCTAGTCACCAAAGGATTTGATGTTTCAAGATTCAATCACTTGGTGGTGAGCATTGGAACGATTAATTACTAAGCTACATTTAAGGGGGGACTGATTAGTTAGTCAGACAGTCCTATGCATTGCTTGAGGGGAGGCAATCCAATGCCTATTTGGAGTTTTTGCTATTGTAGAGAATAAAATGGAAAAGTACTGCTTTTTGGTTATATGAAAGTACTGCTCTGAAAGTACTGCTTTGGAAAGTACTGTGTACATGGAAATCACTGCTTGTCTTATCAACGTACTGTTCCAACGGTCAAAAAGAGGGGTCAAACTCAAATAATGGTAACTTTGTTATTATGGGCTGTGATTTTTTAAATCTCACCTATAAATAACTACTCTCCGAATTTCCCTCTCATCTTTATACTTACAAATCTTTTCCATATTTCTCTCTCTTTCCCAATTACTATTCATCAAACCACTTTCTTTGTAAACAAACAATAAATGGCGAATCGAAACACAATTTCTAAACACAACATGGTGGCTAATTTGGATAAAACTGAAGCTAATGTTGCATTCCATGATATTATTGATTTTCTCACTGGATCTCCGATCATTTATGCAATTTTGGTGGAACCAGATATTATTGAACCATGGTTTCAACAGTTTTGGGCGACTGCTAGAACTCACATAGAGAATGATGAGTCCTATATACAAGCTAAAGTTGCAGAAAGGATTGTGAAAGTTAGTGAAGCTTCAATTCGAGAGGATTTGTTATTTGATGATGACGAAGGGGCTATACGTTTTGATAAACAACTTCTTTGGGATACTTTAAGAGATCTTGGGTATGAAGGGTCTTTAACAGAAACAACATTCAAGAAACCCTTGTTTAGTCCACATTGGAAGTACTTGGTACATGTATTACTTCATTGTATCAGTTCTAAGAGTACTTCATGGGAGCAATTTGGATCTAATATAGCATATGCTATAGTGGGACTGGGTACAAATCGTATCTTCAATTTTTCAAGACTCATTCTCGATGGTATGCTATCTCACGTTTCTCATGGATCACCCTGGCTAATGTATCCAAGATTTATTCAAGTTTTCTTGAATAAACAACTTCATGATGTACCAAAGCCTTCAAGTTTATTACCTGTTCTGGTACAACCTGCAAAGATTTTCACCTTCATGGCTAAGAAGAGTGATAGGTTTTCTGGAAGGAACACTCCGTTGACTACTTCTATGATGGAGATTGTTCAAGCGATCAGAGATGAAGCTGCTGCAAGTAAAGAAGGAGAAGGTACTGCATCAACTCAAGGTACTGCTTCTCAACATACTGCTTCTTCACAAGGTACTGCTGCACACGAAGGTACTTCAGTTTCACCTACACCATCTCCACAAGATACTGAACATACTGAGTCAGAACCAGACATGTATGCTATACCTCATGAGGGATTGGTTTTGGACAATTATGTTTTGACACGGGAATTGGTCAGATTGAAGAAATCTACTGAAGCTCAAGCTGCGCAACTAGTGATTGTAAAGACCAAATTTAGAAGATTAAAGAAGTTTGTCTGGCCATTAGTTCAACATCACAGGTTGTGGTTGAAGTCTCAAAAGAAGAAAGGGAAGAAGTTTAGGAAGTCTTCCGAAGGCAAAAAGGTTCAACAGCAATCTTCTATCCAATTGGGGAGGAATCTAGAGCAAGATAATTTGAAAGAAGATGCTGAGATTCAAGAAGATAAAGAAGATGAACCTCAAAGTACTGAAGCACAAGTAAATATTCAAAGTACTGAGCCTGAAGGAACTGGAGTTCAAAGTACTGGTGTACAAAGTACTGATGATCAAGGTGCTGCTCTTCAAGGAACTCATAGACAAGAACTGATTCCACCAAGGACACTTAATTTTGATGAAGAAGCTGGACCTTCAACAATTCTACAAGAAGAGGAAGCTGTTACACCCAAAGTAGTGCACACTGCAAGTGATGATGAAACTGTAGCTGAGATATTGCACAACTTATCAAGACCAAGGGGTGTTAGTATTCCAGGAGTTGCTGAAGCACAACCTCAAGCCTCTCAACCTACTTTGGATCCAAAAGATAAAGGAAAAGGCAAGCTGGTAGAAACAAAGAAGAAGAAGCTCACTTTGGCAGAAATTAGAGCAATTGAAGTAGCCAAGAATGAAGAGGCTGCTAAGAAGTTTCAAGCAGAGTATGATGCTGAGGTGGCTATACCAGTGAAGGAACCTGAACCTACTGTACCAGTAAAGAAACCTGTTCTACCAAGAAGACCAAGTATTGCTAAAGAAAGAAATGCCATGATGGCTTATCTAAAGGGTCAAGGGTATACTGGATTACAGAAGCTGAAATATTTTGAGATGAAACAGCTGTATGACTTGGTAAGAGAAGCTTATCAAAAGCAGGTTGATAGTATTAAAGATTTTAAAGATGATGAAAAGCTAAAGGAGGATGATAGAAAAAGAAGTTTAAAGAGGAAAAGAACAACTGAAGAAGAACAGTCATCAAAGAAGGTAGAATTGAGATCAGATACAGTTGATGAACTGAGAAATTACTTAAGAGTTGTCGACTTTGAGAATCCTAAATCCAAAGATCTTTGCAGTAAGGAAGACTAAGATAGCTACATTTGAAGTAGTAGAGTCAAAAGATGGAAACTATCTGATGTTCCATAGGGAGGATGAAAGTTTTAGAGTGTTCAATTTGCTATGGGATATTCTGCACATAATAGATAGAGCAGATCTGTTTCAACTATATCAGTTAGTGCAAGAATACTTTGACCATATTCCATCAACTGGAGTTGGCTTAGTATTACTAGGAGATCTGATAACTATCTTCGAAACTGAGGAAACAAGCTGATGAAATCTGGCTAAATCAAGAAAATTGGGAGATTACAAAGGAGATTTTTTGAAGAATCAGGAGTGCATGCCTTGGAATTGGAAAATGGAACTATGATCCATATGTTAGCTGAAAGAAGATATCCTTTGACTAATGATCTTATGAGAAGGATGCTGGATCATGGAATGGAAGTTGAAGAAGAAACTGAAACAACTCTAATGGTTATTGAGTTATATATCAGATGGACAACTATAGCTGATGATGAAGCATAAATACTGGTATGATGTTTAATTGTATAAATTTTTGAAAAATAAGTACTTTTCTCAAAATACTGCTGGACAAACAGTACTTTAATCAAAGTACTGCTTGCAGCACAAAACCAGTTAATGATTTTTGAAAGAAACTTTTGTTAAGTGAATAATATTTTGTAACAAAGGTTAAAAAGCAACAAATGGTTTTTGAGATGGTTACAACAATAGGTTATCAATCCACTATGTTTAACGAAAGGATTGGCTAATCCATGAGCAAATGAATCTGGTAAAGATATCTCAAATCCGTTATATAGTTGACAACTTGCTAATAAGTTGTATGGTAATTAACTCACCATATCAACAAATGTGAAGAGTTGGCTAGCCCACAAGAAAATGGCTTGTGGTAAAGGTACGTGGAAAAACCATTTATATGGTAATTAGTTCACCATGGTTGCAAGAACTAACTAGTCCAAAAGGGTACAGCTTTTGGTAAAGACAAATCAAATCTGTTGATAGCTGATGATTTGCTAAAAATCATATGGTTATCAATGTACCATGGTCTTACACACCTAAACATTTGGCTACTCCAGAGTTAATGGCTTTGGTAAAGAGACATCAAAATCCATTAAATTTTCAATGATTCACCTCTCACAGGAGTTTACACACCTGGAAGTGATGAGAATAGACTGAAACTTAAATGAACTGATGTACAAATTGTCATATGTTGCTGAGTTGCTGAAAAGATGGAGCTTGCTGATTGTTGCAACCAAGAATTACATATAAAAACTACTTTGATGATGATGATACAAGAACAGGGAATACAAAGATACAATCTAAAGATAAAGAAACAATATTTCCTTGAAGACAAAGATGTTAAAGTCAAATATACAAAGGAACTTGAAATCAAGCAAGTAGAATTCAAGTTAGGGGATGATTGTTGGGATATAGAAAGTCAAAGTGCTGAAGAGTTAAAGTACTGAAGTCAAAGTACTGCTAAAGAAGAAAGTCAAAGTACTGCTCGTTCATCAAAGTACTGCATAAATAAAGGACTGTTATGCAAAATCGTTAAGGATCATTATGTAATTCTAGAATGTTCTTAGATTAGTTTAGTATTACTTATCGTACAAGGTTTGTAATTGTAAACCGACTAGGGTTATCCTTAAGCTTATAAAAGGACCCCTAGATTGGCATTAGATGTACGTGCAATATTAGAGATATACGTTTTTAGAGAGTACGATATTAGAGTATTAGAGTTGTTAAAGAATCTGTATAACAAGCAGGTTCTAAGTATTAATAAAATTGTTGAAGTTAAAGTTAATTCTTCTTAGCTTTGTTAAGTAAATTCCGCATACTTAATAGAGTTAGTTCAGTGTTTCATTGTTAGTAACTTAGGATTTATCCGAGGTTTTTAAGCCCTTACAAGCTACATAAGTTAGTTTGGTTAGAGTACATCGATCCAACATGATTGATGGTCTAATCACATTCTCTGATGGAGTAGAAGATTTTGTCTATCAAACGCCCCGTACACATCCTAGGTTTAAGTACAAGGATGTAGAGGCATGCAATCGGATGGCTCCCATTCCGATACTTAGTGAAAAAGATAAACAACAAGGACGTAGGCATACTTATGAAAAAAATGAGCGATAATATAAAAAATGCATAAAGTTAGTAGATGATTACAAGAAAAGCGAGAGAACATTGGAATGGCTTAGGTAGGGGCACGTAAGCGTGCACGAGACCACGTAGGGGCACGACTTCAAGTCTAGCTACAAGACTCATAAATAAAGAAAAGCGCTTCGTGGGAGGCAACCCATGCTTAATTGTTTGCTTGTTTGTGTGTCGAATATCTTTTTATTGATTGTTTATTCTCATGTTTGAATTTGTAAAAATGCTTTATTTTGTCTTTAACCTCGTCTTAATTACATATAAAGGTATTTTACAAAAGGGATAAGTGTAGGGAAGATTACACACGTTTTTAAAAGAACGTGAACATGCGAATTACGATTATTAAAAAGATACACATGTGTGTTTGTTAGAGTCAAATGCTTGTATCAAGTCATAATGGATGTTTTGCAAAAAATTTTTCCAGATTCTAAAGATATAAATTTTCTAGAATTTTTCTAGAAAATCGCAGACCAGTTTCTGTCAGGATAACCTGACGGCGTCAGGAGGAGCAGAAACAACTTATCTTTTTATCTCCTTTTCTATGCTACTTATAAATTTTTGGAATTTCTCAGGTCTTAATTTTCCAAAAAACTTGTAAACATCCATTCCACAAGCATTGTATCCTAGTATTATTAGAGTCATATATAGTGTTACCGTCGATTTTACGCGAAGGTTTCGTTTGTTTTCTTAAAGTGTGCATGTTTTATTTATCAAGAAGAAGATACATAAGATTGGATGGAGCTTTTTCACGCATACATTCTTATTGAAGAATAATTTAACCACTACTTCACACAGATCCTACCGAGCTAACCAGGGGAGTATTAGTTTCTTTCGTTTTTAATTACCTTCCATTATCATAACTTTGATACCTTCGGGGAACAATGGGGACAATGTTCAGTAGGGAGGGAAAATAAAATGGGAACTTTGAAACTATGCTTATCCTTGACTATTTGCCTTGTCCAATATCATTTGTGTAATAAACCATGAGAAATATCGGTTAGGGTAATTTTGGCACAAAATTTAAAATTTTTCATGACATGTAGGAGTGGGCCATTAGTCTTAATAAAGCTTCTCATGGATAGGAAATTATATGACTAGCACAAAACCCTTTACTACTCAAATTCCACCCCAAAATGTGAGGATCGCCTTTAGATTTGTAGGAATTAAAGCATTCACCTTTAATGCTTCGAGAGTGTACCAGTAGTATAATAGATTCTAAAACTTGTTTTGTGATGCATTCCGAGATCGCTAGTGAGACTACACTTGTGTAGTTAGGAATAACTAAATGATAAGAGGCATTAGGATAACCCTTGTTTGATACCTCGTATTATAATTACTTCTTCCACATCGGTTGAGTAATTCCCCCACACCCTTGCGTTGTACTCATCTTTAGTACACGATACCCCTAGTTAACCCCTCAGAGCCTATCCTTTTTGTGGTTCTCGTGATGTTTCGGTTTTTTGGAAGATTAATGAAGAGCATTGTTTACAATCCACCCCCAAATTTACACCCAAATCGCCTTAGCCTACCTTGTATGCACTCACTTTTAGTACATTATTGTTATCATACTAAACCCTTAGTTCAATTATCTAGTTGCTTGCATAAGTTGCTAAGTCGAGTCATATCCTTTGTACACAGTTTTGGGACGATTGGGACTCATGGGAAAAGTTAAATTTTATGAAGTGACGGGAAGAGACGTTAAATTCAAATTCCCTTTATTTGCGTAATAATGTACTCAAAGTGTTTTGATATTTTCAATTCGGGTCAAATTAGTGTTAGAGTAATAAAAACTCAAGTGTAGAGATGTGCCTATAAATCCCTTATATTTTGATGTTATCGTAGAGGATGGTAGAGTAAAAGTGTATGAAAAAAAAATAAAAAAAAAAGAGTGTCGAAAAAAAAAATGAAAAAAACATACGGGCTACCATCCTACATCTATCTTTAAATTTATGTTTGTTTGTTTCAAAGTTATCTAGAGATTAGAGTGTCGAGTCTTGGCTTAGCAACGTCATTCTTCTCATGCTTGTAACATAAAGATTTTTGACTTGCCACCACTAAATCGCCTATCCCACCAAACCCTTTGTTTCCCTACCGTAAGCCTAACATTACAACCCTTTAAAAGACCTCTTGGATAGTTTTTCCTAGGTGCTTACGCCAAAGCGATGGAGGTTTGATCTAGTCTCAAGCCTATGGTAATCTATGTACGAGGACCGGTTATTGAGTGTTTATCTTCCATTTCCAATTTGATATATTTCATATACACCCGAGAGATGAGAGTATCCAAACACCACTTGTGAGGTGCTAGTATGTAATTTTCGTGCTTGTTATGATTTTTGCGGGGCTTATACTTGTTGTGAATTTTTCTAAACTAATGCTTCATGACCCGTAACTTATAAATTAATTGGCCAAAAGCACATTTGCTTGAGGACAAGCAAATACCAAGTGTAGGGATATTTGATAAGGATTTAAAAGGTACACTTTTGAGGGGTCATTTAAGCCCTTAATCGACCACTTTTATATCCGTTACTGCTTAATTTGGTTCCATTTCACTTTTTAGGTCTCTTGAAGGCAAGTTGCTCGAATGACACTTATTCGGATGAAAAGGCGTGAATATATGAAGAAAATGGAAAAAGTCAAGATCAAGACACTCAAGCTGCTGGAATTGAAGGTGACGGCGTCACAGTCAGAGGGCGACGCCGTCGCAACATGCTCCAAAATTGTAACAGCTCAGTAGCGAAATTGCTATTTTGTACCCGACGGCGTCAGGCTTTAAAGAGTAGGGCATCACAACTCAGACGACCTAGATTCAGATCCCGACGGCGTCAGAAGATGAAGCCGACGACGTCACAATCACAAGGTGACGCCGTCACAAGGTTGACGTGGTCAAGACGAAACCCTAATGGCGGCGATCCGACGGCGTCACAATTAAAGAGTGACGCCGTCGTAAGTTGTAACTCTATATATAGAATTCGAATTTTCCGACTTTTGGAGAGGTAGTTTTGTGGAGTAAAACCTAATAACGATTTTTGGCTGTCTTGGGCAGTATCTTAGGGTTCTCATACCCTATTTTACAACAAGATAAGTAATTTACTTCAATGATTCAATTATGTCTTCAATTGTATGTGTGTATGCTTGCATGTTTTCCATGTCCGGCTAATTTACTTGTGTGTTTGATTAGATCTATGAAACCTAGGAATTGAATATTGATTGGTTGTCTCTTATCTTAATTGTAATTGGCCTAGGATTGCGATAGGTCATCGTTGTGTTTTTAATGCTTGAGTAGTCTTTGTCAACATTAGTTTATAATCGCCTAGAGTTGTTGTAGGCTAAAAATCCAAAGATAACCTTAGAGTTAGTTTATGAATCCTAAAGATTTTGTAGGCAATAACCTTAAGGTAGTCTCAAAGAGTTAGGGAAGAAAGCATACCCTATGACTTTAGAAGACACAACGCGTTAAGAATAAGGACGTGACAATTCAACCATCAATAAGAGATAACTAGGGAGTAATAGCATCTAGGTAAACACATCTTTAATCATCATACGAGCACACATCAATTAGAAATAGACTACCCCTTAGCTTAGTTAATTAGATAATTAGAGTAGTAGAGTAATCGGTAGAAATACCATCCCCCAAATCCAATACCCCGAGATTCGTAATTTCAATTTTCTAAAAAAATATAAATAAATAAAAAATAATCTTCCTCAACCCCAACCTTAGCGTAGTACTTGTCACTAGCATTCCTATTCCCCTAGAGAACAATATCAATCCCGAGGCTTACCCTAATACTACACTACAACGATTAGGTTCACTGCCTAGGTGGTTGAAAAACTTGCTCGAAGAAAAGGAAGTTTCCTTTGACCCCGAATGCGTGTTGTACACGTATCACTACTGCTAGTACAAACTTAGTTCTGCTGGAAGTTAATGCTGCTGGTTAATGAGTTAAAACTGTTAGTTGGTTTTGTTAGTACTGCTTATTAGATATTGATTGGATCCCAGACGGTCAAGTTTTGTCACACAAGCTGACCACTTGTGAATGGTCAACCGTAACAAACTTCAAACAGTCTGGAACCAAATGCAATGAAGTCCAGGAGAGTATAGTGTTTCCCCAGGTCGTTATGTCCCAACCAGCTGTGCGAGAATAATCAAACGAATAGTGATCGAGAGGATTTGAACGGAAAAGAGATATGATTGATTAAACCTAAAGAAAAAGTTTATAAATTACAGGAGCTTAAATGCAAATTAAAGAAAATTAAAAGATAAATTATATTAAATAAACGCTATCACTATTTTTAAAATGATGTTTTTGATTTTTTTTTTATAAAACTTAAATAAAAAACTGCGTGACGTACAAAAGAAAATGTGAACTGAAACAATATTAATCCTAAAAATATGAAAATGACATTTTTACAAACCTAATGATAAGAGAAAATTTTTAGAAAAAGAAAATTATTTTTATTACTATTTATTTAATTATTATTAATTAAAAACTATTTTTACTTATTTAATAATACCCTAAAATACAAGAAAATATGAAATAAAGCTAAAAAAATGAAATTATGAATTGGAAAAATCTAAAATAACTAAAGAGAATTTTCAAAACTAATTTTGTATTTTTGTGATTATTTTTCTATTTTTTATGAATTAAAAACTATTTAAAACTAATTAAATTGCTAAAAATTACAAATTAAACTAAGAAAAATCTGGAAAAATTATTTTTTTGCTTTTTATATTTATCTTAACCTAAGAAAAATGAAAACTTATTTTTTTGAAACTTTTCTGATTTAATTGTATTAAAAGCTAATTAAAAAGGCTTAAAAACTGATTAAAATAAAGAAAAATAGCAAACAGTGCTAGAAAAATATGAAAAATTCAGGAAAAGTCTAAATTAATATTCTAAGTTTATGAAAAATATAAAACAGTACTTATGTGTGAGAAATTGAAGCTGCAGTGACAAGTGCTTATAAATAAGCACTTAAAATAAGCTAAAGTTACCAAGCGAGCACCAATCTATCACAGAAGCTATAATATGTTAAAACTACTCAAAAGCAACTAATTACAACTGACCTAAACCTCTAAAGTGCAAACTAAACAGATTTGATTATTTGAGCTTAAGTGCACAAACAGTTTGGGTGCTACTTTGTGGGTAGAAAATAAGCCACTCAAATAAGTGAAACTAAAAACAGATATAGGATCCTACACTAGACCTGGCTAGCTACTTATAAACCAAGAATGAGACCAAGATAAGCTCTAATGAGCTTGTGACAAGCTCTGCAAGAACCTGAGAAACTGCTCTGGTGACTATGCTCTGTCACAGGGCACTTTTGACCTTATTGACAAGCTGATTTAGAGCTTTTAAGAGCTTCCAAAAATTCAACAAAAATAAGCTTAAGAACCTTGACCAACTGAACTAGAAAAACCCACAATTTCACTTGATTTGAACCAAAAATGAATACATGAAAATTCAACAAAAGGTTGGATCAAACTGGTTTTTCACATTTTTGACTTTGACAGTTTGATATTTGACTTTTGTGAGATTTGAACCCAATTTAAGGACTGAGATTGATGTTTTATGGTGAAAGGAGACCTGATAATGCTATCCTATGTGATTCTAAGTCTAAATGCAAGCTTGTATACTCTTGAACTCAACTGATGTAAACAATGAATGAGATTAAAGTGAATTTTGACTATGAATGGAAATGAGCACAAGTTTTTGACTAGAAACTACCACTAACAACTAAATGAAAGTAAGACCACTGCTCCTAGAACATATAGAAGCCTGCAACTTGGTTATGTAAGCTAATCCAAACACTACTATTTATAACAACTTAGAACAAATTCCACTTCAAACTGAGAATCTAAGCTTTCATCCAACAATTTCAGATTCCAAACATCTAATTAGGACTTATTGATGAGATTAAGTCAGCAATCACAGGTTCAAACCACATATATCAATTTATTGCAGGCTATCTCATTGAATAAGACATTTGTGCAGATTCAATTAACTAGATCTATTAGATAATTAGAACTAATGTGATACACTTACTAACACATAAATTTAGCTAAACTAATCAACTACAAGCTGAGCTTATTAAATCTATACTACTGAGATAAAATTGAGATAGCTGTTAAGACTTACAAGTGTCCTGTCACAATGGCATGCACACTGAGATCAAATCACCACTATCCTAACCTGTTCTCAACCTCAAATCAAATCAAAACCAACCCATATCCAACTCCATAGCAGCAATGCATCACCATTCACCCATTAGCATTGCAGTTTGACTTTTGTTGACCAAGTCCTAAATGTGTTTTAAACTGAATTATAACCTTAACAAAAGCTATAAATAGCTTTACTAAGCTTATTAGAATTTAAAAATAAACTACTAGGAGCTTATATATAAGATCATGAAACTGAGTTTTTTAACAGTAAACATAAAAACATGGAACTTAGTAAAACTTTGAATTGATGCTTGAAAGTAGCTTACAATGATAAAATAACTTAAGTTTAGTTCTTAAAAACAGGAGATTACAATTTAGAGCTTAATTAAAACATAAACATAAACAACGACATACATAAATATTTTAAAACTAAGTACTACTCTCTTCTTGCTTTCTTCTCTTATTTATCCCAAAAGCTTCCACGTGTCTTGATTAATTCCACTAATAATCTCAACCATTGGATGACTTGAGAAGATTTTGGCCGTTTGATTAACTTTTGGCGCCAAAAGTGAGATATCAACAGGGAAGTTGAGTGCAAGGGGGAGGGAAGCATTAAATGCTTTTTGGATGTTGTTGAGGTGGAGGGGACATGGTGTGGAGGAGTTTGAGCTGGAGGTGAGGGGAGGGTCTGGGTTTGCAGGGAGAGTGGGTGAAGGAGAAGGCGGTTTTATTTCAAACCGTGGGTTTGGATTGGACCGGGTAGGGATGGGTAAACGGGTTGGATTGGGTAAACAAGGTATTGGGCTTGGGTTTGTCTGAAGTTTGACTGGGGGTCTATTATTAGACAGGGGGGGTCAAATGGATATGGCAGGGGTCAAAAAGGTGCAAAGGGCCAAACTTGGTATTAATATAAGAACCAAAGATGCAATTTCTGATTCTTGAGGGACCAAAGCTGCCAAATTTCCAAAGTTGTTTCCAGGGACCAAAAATTACAAATTTCAATAGTGCAAGGACCATAAAGGACATTTTCAAACTTCCAAGGACTATATTTGCCAATTTTGAAACTTAAAGGATCAAACTTGTAATTTCTCAAAACTTTTGACATTTTTCACCGAAGGACTAATTATGACAAGTTATGATTTTAAAAGGACCTTTGGTGACTTTTGTTTTGAAATAAGTGCTCAGGGACTATTTCTGACAACTTTTGAAACTTGGGGGACTGAAACTGTTAATTATGCAAACTTAGCTCATTTTTCATCTGATTTTAAACATTTTGCATCTGAAACATATAAAATGCAATTTTGAGATATTTTCAGTATTTTGATGCATTTATGAGCATTTTAAGTGTTTTGCGTTCAGATTTGACCAAAAATGATGAGTATTTACACTCATCAATCCCCCACACTAAACTATTGCTAGTCCCTAGCAATCTTTTGAGAAAAACTTAATGGATTTGAGTCTCTTTACCAAAAGCCATTACTTCTGGAGTAGCCAAATGTTTCAGTTCAAGTAAGAACTATGGTACACTGATAACCAAATGATTTTGAGCAAATCACCAGCTTCCAACGGGTTTGATTTGTCTTTACCAGAAGCCGTTTGCTTCTGGACTAGCCAAATCTTAGATAATATATACTATCTTTGGTGAGTCGATTACCAATTATGGTTTTCCAACTGCCTTTACCATAAGCCATAAACTTGCGGGTTAGCCAACTCTTCACTTTTAAGGATATGGTGAGTCGAATACCATACAATTTTGGGCAAATTGCAAGCCGTCAACGGATTTGAGAAATCTTTACCAAGAGCCGTTTGCTCCTGGATTAGCCAATCCTTTTGTTTATTAGGCATGGCGGACTGATAACCATAAGCTGAGTAAGTGCAAAACGCTTACTCCAAAAAAAAATTTGGCCAAAAATGGGGGAATTGGGTGGTATAATTACATGATAAAATTCGTGAGAATTCCCCCCCCACACTAGAAATGAATATTGCCCTCAATATTCAAAGTACCGGCGGTTATGCCGAAACATATAACGTAAAAGGGAAATACTACGGCCATTATTTTTGTATATATATATATATATATATATATATATATATATATATATATATATATATATATATAGATATATATATATATATATATACAACATGTGGGGCATCTCCCCCACACTAAGGTGGCACACACGGGTGAAAACCCATGTGGTGTGCTACTGTTTTTGATTACCGAGTCGCTAGCTTGACTCGACCCCGTATTCATTTGTTCTTGGGGAAGCAAAGTGGAAAACAATCTCCATCGGACTTTCATTCAAGATGTTTGGATAAACATTGAAGTACGCGAAAGTTCCACACCGATGAGATATAGAGAGATCCGGCTTACAAATAATAAATGAAAATTCCGGGGTCAAAGATAGTGTCCTCACTCGCGAATGAGTGAAGAAGAGAGGAAGTCACCAGGTAGGTGAAGAAAAGAAAGAAAGTCATGATGAAAATCATGACTAACTCATCTTCATCCATAGGAGAATCCATAATTTCAGTATTATGAATCTCATCATTTAAGCTCACGTGATCAAGACAAATCCCGGGTGTGTCATGATCAAAGTGGAAGTTATCATAATCCGGCGGAGATATGATATGAGTGAGTTCACCGGCGAACTCCTCGTGAAGAGAATCAATCACAAGATGTAAATCTGTGAATTCTTGTTATACTGTAGACTCATCACTATCCTCAATCTGAGTATCAAAGAGTGGATTCTCAGAAATTAAAGTGAATTCAGAGTCGAATTCAAATAGAGGATTAGTGAGAGTTGTTTTGAACGCTTCAGGAACAAAGTGATCAACATTCTCTATTGGACTGTTGGGATAAGAAGTGAGTGAACGATCATTATCAAGGAGACTTTCAATCTCTCCCAGATCGGCTTCGAAATCAAAGAGACCATCGTCACTTTCTGATGAAAGTGGATTGATGTGAGTGAGTTCATCGGTGAACTCCTCAAGATGATAATCAGCATCAGATTGTGGAAGTGATGCCTCAACATACTCGATGTCTCCATATGATGCACAATCTTCGCTACAATTGGAGAAAGTCTCAAAATGATCTTTTGAACACTCAAGAGGGGAAGAAGAATCACACATATGATCAGAAGTTCCCTGTGACTCTCTCGGGATTGGGACAAGGTTCTCAACACTAGACTTTATGACTTCGTCCGATTCCTTTTCAGGAACAGTGTCAAGATGCTCGTTCCCCATGTTCAGAGAGAGTAGTGGAGCTTCGGGTGTGATAGCAGTTGTTTGAGATGGAATCTCAACTGCTGGGATATCAACTGACTGGGGGAGTTGAGAAATAATATTCTTAAAAGGATAAAAACTCTCCTCGTCATCATCATATAGAGCTGCCTTAAGAAATTGGGAACGCCTTAGAGCTTCATGCTCTAGGACTAATAATTCTTCCCTAGATTTGCGAGCCTCTCGTTCTTCGGCTAGCAATTCTCCCATGGTTTTCTCACCACTCACTTGATTCTTAAAGTTTGGAATCATATCATCAAGTGTTTTCATTGCGGTTTCAAAATCTTGGGAAATTTCTTTAGGCAACGGCTCAGGTGGAGTTTGAACCGTATGGTGCTGTGGAGGTTGGAAATTGTCAAAACCGGAAGTATAGTAATTTTGATTCCACGGTTGACATTTAAGATTATCGTGAGGACCTCCACAAAATTCACAGCAGTTATGTTGATAATATGAAGATAAGTCGGGCTGTGGTGGGTAATTGGAAAAGTTTGAGGGGTCGTTAAATGAGTTCGGACTATGGTCATAATCAAATGAATTCCTCGAACCACAAAACAAACAACTCCCGTTCCGAATATCATTACCACACTGTACACACGTACACCAGCGACATGGTGAACCAAAAGAGGCTCACCACAACCGACACAAGGAATAAACGATTCCATTTGAGAGTTATGAGAAAGAATCGGTTCATTCAAAGAATCAACAAAACCAACATGGTGATCCGAATGACTATCAAGTCTCGAAGAACATTTTGAAAAATCCGGAGGTAGGACAAGTGGTGTGCTCAGAGAGCTAGCAATTTCCACCACTTCCGTTATGGTCTCTGGTTCAGGTTCTTGAGAAACGTGAAGATTAGGCAAGTCATTCTTGCTAGTCACCGGTCTAAATTCTGCATGATTGCTTTTAACCGTAAATTGTGAAAGTTTAGGATCAATTTTAGACGGCTTAGGAGCAATTGAGGGTTAGATCTTTGGATAACCGTAGGTTGGACGTAATTAGCACTTCCATTATCAGAGGGAAGTACCTGGTCCTTTGTCACCCCGGTTTCTCGTTCCATTTCCCTAAGCAGAATTAATGGATCATCACGAACAACACGAATTCTTGACATTTGTGATAAAGTATGAAGTTTTTCAAATTCGTTCCAGAATTCGTCGTAGTCGAGAGATTCCATGAGAATAGAAGAAGTTAGAATCAAATGGATAGAGGGTAAAGGGATAAAGAATCAAAAAGGGTAAGAGGGTAAAGAGGAATATTTTTGGTATTTTTGAAAACATTTTGTAAAAATAAGAAGAAAAATCTTTTGGGTTTTGATTTTAAGATGTTTTTGGATTTTTGGATTTTTATAAGAAAATATAAACATATATAGAGGGTATGAACAAGGAGTGAATATTCAAATCACTAATCTGCTAAACGTAAGATTATTAGCACAGCTCCCCGGCAGCGGCTCCAAAATTTGATTGGATCCCAGACGGTCAAGTTTTGTCACACAAGCTGACCACTTGTGAATGGTCAACCGTAACAAACTTCAGACAGTCTGGAACCAAATGCAATGAAGTCCAGGAGAGTATAGTGTTTCCTCGGGTCGTTATGTCCCAACAGTGCATGCGAGAATAATCAAACGAATAGTGATCGAGAGGATTTAAGCGGAAAAGAGATATGATTGATTAAACCTAAAGAAAAAGTTTATAAATTACAGGAGCTTAAATGCAAATTAAAGAAATTTAAAAGATAAATTATATTAAATAAACGCTATCACTATTTTTAAAATGATGTTTTTGATTTTTCTTTTATAAAACTTAAATTAAAAACTACGTGACGTACAAAAGAAAATGTTAACTGAAACAATATTAATCCTAAAAATATGAAAATGACATTTTTACAAACCTAATGAAAAGAGAAAATTTTTAGAAAAAGAAATTATTTTTATTACTATTTATTTAATTATTATTAATTAAAAACTATTTTTACTTATTTAATAATACCCTAAAATACAAGAAAATATGAAATAAAGCTAAAAAAATGAAATTATGACTTGGAAAAATCTAAAATAACTAAAGAGAATTTTCAAAACTAATTTTGTATTTTTGTGATTATTTTTCTATTTTTTATGAATTAAAAACTATTTAAAACTAATTAAATTGCTAAAAATTACAAATTAAACTAAGAAAAATCTGGAAAAATTATTTTTTTGCTTTTTATATTTATCTTAACCTAGGAAAAATGAAAACTTATTTTTTTGAAACTTTTCTGATTTAATTGTATTAAAAGCTAATTAAAAAGGCTTAAAAACTGATTAAAATAAGAAAAATAGCAACATTGCTAGAAAAATATGAAAAATTCAGGAAAAGTCTAATTTAATATTCTGAATCTAAGAAAAATATAAAAACATGGGCTTATGTGTGAGAAATTGAAGCTGCAGTGACAAGTGCTTATAAATAAGCACTTAAAATAAGCTAAAGTTACCAACTGAGCACCAATCTATCACAGAAGCTATAATATGTTAAAACTACTCAAAAACAACTAATTACAACTGACCTAAACCTCTAAAGTGCAAACTAAACAGATTTGATTATTTGAGCTTAAGTGCCACAAACAGTTTTGGGGTGCTACTTTGTGGGTAGAAAATAAGCCACTCAAATAAGCTGAAACTAAAAACCAGATATAGGATCCTACACTAGACCTGGCTAGCTACTTATAAACCAAGAATGAGACCAAGATAAGCTCTAATGAGCTTGTGACAAACTCTGCAAGAACCGAGAAACGCTCTGGTGACTATGCTCTGTCACAGGGCACTTTTGACCTTATTGACAAGCTGATTTAGAGCTTTTAAGAGCTTCCAAAAATTCAACAAAAATAAGCTTAAGAACCTTGACCAACTGAACTAGAAAAACCCACAATTTCACTTGATTTGAACCAAAAATGAATACATGAAAATTCAACAAAGGTTGGATCAAAACTGGTTTTTCACATTTTTGACTTTTGACAGTTTTGATATTTGACTTTTGTGAGATTTGAACCCAATTTAAGGACTGAGATTGATGTTTTATGGTGAAAGGAGACCTGATAATGCTATCCTATGTGATTCTAAGTCTAAATGCAAGCTTGTATACTCTTGAACTCAACTGATGTAAACAATGAATGAGATTAAAGTGAATTTTGACTATGAATGGAAATGAGCACAAGTTTTTGACTAGAAACTACCACTAACAACTAAATGAAAGTAAGACCACTGCTCCTAGAACATATAGAAGCCTGCAACTTGGTTATGTAAGCTAATCCAAACACTACTATTTATAACAACTTAGAACAAATTCCACTTCAAACTGAGAATCTAAGCTTTCATCCAACAATTTCAGATTCCAAACATCTAATTAGGACTTATTGATGAGATTAAAGTCAGCAAGGTTCAAACCACATATATCAATTTATTGCAGGCTATCTCATTGAATAAGACATTTGTGCAGATTCAATTAACTAGATCTATTAGATAATTAGAACTAATGTGATACACTTACTAACACATAAATTTAGCTAAACTAATCAACTACAAGCTGAGCTTATTAAATCTATACTACTGAGATAAAATTGAGATAGCTGTTAAGACTTACAAGTGTCCTGTCACAATGGCATGCACACTGAGATCAAATCACCACTATCCTAACCTGTTCTCAACCTCAAATCAAATCAAAACCAACCCATATCTAACTCCATAGCAGCAATGCATCACCATTCACCCATTAGCATTGCAGTTTGACTTTTGTTGACCAAGTCCTAAATGTGTTTTAAACTGAATTATAACCTTAACAAAAGCTATAAATAGCTTAACTAAGCTTATTAGAATTTAAAAATAAACTACTGGAAGCTTATATATAAGATCATGAAACTGAGTTTTTTAACAGTAAACATAAAAACATGGAACTTAGTAAAACTTTGAATTGATGCTTGAAAGTAGCTTACAATGATAAAATAACTTAAGTTTAGTTCTTAAAAACAGGAGATTACAATTTAGAGCTTAATTAAAACATAAACATAAAAAACGACATACATAAATATTTAAAACTAAGTACTACTCTCTCTTCTTGCTTCTCTTCTCTTATTTATACCCAAAAAGCTTCCCACGTGTCTTCTGATTAATTCCCACTAATAATCTCAACCATTGGATGACTTGAGAAGATTTTGGCCGTTTGATTAACTTTTGGCGCCAAAAGTGAGATATCAACAGGGAAGTTGAGTGCAAGGGGGAGGGAAGCATTAAATGCTTTTTGGATGTTGTTGAGGTGGAGGGGACATGGTGTGGAGGAGTTTGAGCTGGAGGTGAGGGGAGGGTCTGGGTTTGCAGGAAGAGTGGGTGAAGGAGAAGGCGGTTTTATTTCAAACCGTGGGTTTGGATTGGACCGGGTAGGGATGGGTAAACGGGTTGGATTGGGTAAACAAGGTATTGGGCTTGGGTTTGTCTGAAGTTTGACCGGGGGTCTATTATTAGACAGGGGGGTCAAATGGATATGGCATGGGTCAAAAAGGTGCAAAGGGCCAAGCTTGGTATTAATATAAGAACCAAAGATGCAATTTCTGATTCTTGAGGGACCAAAGCTGCCAAATTTCCAAAGTTGTTTCAAGGGACCAAAAATGACAAATTTCAATAGTGCAAGGACCATAAAGGACATTTTCAAACTTCCAAGGACTATATTTGCCAATTTTGAAACTTAAAGGACCAAACTTGTAATTTCTCAAAACTTTTGACATTTTTCACCAAAGGACTAATTATGACAAGTTATGATTTTAAAAGGACCTTTGGTGACTTTTCTTTTGAAATAAGTGCTCAGGGACTATTTCTGACAACTTTTGAAACTTGGGGGACTGAAACTGCCAATTATGCAAACTTAGCTCATTTTTCATCTGATTTTAAACATTTTGCATCTGAAACATATAAAATGCAATTTTGAGATATTTTCAGTATTTTGATGCATTTCTGAGCATTTTTAAGTGTTTTGCAGTTCAGATTTGACCAAAAATGATGAGTATTTACACACTTATCAGATATGCATGTAATATTTATAGTAAAGATTTGTATTACTTAGGAAAGTATTCTTATCTTGGAGAATACGCATTGTAAGCCGGTTAGGACTCCTATAACACCCTAAAAATTGGAATAAAATTTTATTAAGATTTTGGATTATATCCTAAGTTGAATAAATAAATAAGTAATATGAAAACTATATGCTAAGAAATAAAATATAAAAATTAAAACCCCAAACAAAACCCGAGCCCCAGCCAATTTACTAAAAGCCATAATGAACAAGAAAAAAAATGTTGGTCCATCCTCCTCCAAAAAGCGTTTCTGAGAAAAAAAAAATAAAAAGAACCCTAGCCTCCATAATTAGTTGTCATCAAGAACTCAAGATCAAGATTTGTAGTAATTCCGCGAAGGTTTGGTATGATTAATCACTTATTTTCTTTAACATCTTTTGTTTTTAATTTTTTTTGTAACTATAAATGATGGATATGATTTGGGTTTATCAAAATCTCTGTAATTAAGTATGTTTGATCATTAAAACATAATTAGGGATGTGTTAGAGGTTTTATCTTGCGTTGATTAGGGTTTAGGTGTTGCTGTTGGATCGGGACAGTTTTGTAGTCGAATTTGTGTGTGTTATAGATTGTATTGTATAAGTGAAATATTCTGGTATTTTGTTGGAAAAGCTTATTTTATGTCTTAGTTAAGTTTTCCAAGTGGTTTGGTCGAATTTTGAGTTGTCTAAGTTGTATTTTTGAATTTTACAAGATCAAGTGTCAAAGCTGAGAAAACGGGTCTGAAATTTAGTTGGATTGTTTGATTTTTCATTTTCAAACCATAGGTAATTAGGAGCTCTCCTTTAACAGGAGTGATATTGAGAATATAAATGAGTTTCTGGAAATTTTGGGAATTTTTTCAAGGTGTCTAAACAGGTCTAATAAGCGTAAACTTTTGAGGTGTATTTCCTGAACACTTTCTGGACAGGTCTGAACTTATGATTTTCCATAGGCCATTTGACTTTGAAATAAAATCCCCCAATTTTTTAAGAGTCTCTTAACTCATATAGAAACTCATGGGAATTTCCGTGATTTTATTTGAGCTAAGTAAGTATTTTATAAAAATCGCTAAAGTCTGGTACAAATTTGAAATACAAAAAGATAGAAATTTATGAACTTGAAACTAAGTATAAATGGGAGATAAGTTAAAAATGATTTATAAATGGAACACTTATATGATTTATGATATGTCCTAATGTAGATTTAGTGAAGCGGGAACGTTGTGCTTGTGGGCCTTACTCTTACGCACATACATTTGAGGTACAAATATTCCGTCATTTTAGTAATGACACTTCTTTTCTCTCATGACTCTTGTCCATTTTGATATTCGATTCATATTCTCCTTGCTTTGATTTGATATGATCCTTTTGATATGATTCGTTTTGGTATGATCATCTGATTTGATATTCGATTAGTTATTCGTTCGATATGTTATCCGTTTGAGATCTCTTATTGATATGATTCCATATATGATCAGTTTGATATGATATGATTTGTTGTGTTTGGTTGCCCGAGCTAACTAGCCATGGAGGTACCATGGCCATGTCATTGATGAACCAATGGCATGACACTATCTTGGGGTGGTGTGATTAGTCCCCGATGTTCTCTCTTGATATGATTATGATATGTGTGCACTTGGCCATTATGAATACGTATGTACAGTCTTGTACTGGCATATGTATATTTGTTTTGTTTTGCAGGGAGCGTATGGATGCATCCTAGGTACTCAGTTCAGTTTTTGGTGATTTGACGGATTTGATAGGATTTGGCATATATGGGTTATGATATGTGATTTGTTAGATTTGGCTATTAGAGTATCTCCTTTAGTATTAGGTGCTCGTGGCAACATTCTGATTTTGGTTATTATGTGACTATCTGATATTCTGGTTCATTCGTTTACTATGCCAATTCAGTCATTCGGTTGATTACTTATTCACTCAGTATTCTTATGTGATTCGTTTGATTATCGGACTCATGCTTCAGTTCAGTTGGTTATTATACTCAGTCTTCAGTTCATTTGATTTACTATGCTTTCACTCTATTTCGGTTGGTTGTCAAGCTTATACTTCAGATTACCACTTCACCCGTTTACCGAGCTATTATATGATTATTGGATTCAAGTGTTTGTGAAAAACTAGAATGGGGGGTTTGATAGTTTTACCAATTTAAAACTTCATTTTAAAATATTTAGATCGACTTATGTCAATCTACTTAGATGTGTATGTTGGACGTTGATAGATAAATATATAAAAGTGTGATGAAAGATAAAGAGTAAAAAGCACATAACCACGACATGAGTATTTATAGTGGTTTGGCTACAAGGACACCTTCCTTGCCCTACTCCACTCCCCGAGTCACCTACTCGAGAGTTCGTAATCACTACACGACACCAACTCCTTATGGCAGAGAAGCCTTCACAACGTCGCCTACTCTTTTTCCGGTACTAGGCTAACCACCGGGTTCTTTCACACCAAGGTGAACCACACCTACCACAACGTCGCCTACCCTTTATCCAGTACTAGGCTAAGTACTGAGTTCCATTACAATGGAGGAACTACTACCCAACACTACCCAACACCTAATCCCAAAGGAGATCAACTCCTTATTACAACACCATCAAGGATATCAACATCCTTGGAAACAAACAATCACTATATGTATAACGATGCACCTCATCAATTATACGACCTAGGAATTCTTCACTAATGCCACTTGATTTGTTTTCTAGGCATCCTTCACCAATGCCCTTGACACAACGCTTGACACCTTTCACTAATGCCTTCGTCTTGACACCTTTAGCATTCTTTACAAATGCTCTTGACACGGACGTTAAGCATCTTTCACTAATGCTTTCGTCTTGACTCTTTCGGCATCCTTCACTAATGCCTTCGACACAACACTTCTATGGAGAAAGAAAGAACTATCAACAAGAGAACCTCAGTTGTCTTGATGATGACGAAGCATGGAAACTCATGGACTTGAGCTTGCTCGACTTCAAGAAGTGGTGATCTCGCCTTTAAGAGGAACCTAGAGAATCACACAAAAACAAAAGACAAACTACATAGAAAGGTCCCTTAGGATCAGTGGTTTGAGAGTTAAAATACTTGGGGAAAGTATGTGTAAGAGTGGCAAACCAAAAGAAAGAAATGACTCACTATTTATAGAGGAGAAATGCTTACTGTTCCCCGGATCCCACGGATCCCTCCCTCAAGGGATCCGTCTAGCGTAAAGCTAGGGATCCGTGGGACGCTCCTCTTTGCCCATGGGTATTTTGGTTATGGGTCATGGGTTATGAGTTGATCCATGGTTCTTTTATTAGATACGATGTACCTAATGGGTACAATGCACCTAGTCAAATGGGTATGGGTCAATACCATGGGTTGTAGTTTTTACCCATTTATAATACATATTAGTTATGTATATATTTTGCCCAATATGTAAACACTAGTTGTTGTACATATATATATATATATATATATATATACTAATAAATCATAAAATCACTTATACTTGTTTTAGTGTTTTATGTGAAACGTAAGTGTGTTAGAAAACTATTGGCTCAAACTATTTACGTATTTTATTTGTTTCGTTAAAATGATTTTACGTTTGTTATCGACAAACATTAGAAGATCGTAAAATATAAATAAACGTTTTTATGGCTTATTTGTATTAACAATCTCCCTTTTTTGTTGATGACAAAACATAAAATTATTTTAAAGAAAAACTAAAATTCGTAAAAATTCGAATTGGAGTTTTTACTCCCTTCTCCCCCTTTTTGTCGAAACAGAAAGAGTGTCGAAAAGAAACTAACGCATTTTTTTAAAGAAAAATATGTAAAAAAGAAAAGATGTGAAGAGAGCAAGTGACGGGAATGGTTCTCGTCTTAACTCCCCCTTGACGAGTCCATCCCTTTGTGAGAGCGTCAAGTAAATATAAACTAACAAGCTAACGGATTGCAATTTTGTTTGCAAATGGTTTCGTCCTTGTGACGAAAATGCCCCTCCTTGAAGATTGAAACTTTGCAATGGGGTGTCATGAAGTGTAATCCAAATAAGGATTAAGTTGCAAATGATTTTGCAATGTATGGTTTGACACAAAGCTCCTCCTAGCTTAGGGTGTCAAGTTCTTCATGTGTATTTTAAAAATCTACAAAATAGAGGTTAGAAAACAAGAGTATAGTGCATAATTTCCTGAAAATAAGACTCAAGTTAGTAGAAAATTGTTCTTCTGTACCACGGATCCCACGGTTCCCTCTTTTGTGGGATCCGTCTAGGCAATTTCCAGGGATCCGTTTGTTTGGTGACAGATTTTCAGCAATGGTGGTATATCAAACAATGCTAAATATAGAAGTGAGATATGTATACCCCAACGAACATATACTCAAAGCAATATGGCAAATAAGTTATCATTCAATAAACAAAGAGATAATCAACAAATCTCTAAAACTAAGAGAATGATTTATCCATAAATTTTCTACTAATATTAATAAGTTACTAAGGCCTAGAATGCAACAAAGTGCTTGAGTCTAAGGATGAGTAGACTTGTTGATTTGGTCAATCTTTCAGAAGATGATTAAACATGAAATGCAACTCATTTCGTACTTCTTGAACAAGTCCTTTGGTGATTAGACAATTAGAGCAATTATTGTCTTGATTTGGAACCGGAGGAAAATGGATGTTTTGAGGAGGCTCTATGAATGATGGTGGGGTTTCATTAAGAGAAGTAGGGTGAGGTTCTACTAAGAATAAGGGTGGTAGTAATGGATATTCCTCCATATTATCAAGTCCTTGGTGGTTCCTTGTTTCCGATGATGGACTAGTTGGTGTTGTAGGTGGTTCCCTATTTAACGAGAAAGTTGGTGAGTTGGATGTTCTCGTTGATGAATGCTCTAATAAATAGAGATTTGGGTGAGGAAGAGGCTCGTTGTATGAGTGTAATCTATGCTCTAGGATAGGGTAGGGCTTAGACGGTTTTGCTAGAGCAGCCATGTTTGGTTTGAACTAGATGACCCTTTTTCCTATCCCAAAGGTTTTATGCTAATTCTTGCGGTTCTCTTAGCAATTGTTGAATGGGTTTGTTGAGGTGGAATTCTCGCATTGTTATCTCTACGGAGATGATTCGGTGGATGAAATCTCATGAATCATGTGACCCTTTCTTTTGGATGAGCCTTTTGTTGAAGAGTTGTTGCTAAGTGCTTTGGTCATGGTGATGGTAAGGATGCAATATAATCTTCTAACTACTGATTTTTGAGAGCTAGGTGAGAGTGATGATTTAACCTTAAGAGTGTTTGGTTTATAAAGGATAATTTTGAATTAGGGAATTACATTTTTGGCCACTAAGGAGATTAAGCATGCACTTAGGATATTGATCAGCTCTAGGAAGATATTAAATGGAAACTAAAAGTGGTTAGAAAACCAAAAGGTGACTTAACTTTGAAGAGGGAAGCTGATTAAAGCTTTCTGTAGACACGGATCCCACGGATCCCTCTCACCAGGGATCCGTCTGTCAGATAGATTCTTGATGAAATGATTATGCTTTTTGCAATGTCAACTACCTATGTATCTCGAGGTTTTGACTTTATTTTGATGTCATGAGAGGTGGATGTCTTAAATGCTCAACCATAAGAGGTGAGGGTGCTTAATGATGGTTTTGGGTAGAAAAGTGGACTTTAGATAGTCTAACTAAGTGTTTGAGAAGAGTATTATTTGATTTGAGATGGAAGAGTGGTGGTAATTAATCCTAGAAGTTAGATGATGCCTCAAGAAATTTATAAAATCTTAAAAAAATAGGAAAAATGAAAAACTAGTTTCAAGCTTATTTTTCGAGTTAATGATGACTAAAATCAATTTGCTAAAATTGATGGATATATCAAACTAAGTGTTATGAGACGTGAAAAATAAAGTGTGAGCGTTGGGCGTAATATGGTGAGTTTTTGATGAGTTGATAAATCAAAAACATTTTGAAATAGATCATAAGTGAGCTATGGGTGAGTGTGAAGCTTTCAAATGTTTGAGGAATACTTAGTTGGTTCTAAAGTCTTATGTTTGACTAGTGTGAGGTGATATAGTAAGCTGTTTTTGATGTAGTGAGTTTCTATGCTCATGCTGATGTCACGGATCCCACTGTTTCCTTTTGGGAGGAATCCGGCAGTTAGATTGTGTGATCCCCTACTGCAGATCAGAAGGTTTCAACAAATGTGCAATTTGCACTCTTAGCCAAATGCTTTTCCTATTTGTTTCTACAAAGACTAAATGCAAGAACACATCAAGTATAATGCATAGCAAATGTGGGGGAACTAAAGGTACCTAAAAATGAGTGACGACGACTACTTGAAGAAGTCGTAAAATCTCATCCTATACGTTCCTAAGTTAAGATTGTTCAATGCCAAGTTATGGCAATAGCTACATACTACATCTACACACATGAGTATTTGTTTAGTTGTTATAACCCATTGTTTCAAATTGTTTTTTCACAAATTAAGGTCCTATGACCTTACCTTACTTCTCCACCACTTCCCGTCTTCACCCCTCCTCCACTCTTTATCACACCATCTCTACTTCTTTTTCTTCAAGAAGTTGGCAAAACACTTGAAGATTCCCTTGGTTTATTGCCATTCGGGAGATGCGCTAGGAACGTCCGGCAATTGGTTGATGTAATCCAAGGGGGTGAGATGGTATTTCCGGTGGGTTGCTACTACCTTCACCTTCTCTTTGCCTCTCCCTTTCATCCGAGGAATCCGTGGGTGGGTGAGGCCTTTTTCCTTCCACCATAAACCTTGTTGTTTTACCTCGGTAATGACACCATAACTTTGTTGCAAAAGCTATGATCATAGGATTTGAGGAGAAGGTTCTAATGCAAGATGAATTTTGCAAGGCGGGTTGGAGCATTGCGTACGGAAGCTTCCATTTTGTCCATGATTTTACACTTGCCATTCTCTTAATCATGTAGTAAGCAAGGTTGAATCGAGTCTCGGTCACTAGGCAATAGATCATGAAACTTAGGCATGCATTGAGGTGATCCTTGTTTCCTACTAAGCACAACACATTCTCCCTCACCACCATTTCCCATTTCCTATACATGCGTACATCTCGGAAGCTCCATTTGGAAAGGATCTCTATAGATCACTTTCGAATTCCTAGTGACCCTCGATGGGGATGCTCTTGGCATGAACACGGGGTCCTCACCGTGTTGCTTTCCGGGATTAACATGT
>OU343222.1:273017881-273109769 GCA_910596185.1 Chrysanthemum makinoi
AATCAAAGTTCGAGATAAACAAGAATGGCGCCGGAGTATTTTGCTAGAAGTCACAACATGATTGCATTTTTGAAAAACAAAAGGAGGCTACATGGGTTTGAACAAATTATTGATTTCCTGAATGCACACCCGCTTCGGTATGCACTCACCGCCGTAAACCTGTTATCTACGTTTATTGTATGAAGCATTTTTGGTCTACTGCAAAGACTAAAACTATTGGTTTGAGGAAGTACAAATCCATGGTAGCTGCATATCTACGGTATGCAGATAATTACATTACCGAGGCATCACTAGGGAGATCTTCTTCCTAGATGATTGATCTAGTGTTGTGTGTTTGGATAATGATACCATTTTTGAAACACTACCGCTTTTGGGGTATGGAGGTGAATTAGGACCAAAATTAAAATTTTTTAAACCACTGTTCTCCCCACAATGGAAATTCTTGATTCATACCATATTGCGTGTTCCAAGTCCAAAGACAACTTCCTGGAATGAGTTTAGTACAAACATAGCATCTTTTGTGATTTGTGTAGCTCTTAATAAGAAATTCAATTTATCCAAAATGATATTTGATAGTTTAGTCAAGAACTTGTTGGATAACGATGCAAAATATTATATTTATCCAAGGTTTTACAACCGCTATTTGACAACAAGCTTGAGACACCACCCAAACATTCAAAACTTGGCCTGCCCCTTCTCACACTCAAAAATTATGAGTCACATGAGAAGACAGGTAATAATTTTGATGGGACACTAACACCATTGTTCCTACACATGGTGCCGCTGCCTCAGACTTGGGGAAGGATCGTGAAGTCCGGCTCAATCCCAAAACACACCCGACGCTTCCCTTCTACATCCCAAACCAATGAAACTCTCACCGAATCAATTTCTAGTGGAACAAGTTCTCACTGATGAACCCACCCAAGCGGAAAATATGGGGGATCTTTCTGCTCATGCTAGGCAAGAGATGAGGTCGGTGACACCCTCAAGATTCACCTCACGAGTTAACACAATTGGAAGACAGATAGCGGGTCCGATATTAAATAAACCGGTGGAAAAGTGTGATCAACTAACTATGTAACATGTATGTGAATTAACAAAGAAAACTTTAGCACAACATGCATATTTAAAATATTTGAATAGGAAGTTTAAGCGGTGGAGAAGAAAAGGCAGTACCACAAAAATAAAACGCTTGGGTGAAGGTTCGAAAACATCGTGTAGTTGAGTCATTTCGGAAGAAGCAAGTTGTGATCATATGGAGGATACTACCAAGGTGGAGGCGTATCAAAAAAGAATGAAGATGGTTCGTGGGAGGCCGATGTTGCGCTTGAGAAGTCCGTTTTAAATTAATACAAGTTATCACGATGTTGGTGCCTCATTTGAGCTTTACAACAAAGGTATGCGTGTCATTACATTTCTTAAGCATATTTATATGTAAATGCATAGTTGTCGCTGGCTTGACTAGTCGCAAGAATTGCACGTGAACGGCCGTGAAGGATGTGGATGGTTCAGGGAGGCTCGAATGTAGTGGAGAAGACCGTGGAAACAAATACAAATGTTCATGACGTTGGGTGCTCATTTGAGTCCAACAAAGGTATGCGTGTCATCAACTCTGCTAAGTATGTTCGTATGTAAAAGATTTGTTGTCGGTCGCTATGACTAGTCAGACTTGTACAAAGACGCGCGTGATGAATGAGGATGCTTCAGGAGGCTACGATGGACTGGAGGAGACATTTGAAAGTAGTAAAACTGTTGAAGATGTAAGCGCTCTCTTTGATTCAAAACGAAGGTATGCGCATTCTTACAATTCTAAGTATGTTCATATGTAAATGCGTGGTTGTCACTTCGCTGACTAGACCGTAATCGCAGTAAAAGATCGGGTGGATGTGGATGTTTCAATGATGATGCTAATGCAGCGGAGAACAGAGTTCGAACTAAAAAGACCGGCTGAAGATGCCGTTGCCTATTTTGGTTCCAAAATAAGGAATTATTGACATTACTCTTATTTATTATGTTGATGTGTACATGCATGGTTATCACTTGGCTTGACTAGTCCATAATTACACCATTGCCATCGCAGTTGGGAGGATGTTTTTATTGTCAATGCTAAACAGTCTGGACGGATACAAACCGATCCTTTATCCGCCACGGCAGATAATCCGCTTTGTTCAACAAAACCAAAGATTTTGTCACAAGTAACTGATGCTTGTATATCTTTTTATGACGTTGCAGCCAGAACAGTAAAAGCAACAGTTGAACATGACGATATTAATGCAGATGTTACCTGCTGGATTAATAAATATTTCACCTCAAGTGAAAATGAGGAGTCTCCTCCAAGTGAAAATAGTGAACCTCAATCTGTTACTAATGATAGTCATGTGACTAGAAGTAGTGAATTGCCATTCAAGTAATGATGCCGCAAAGATTTTGTTGGGCATATGACTGATGTGACAAAGAAAACACAACGGTGAAAGAGACTACGGATGCGTGGAAATGGTCAACCTGAAACCGCCGCTAGTGTCGCTGCAAAACCACCGCCGCAACCACCTCTAAAATGGTGCAACCACTTCCATTACAACTCAAACAAATATCACTCAAACAAACGTCCGTGAACAAGATGATGCACCAACAATAATTTTGAACAAAGGTACGGATGCTTGCGCATATGTTTATGCTGGTGCTACACTTGAAAGTGAATTACTTAGTGTGGAAACTATGGAAGCCGGAGATGTTGGTAACGCTACCGACGCGGCATACAAGTGTTGAAGTAGCAGAATGATACGGAGGTGATGAAACGAAAAACCTTAGGACTGCAGAACTTGGGCTAGCATGTTTGAAGAGCGCACGTGATATGCAAGGTATTATTTCTACCGATTCAAATATCGCTGCTTCTGTTCTAGGAAAGCGTCTGTTGGTTAAAGGAACCAACACAAACGCTTTATCTAAAGAAAACAAAACGAAGTATGATAACGATGTAGCCGTAAGTTGCATGATTACTTTTACAGAAAAAATAAAGATGACAAAGTCTTTCAAATCGATGCATTAATGATAAGATTGTCTGAGAATGTAACCCAAAAGCAACAAATGAAAAAAAACCCCAGATTCTCCCAATGCAAAAAGACGAGCAAGGGTTAAAAGGAAAAGAAAAGGCGGATGTTGTAGCTAGACAGAAGTCGTTGAACATTGGCATTACATTAGGTCAACAGTAAGCCGATGAGATACTAGCATCTAGGATGCATAACAAAGAAATTGAAATCCTAACATGTGAACAGGCAAACGAAGCTCTTGATAAAATAGTGATAGAAAGGCAAAAATTCTACATTAAAAAAAAGAGCACAAGAAAGGATCCGAAAGCCACCAACAAAGAAAGAACATAAAATCTTCATGTGTGAAGTACTTGGAGAGGATGGGAGGGCATAAAGTAAATGTCTTGCGGAGGCTAACTTATGATAAAGTGAAAGAAATGTTTGAAAAGTGTAGAATGAGCCCTGATAAGTTAACTCGCGAACAAATGTGTGAGAGAGATGAAGGAAGTTCCAAAAGAGTTGATGATTTAGATGACGAATAGGATAAGTAATTAAAACGGTCAAAGGATAGTTGCATTATTTACATTGAATTATACTATACTGAGACACTGAATTGCCTATGTGGTTACTACCATAAGTTATCTGCTCATGCCGGATGATGCTAATTACCCTCTAACACCAACTCTAGCTTGTAACATGTTGTTTAAGAAGTCAATTTACAAATAGAATGTTGAAGTGGCATATGTGCTTGTTGAAAAGATAAAAGGAATAGTGCGTATGTAAACTTTAATAATGTATCCGCTTTTTAATGTGGAAAGTTGCATATCTTGGATCTTAAAATCAAGCTTTGTGTGTGGGTTTAATAAGATATTTGAAGAGTCCCTAAGGTACAAAAAATGGTATTTATGAATTAAAAGGTCAAGTAGTTAAATTCAAAGTGTTTATAATTGTGACAAGACAAGCCGCTATCCAAATACCAAAAGGATAGAAAAATCATAGTACAAAGCTATGTTAATCATCGCTATTAGTAAATAAGAACAAATTTAGCTATGTTAACTATCTGTATTAAAATAAGAACTGCTAGTACAGCTATGTTAACTACTAGTAAAATAAGAACTGCTAGCTATGTTAACTACTGCTAGTATTAAAATAAGAACTGCTAGCTATGTTAACTACTGCTAGTAGTAAAATAAGAACTGCTAGATATGTTAACTACTGCTAGAGATAGAAGAAATCAACGAAATGGTGCCACAGTCGTATTAAGTCAAACCGAGTTGGTTGTATTGTTACAACTGCTAGTAGTCAAGTAAGAACTGATAGATATGTTAACTACTGCTAGTGATAGAAGAAATCAAGGAAATGATGCCACAGTCGTATTAAACTGACAACTGCTAGATAAATTGGACTAGTGTTGAGTGTTAAATATGTTTTTGTCAAGTGTGTTGGTATTAGTGTGGAGTGTTTATGTCAGTAGCTTGTAGGTATTAGTAGGTTGTAGAATACGAATTGTACTGACAAAAGGACTACTTGCTTATAAAAGCCGTTGCTAGGGAAATGAAGTTGCCCTACATACAGCTGCTGGTTGCCAAGAATACATAAACGCGGGAAATAGTAAAGAAGTTGACTTACAACGTTTCATACACACAACCAACAACATATTAAGCGTACTACATAATTATAAGTTTAATGGTTACATAGTTATAGAACCACGTGATTTATAACTTTCAGCGACTACGAAAAAGATAAGCACTCCATGGTTCCTCCCCATAGACAAGTACTAAAACCCACAAAGCCTCGTTCCCATTAATCATGATCGATAACTTCAGGCCGACGTACCTGTTGAAAATGCCCTTCATATATCATTAACCAAGTAAAGTGATAATCTTTAAAGGAATATGAATAGAATGTTATGTTACAAAAAAAAAAACAAAAAAAAGAAAAAAAAAAAAACAAAACATACTATACACAAAGACTTATCTGTGTGATTTAACAAAAGAAGAGATTCTTTGTATGGGGCGATGTAGAAAGTTCCAGCATCTCCTAACATTCCCATGGTGACGAAAAATTCAAGTTCTTGGTTGTACACAAATACAGAGTGATGCAAATGATTGCCGCTATAGGCTTCCACTATTGGAGCATGATGCTTTGTAAAGCCAAGCAAATGAACCGAAACTAGGCTAGGGATGGCGAATAGGCTTCTAAATGATCTTATGGAACAACCATTCACGTCCAACAACCATCCACAAAACAATGGCATACCTTCACCAATGACCATACCAGAAATGACCAGAGAAGTTCCAAGATCCGTAACATAGAATGGGACTGGAGTTCATTTTTGAAAATATGCGGTATGTCGATAACTTTGAATTCGCTGGTTACCAAATCAAAAGAAATCAACATATAAATCTTGTAGGTAACATCGTCCTCATTAGTTACTTTTCTCACCCAATAGATATAACGACCCACAACTGCCTGAGTTTTACGTTTCAATTTGATTGTTTCACTAGGGGGTGGAAATTTCAGGCGTGTCCACCGTGAAGAGTTCAAAGAAAAGACGCACACATACCGTAAAACCACTTTGGAAAACAGGTAGGAGACCTTCACGATCGTCGGGTCAAGAGTGTCGATTCGACAAAAACAAAACAAATCTTTTGAGATTCAATTTGATGCGTGTAAAACGGGACAAATATTGCAAGTGATTTTTTGATTTCCGGGTTCCAAATAATGCACATTAGATTTAGAACAATAAACAAAACACGAAAGACCATTAGAATTGCCAACTGTAATCAAAGATGAAAGCCTTAAATTGCATGGCGAAGCGATAGCTTTTCATCTAAACCTAACATAAACCCTTGGTGACCTAGATCGAATGTTAGCGTAAAAAAACACGCATCATTACGATGAACAACCGTAATTAAAGATGAAGCTTCACATATATACCAGCCTTCCATAACTTGCAAATAGTACGAGTGAGTATATAGACTTAAGAGGTAGCCTACGGATGATATCTAGTTGAACATCCAGTGAGATATTGTCAGACATTTTGTTAAAGAAAAGCAGAAAGATTGAGATAATGATGTGAAGTGACCAAAAGAAGAAAGAAAAATTTAGTTAAAGAAAATTAGAAAGATTTGTATTGAAGAAAGAGATTGGGAACAGAGGCATTAAAGGACATGTAGCATGATGTACTTTAGGGCAACCAAATAATATTTAATTCAAATGTATATCAAATATTAATAACATATACATAACCAATATAGAATTGGTTTACAAACCATATGCCTTTTGTGTATGTGCACTGGTATTAAAAAAAAAAGGAAATGCAGTTGAGCTTATAAAAAGATATTCAAAGAGTCCCTAAGGTACAAAAGAAATGGTATTTGCGAATTAAAATGTCGAGTAGTTAAATTCAAAGTGTTTATAATTGTGGATAAGCGTTATCCAAATACCAAAAAGGATAGAAAATCTGCTAGTACATAAAACTAATTGCTGTATATTACAAATCGGTAGTTACTTTTACAACTGGTAGGTAGTCAAACCGAGTTGGTTGTATTGTTACAACTGCTAGTAGTAAAATAAGAACTGCTAGCTATGCTAACTACTGCTAGTGATAGAAAAATCATTCACAAGTCAACATGTGACAATAATTATGGGTCAAAAGGACATTAAGGATGGTACCTTGAGAGACCGCTGACAATTTTTGTATTCAACCTTGTGCTTCCAGAAGTATTCAAGCATCCGTTCACGGTAAGCTAACGTTGTTTGAAGAGGGTCGTCTACTTCGAGAGGTGGTTACGGAGCATCTGCAATATAATGCACACCCATACTCCGCAATCGCCATACAAGTTTGATTGTTGTGGGACTTTGGAAACTTGTATGTGATTTTATAATCCTCGGGTGAGATGCCCTTACTATGCAGTACCCCAGCATTTGTTAGGTAAAGTTGAAGCTATGTTTGTAAATCTCTTCAAAACCACCGTGAACTCCTTCCCGACTGACCCAAGAGAGTCATAAACGTAAACAACTCCAAGGCGGATATGGAGCACACCGAAAGTACCCGGTTTTCATATTCACAGGAAAATACACCTGATATAAAACCAATTGAAGAATATTATAAGTGTTTATAACAGTAGTGCTATATGTACGGTAAGAGTTTGCCAAACTGACCTTTCAACATCTCGCCAAGCCACAGGGTATGTTGTGCCATCTGAATAAGTGGTAGGTAGTTCGCCATCTAGGATTCGACCGCAAATACACCTGCCAAAGCCCAATCTGCATCGGCTGGTCTAAACAACCACATCAAATCAAGCCATACATCCAAGTTCTGCGGACATATAAAGCAAATCAAAATCAAGTAACATTCGGTTCCATTTAACAAAACGAAATAATAAACATGTGTAGGAGACAAGATAAAAATCAGGTTTACTCACTAAGTCAGTAAGCCACCCGTGGGTGCAATCCTCAACACATGCCAAGGCTACCCAAAAACTCCTGTAAACAACAACGGCACCGGAGCCCCAAGGGAAAGTATAAAGTAATGGTTTTTTAAGCTTGAAATAGGTGCGAAGGTAATCAGGCACAGTAACCTTCTCCTTGTTGCATTTCGGGTGTCGTAAAAGTTCCTTAAAAAATATAAATAAATAAATAAATAAATTAAAAAACAAAAATATATTTTGAATAACATTAACCATATGATAATGATGTTAATGGATTAACAAATAGAAGATACCTCTACAAACCGTTCATTCTGGGCCGAATACAGTGACTAACGCGACGCGTTTTGGGGTTTCCTGAATTTTCCTGAAAACACACTTGAAAATAAGCACAAACATAAAATATTCATTTCCGTTAGAATTTAATATGGTGCTTTACATCGGAACCGGGCACGGGATAAAAGCCTCGTTAATGACACCTTGCGATCTTGTAAGACGGCGACAAGGAGTAGCTGATGTTTTTGATAGGCCTTTAGGCAGTTGACGAATCACCATCTTCTTATAATGTTTTACAATGCTGTTTTTTTGAGGTGGTTGTCGTTCAATTTGACTCTCTTTCTTTTGTTTGTATTATTATTGGAGAAAAGTTCTTCCAATGGAGGTTTGTCATTAGGACCTACCACATTTGCAAATGACAATTTTTTAGATTTAACCTGAGATTTGGGGCTTCGGGTCTTTCTTTGTTGGTGTTTCTTGGTAACAAAGCAAGCACATCATTGTTAACGGCACTGAGGCCAACAAACGAGTTTTCCTCAACCACATTCAATTCTTGCTCATCAAAATCCATTAAATCTAAAGACGGAACAAACAATGTTTTATCGAGGCCTTTGTTGAAATTATCTCCGGAGGAAACACGTCCCAACATAGGTGTGTCATTTTCGGCAACCACATTTACATTTGATAAAAGTTATTGTCTTTGAACTGCGATTTCAAAATATAGTATGTTAAAACAAAGACATTAAAAACTTTTATTTATCGGCGTTGTTTTACCGATAATGTAGATACCTCAAAGCTGTTGGTTGGTGTTCCTTCTTCGTCTCGCGACACCAACAATATTGTTAACGGTCAGGTTCCCACGCAATTGTTTCAACCACATCTTGCGTTGATTATCACAATCCATTGCATCTACAGAATTATCACACGAAAGTTTATCGTCGTTTATGTACGACGACCATTCGATACCACAATCCTCGATGAATTTTAATTATATATACATAAGTATGGACATATGTTATACTTGATATGTAAAGTCTAAATGAAAGATAACATACAATAATGGGGTCACCGTGTGTTTTTTTTTCATCGTTTCGTGCAAGTGGTTGAAGTTGAGTAGTACGATCACCTCCATATTCCATAGCAAGACATTTTTGGGTCATGGCACAAGCTTGTACAAGAATCCCAAGGTTACATGGTTGCGTTTCTTTAAGGCCATCATCATTGTCAATGTCCGTTGCATCTTCCGCATCGATGACCTTATCCCCGTTAGGGCCTAGAGTATGACACGACGTGGCCTGTAGAGCCCAAGTTTGATATAAGTGTACACACGAACGAATATTTGGGTTTGGTATAACATTGGAGGCAACCTTAAAAGTAAATACAAACCTTCGATCATCGGATTAACGCCGAGTCATTTGTATTGGCACAACTTTTAGATTTTTCAGGAACGAAGGCCGCATCATTTTTAAGACCCTGAAGTTGCTGTACTTTTGAAACTCTGCTTTTGACATCCGTAAACACATCAAGTACGACCGGTGTGTTTCTGATCGAATGAATTCCATTTTCTATCATTAAAAGTTTTTGATCCAAATCCACTAACTCACCGAATTACACCGTTGAAAGAGTGGTCCCCGTTTGTGCACCATTTAAAGAATATTGTTGCTCAATTTTGAGTTGCAATGCGTTTCGGTAACCCCGTAGTTGACTTTCCATGACAGTATGTAAATTGAAAGCGCCCATGAATTGATTAGAGTGGTTGCGCCTTTCTCACAACCGCTGTGTCCGCAAGCATAAACCATCTATATATTGGGCACTGTAAATACACCACGGTTGCTTCATTTCAGCTTGTGTTGCAAAAATTTCAACAATAGGAGTTGAGTCCTAAGAACAAAAAAGAGTTACAATTACCGATATTGTGAACAAATTTAGGTACAACTTAGTATAGTCTGCATCATAAGACTATGTGATGCCTACCGGTCCAAAGAGATTACAACAGTCTGTGTTCCGAAACTTTGCAAGTTCTGACCAAGCAAGAGCACGTGGAATCACCTGTTGTCTTTACCCACCAAAGTGAGCTTCTAGGAAAACTCTCCAAAATCCAAATCTGTAATAGGCACACCCGTCATCGTTAAAAATGTCTAGCTATGCAGTTATCATTTTTTAATTTGTTTAAAGTTTTAACAAGATAAATGTAATATGTTTACGATGAAACAATACGTTTATGATGACAATTACAAAAAATTCGCAAACTAAAAAGTGTTATAACATTGCTGTTATCTAAATTACGTAACATTTATTACGTGTATACACGCAAAGACAAGCATTGCATAACAATTAAAAACATCATTATTTATAGGTAATTTTAGATTGAACAAAATAGAAAAAAAGGCTTTTAATAACCTGTTTTCTAAAACAAACGTGTTATCAAACAAAGACATACATACATTAGTACAAACTACAAAGAATTCAAACCTTGAAAGCCCAAGCTAACCCCTGTATAGATTGTATGTGGCAATCAACTTTGGTTTTTTTCAATTTTAACAGATGATGTTTTCTCGTGAATATGAACAATATTGATAGCCCTTTGATAAAATTTATGCCACATATATTCACCCCAAGGAAATACATTCCAGGCCTCAAAATCATCAACCAAGGACAATAAGTGATTATGGATGCAATTCCTGTCTTCTTTTTCCATAAACACCAAAGCTCTGCCTACCAAGACACACCCTAACAAAGATCCTCATCGAAAGTGATAACCACCTTTTTCCATCCTTTTTGAATCATTAACAAGTTCCAAAAGATCAATGGCATGTACATTTGTTACACCATTACTCTTTTTTCAGGAAATACACGATCACAGAAAGCGCTAGATCGTTTTCTCGCTTTTGAAACTTTGCCAAATCGAAACCCTGTATCAGACAAAAATTCTTTCCGACCAAAACTTAACGAATGCTCCCCTATTTGGAATATTAGTGGAGGGGAATCAGGAGGATGTTAGAAACATATACCGTGTTGCAAAACATAATGCATCAAGGCAGCCATTCTCGCATCTACTTTTATATCCAACCATGGACCAAATACTGTTTGCCTTAACAACCTTCCGGTTTTCGTTCTTGACAAACAGGTTTAATATCTCAAAGAACTTCAATGTAGAACGAACTGCGATTTTACAATTGTACAACTTTAATTTTGTCATACATAATTATACAGTAAAATTAATTAGGAGGTTAGAGGGTTCTGTGGAATAAGATGTGGTTTTGAAGTGTGTGCGTGATCTAGAAGAAGATGTTTAATTGTAGAAGCTGTTAAATTGTAGTAGAAGACGTTTGATTGTGTGTGTGGCGCGCTGATGTGTGTGGAGTACGTGTCGACTTATTAATATTACTTTTATAATACTACCATTGTAAATTGACCATATTATCCTCGTATAAATACAAGTTGCCAATAATATATAGTTGCCCGAATACATTTTGGTTGCCCAAAAACAATACATGACAAATACGTCAAAATATGTACTGTTGTACCTTTGTCGGACATTGACACCATATGGTTGGCTACAAGAAAGTCAGCTGGCAACATGTCCATTTTCGAAGGCAAAAAAGCATGGTCCATAAAGTGATATGCACCGGGCCACGGGTCTATTTGACTAATTTTCTCCCTAATATTTATCACGAAATTCAAATCTACATTTTCTCGACAGATGTCGACATCTAAAATATAAAAATGAGAGGTCATCTCTCGTTTTTTAAAAATAAGACCACCGCATTACCTAATCATTTGTCCACCAATTATCTATATATTAAATGTGGAATTTATTATTGACTAAGTTAAATTTGCCATTACATAAGCTTAAAACCATTGTTTTCGAAATATCCCACACACCGCAGCACGCAGTAACATACAGAACTAAAAATAAATACTTAGATAATTGAAATATACACATTTTACCATTCACTAATAATTTACAAGAGTAGACGAGAGGTTATCTCATGAATTTAGAAAATCACTATGACCGTACGTATACCGACATCAAATAAATAACGGCAAAACAATTATAATCTAAATCCTACGTAATAATAATACCATATTATTACTGATAAAACGCTTCCAAAAATATAATTTTTACATTTTTCGGGTACCGAGAAGGTATAATTACACGGAGATTCGATGGGACACGGGTACACTTAATACCGTTATCAATAATTAAAAACAAAATAAAAATGATAACCCACCCCTTTTTCGTCCCATCACTTTCTATTTCCTCCTTCTGTTCTGCTTTTCCTCCACGCCTCCTACACACAAACATCAAAACCTACTACTAATCCACTTCTGAACATCAGAAGATGATCCATCATTATCAAGTCCCTTCAAAACAGAGACCTATATTGCTAGACATCACATGAGTATACTCGAACGTGGCTATGGGAGAGTGACGAGAGCCAAAAAAGGGTATTACCCTAAGCATAAGGTCAAGAAAGTTAGGAGGCTTCCTTTCTCTCCTTCATCTATACAAGGGACAAGATTTCTACAGAGTCTTCATGCACTTTCAACCAAATTGAAAATTAGGGTTCATATTGAAAAAAAAGGGGTATTCTAAATTAAGTTGGGGGTTTGGTAATTCAAGATAGGAGGATGGTAGCTCAAGTCTCAATTCGTTCCGGTTCATCTCCAATCGTTCCAATTAAAGCTCATTTGGTGTTCATTTTTTCTAATCCCCTCGACCTACAAATTGATTGTAAGAATATTTTCCTTATTTGTTATTTTTATATCTATTTCAACATGTTAATTCAATTTTTGTTATAGTCAATTTATGTAAGACGATTAAATGGTTTATGGAATTGTGAGAATATGATATCATAATATGTTGTTGTTGTTCCTGTCGAAGTACCCAAAAGAAAGAAACAGAAAATGTAAAACTTTGACGTCTTGATCTTTGGCTAAATTCTTATAAGCTTATTAGCTTATTCCTCTTTTCGGCTTATTCATTTGGTTTTGGTTTATTTTTCCTATTTTCAAGTTGTCGCGATTGAGGTAGGAACCCTCTCGCAGGGTGTTAATCTTGGCCACTTTGGTCTTAGGTAGAAGTTGAGACACCTGGGGGTCGTTTTGATCATTTTGTGTCGAAATGTGTAACCACGTAACCACGAGGGTGACAAAGTCACGGGTTGTACCCGACTTTGAAATCACTATTCGAGTAGGGCTGGGTCATTCTTGTTGTCATCCCGGTACCAACAACCTCAAAGAAGTCTATATGGGTATGTGTAATCAAGTCTCGAAAGTATTTTGTTAGTTTGCCCGAGTCACCAAGGGTACCTTTTGTTGCTTATATTCTACCCGAGCAAGGGCGTGTTTGTCAACTAATTTCCAGCACTAATAGGGTGCGGTTGTATACTGAATTTCAGCTCCAATAGAGTGCATTTGGTGTTGCATATAACAGCCCCTAAAGGGGTGCGTTTTGTTTGTTTATTTTCTGCACCAAGAGTGCATTTGTAGCTTCTGAATTCAGCCCCTAAAGGGTCCGTTTGCCCGCTGATTTTCAGCTCATAAAGGGTCCGTTTGCCCGCTGATTTTCAGGTCATAAAAGGTCCGTTTGCCCGCTAATTTACAACCCAAAAAGGGGTGTTTTGTTCTAATTGTTTCCAGCCCACCAGGGTTGTCCGTTCTTACTTGTTTTCATCCCACCACGGGCGTTTGTTACAGCTTATTCAGAGGGTGGTTAATTTATAAAACTTATAAATTTACAACACTATCTTGTTTTAATGAAACACATGGAAGTGAGGTTATGGTAGTGTGTATGTGTCAAGAGTGAGATGGCCATCAGTAGGCTATTTATTGTCCAAACTAAAACTAAGTTCAAACACAAAATAAATCATTAGGTCACAAATCAATTACTAAGAATATAAACGTTAAGCCAAAAATTTGAAAACATGATTGTTTAAATAAAGTATTTTGTATTACTTATAACAAAAACTAAATATTTTCATACCTCTAAACCAAATGGTTGGAAATATAAGCTTTTAGTCATTGACTTACAATACTAAATTCGATTATTTAAACTTGATAAAAATTCATAAAACTTTGACATTAGTCACCTCGGGTACATAAAGTATACATCCGGGACATGCCCAACTTTCGACAAATATATCTATGGCAACAAATCATGTTTTAACAATAATAAATAGAATGAATATATCAAAACTTATATTGTAATTTCTAAAGTACAAATTGTATTTAAATTAAGTTAATGCTAAACTTTTCTTTTAAAATAAGTACACTTATTTCAAACGAATGCTAGGGACTCATAATATATATATTGAAACTTACGGTGATTTTAATATTTCGAATATATACAAGATATGTTATACTTAAGTTTTCTAGATACATTTATCCTAAGATACTAAATGACATGAATATATATATATATATATATATATACTAATCTCCTTCATTCACACCGTATACATCTCATCAAATATGTACTTTCTTTCCGGATGTCATCATTCGGTCTCATTCGCTCTTAGTATTCTTCCGTATATTATCATTTGGTCATCATGGAACCAAAGTCGCAATACCTTCTCGAGATTCCTTCCATGTCATACCCTCATAAGCCGAAATCCACCCAAATCTTTGTATATTGTTTTAAGATAAATGATGCCACATAAGCAACAACAACAACAACAACACAACCATTTAAAATTTTATAAAGTTAGTTAAACTTTATCGAGTCTTAAACATGAGTAAAGACTAAAGTTTCCGTACTAAATTAGGTTGGCGCGGTTCATACGTACCTCTAATTGATTTAATTCCCTCGACTACTAATTGCCAAGGTGAGTTTCATAGCCCCTACTTTTACTTGTTTTTCATAACTGCTTTGGGGGAGAATACATGCTCATTTTTACTTAAACTTAATGCTCATTTTACCTGAACAAGTGAATTATTTACTCAAACTGTGATGATTGACTGATATATATGATTTGGTTATTCTGATGTATTATTTGTTTACTTGCCAATTACTTGATTTCTCAAATGCATACAAGTGTAAAGTTATTACTTGCTTTTACATATGGAAACAAGTACTTGAAACTGTTATTCCTGCATGACCGAGTGAACTAGTCACATGACCGATTGAACTGGTCGCATTTGCTATGTACATACATGACCGAATGAATTTGCCGAGTGAACTTGTAACATGACCGAGTGAACTAGTCACATAATCAAATGAATTAAATACTAAATCTTGTGGTCCATAGAAACTTTTATAAATTAAAATCTATGAACTCACCAACCTCGTGTTTACTCTTTTAGCATGTATTTTAGGTTTTGAGGTGATAGTTTATCTTGGAGGCGCAAGGCAAAGGCATGGATGGTCATGTGACGACTCTAATTTATGTATTGGGACCACATTTTGATAATGGGCCATTTTTCGCACTAATCAATAATGTAAACATTGTTTTTAAGAATGAATAAAAGTTTAATTATGAAAATCAGTTGTTCTATGCTTATGTTGTGATATCGATTTTGTAGCACCCCAATACTTGTGTGCTTTTGCTGAGCCATTTTGGGGGGTGTTACAGACAAGTATGGATAACTGGATAATTTGGATCCCAATGCGGGAATGGGTTCCACTTGTTTAGTAAAGGAGATTGGAACACCCACATCAGAAGCAGAATCAATGATATCATTAGAGGTAGATGCAGGACTAGTACCCATAAAGAGATATATTCAAAGTGTGTTCACTTTTTAAAGGTATGATTCTACCAGTGGGCATCCATTTCCTAATGGGCATTGATCTAGACAATTTAGGGCACAATTCATTTAGATTGAATTTACGATCAAAGAGGTATCCATTGTTAACCTACATTACTAAATTTTCTTCCTGTTGGTTTCCAATGGTTTTTAACCTTTTTCCATCTTGGTTTTCTGACATCCTTAACCTGTTTAGCCATTCTTATGGTTTTGATTGGAGATTTAGAAACATATTTCAATTCATTCACATCACATTCATGATAAATACCAGAAACCAAACATTCATTACATGTTTTTCAAATAGTAGCAGAATTCGAATTAATTACATTACGCTTATAGCTACTACTAGAATCAACACGATTCGTCTTAATCAACACAAACATTGTTCCTAGGGTGGTCTTCTACTTTCTTCCCTTAATCGCTCTTAGCTTGCGAGGTCCTATCTTGCTTTGTATTGCCTGGAGGCTTTAACCCGCTTTCCTTAGTGACACTGATTACTCCTGTAGAGGGAATGATGGGAACATTAGTTGGTTTTACTACTTTCTGCATTCATGGTCTATAAGTGCTAGGGTTTGAAGTACTAGTAGGCACATCAAAGGTCACATGCTTGACTTTCGGCATAGAACAAGGCATATCAAGGGTCGTATGCTTGACTTTAGGCATAGAGCATGGCATAACGACATTATCTTCCCTACTAAAAGATTTAGGACATACTGCTCTTAAGCATTCTAAAAGTTCCTGAGATTGTTTGGTGTATCAGCATGCATACCTAACCTCACTATCAAATGGTTTATTTAGGCTATCCTCTTCAACAATCTCACGATGGATATTCTAGACTATCCTTAAGGTACGAAAAATATTCTTGACATACAAGTTCATTGTTTCAAGATAGAGGGGAATATACTTTACGTCAAAGATATTTAGAACAAGCAAGCAAATATCTTAGGTGCGTAAATCTCATCACGATGATTGACATTTTCCCTTTTACCTAATCTTCGATTCTCATTTCTTTTGCAAAGAAGTTATTTTTTCATTGTTCTTGTCAATGAGTGACCTTAATTGACTCATATAACTTTTGAAATGTTGTTTAACTTTTTTCATTTTCTCGCTTGAAAATATTCATTTTCTTGTTGTAAAGCATTAATGATGTTTTGAAGATGAAAGTTTTGAGAATTCTTATAATCTAAAGGAGGAGGCATTTGGGAGCCAGTCACATCATTCTTATCACCCTTTAATTGTGAAATTTGGGTTTTCAATCTTTTGATCGTGTTGCAATGAGCTCGAATTTGTTCATCACGTTTGCTAATTTCAAAAACTGCATCAAACTCAGGAGCATCCGAGGATGTCTTGACATCTGAGGTTTTAACATTTTCTTTGAGATGTTGATATTTTAATTGCAAAGCAAGATGTTAAACTTCCAATTTAGAAAAATGTTGGACTAAGCTATCATGATCATCCCGTTCTATTTTCTCACGCAATTTTGAGTTTGTGGTCTCAAGCTTAATGACACGATCATGGGAAACTTTCAAGGCAACAAATAATTTATGAAATTGAGAAGCAAAGAATAGAATAATTTGTAAATGCTGTAGAACACATCCCAAGCAACAATACATCTAGTAATCAAGTTATTATTTAAGATATGCAAATTTTTCCTCTCAATCTCATTACTTTTAAACTCACATTCATAATCTTTGACCTCAATTTCCATTTCATTAAACATTCTTTTCATGTCTTTAACCTCGGTATCTATGGCCTTTTGGAGAGACTCAAATTGTTCTTTTAGTTGTTTAAAGAAAGGCATGACCTCAATTAAGTAACATTCTTTAGTTTGCTCAAAACCCCTTTCCCCTTCAGTAATTCATGTTGGAGTGATTCTCTTCTTACAAGTTTTCTCAAAGTCAACAAATAGTTGGTAAACTACATATAAGCTGACTAAGGTTTTCTTTGTGTGGGAAGAGTTCTAGGCACTAAATGCATAGGTGTATTTGGAGGATACACACGATGGAGGCAATTTTACAAGGGGGGTTCTTTCAACAAGATCATTAGCTTTTTGTTTATCCATATCTTTCTTCCAGAACACTTGCTTAGGGGTCAGCTGGGTCTGAGGCCTAAACTTATTAAAGGCGGTCCAGTTTTCTTTAGCATAATTCGGGGTTTTAAATGTGATATTATACTTTATGCACCAAGGATCTTTAAGTTTCTTATCCAATCTCTCTTTAGTGGCATCTTCTAATTCTCTGTCCTCCTCAGTGTACTCAACACATGTAGGCTTTTGTCTAGGCTTAAGAATTTCATTTCTATCATAGATTATCTTTTGAACTGCTTTTGCTTTCTTACCAACCTCATGATTGGGTTCCTCTACAAGATTAATAATGTGCTCATCACTTAGCACTTTATGCTTATTTATCAAGTGAGCAGTTTGAATGGTGTTCCCTTGTACGTACAACTTGTTTTCAAGTTTGTTTTTCAAAGTTTTTAGGTTAGAAAAATCATTTAAAAGTTTTGATTCCTTAGCATTAAATTTCTGTTTAAGCACTTTTACATTTTCTTGAAGTTCTTTCTTTTGCTTAACAGTTTTATTAAGCTTTTCTTGTACGGATTTTAACTCTTGTTTTAATATTTCTTCCCTAAAATTACTTTTTCTGATAAGTGTACGTATTTGGTTATCCATCTCCTGCTCACGGGTAGTCAATTCAAACTTAGCACGTTGTTCATATATGGCAACTTGTTCCTTGTAGGCATTTTGTTCAAAAGTTATGGAATCATCAGGAGCACATTCAGTGCATTCATCAAAAATATAGTCATCATTGACTGCAGAAGATACATCACTTGGTACAATTTCACTTTCATCTTGCTTCACATATTGGTCATATGGGACAACATTGCTATTACCCATATTTTCAATATCCGATTCAATAATTTCAGTTGATTGTACTTTGTCATGTATCTTTTGCACATCAATCTCATCGTATAGTTTTAATACCTCTGATATGATTGATTCCTTGGAGGGATTGGCCTGTTGTGGTGAAGGAATCTTTGAGAGACCATTGTTGAGATACTAGCTACATGAAGATGGTCCGGTTGTTGGTTCATCATCAACATCCGAGTCAAATGCATCACGCCTCGCAACTTGAAATGCATTGGGATTGTTTCGAGCCATACCCCGCACTGGTTGTTCATCCACATCAAAGATCATAAGTTTTGGCATTTCGCCAAAGAAATAGCAATTCTTCCTCATCCAACACGGCTCCATTATCTTGAGCTTGCACCAGTAGCATTTTGTCCCTGAAGTACTCTGCATTTTGTGGGCATTTTGGAAGAGTGCAGTTTCTTGCGATGTGTCCTTCTCCACTATAGTTGTAGCACTTGATTGGCTTTCCTTGACCTTGGGCCATGTTCCTTCCACGATTCTGATTATCCACATATCCTCCACCTATACCAGCATTCCCATAACCAGCTACAACATTCCCTTGTTCATTGTGTGGAAGGTATGCATTCTGTCTTCCTTGCACGTTTTGCACCACTACCTTTCCATCTTTAACCGTGGCATGATTGTGAAGGTTAGATGTGGTTCTGAGATGATTGTTGGTATGTGGGGTAAAGTTCAGGTTTTGCTTAACCGTTAGAGCTAGTTGATTGACAAGTTGTTCCATGAATGAGTCTGAAGGCTTATATCCTGGATCCGGTATGATTTTGTGATTACCATCCCCAGTAGGTATGACTTGTCATGCTTTGGTAGTAATTCCCACATTTGTGTAGAATGCAGTGGAATCATTTGAAGAACTTGCATCTCCAGCATTGGTATTTGACTTTTCCATGATCATTCGTTCAAATGCAGCATGCTTCTCATTTTGGAGCAAATAAGCATACAATTGCTCATAATTGGTGTTCCTCAATCCTTTGTTTAGTTTGAATGCAGTGACAAATTTGTGCCATTCGGGATTCATGTTGTTTACAAACTTTGAATTTGGCTGGATATTTGGCATTGTCATTTTGATATTCCTCATATCATTCATAAGCTTGTGGAATCTCACATAATATTCATCAACACTTTCCCCTGGTTTCATTTTAAAGTTCTCAAAGTCATCATACTGCTGAGAATCCCTATCTTCCTTAGTCGCTTCAACCGAGAGTAAGCATCTTAACATTATCCCGTGACCGCCTTTAGCTCAAAGGTTGTGATTGATCAACTTGTAAATGTCCTTAGGTAAACCTTGAAGTATAATGTTTGAAGCTCATGTCTCGCGATCGTATTCTTCTTCTCCTTATCATCATACATCTTGGTCATCCAATGCCAATACAACCAACCATCAATAGCGGTTTCAAGGATATCTCTGGTAGTTTCAATTTGATATGGTCCTTCATTAATTGACTTAAGGATGTTAACCCCATTTTCCTTTCCTAACTAATACGTACCGATTCTTTGAGCCCAAGAGTCATAGTCGGTTTTATCCAGACGGAGGATCTAGTATCGGATCCTACAGCCTGAGCGACGTCATCAGCGCCAGCCTGGGAAGAAGTGATAGTAGACATGATTACTGATTCCACGGTAATTTACTACTCTATGATTAAACCGGGAAATAGATTCTTTCACTGGCTTTTACTAAATCAAGAGAAAACCGTAAAACGTAACACGAATAAATGACAAGTCTCATTAGACAAATCGCACCCTTGAAAAACCGCTTCAGTCAAGTTGCATAGTTGACAAATCCCTTCTTGTCAAATCGCTTCCTACTCAAATCGCTATTTTGACAAACTCGCTTAAGTGTCAAAACGCTTAAGTATCAAATCGCTTACTTGACAAATCGCTTAAGAGAAAAATCGCTTAAGTTGACAAAACGCTTAACAAAAACCGCTTGTATTGACAAATCGCTTAGTACACAAGTACACCCACTACTTCCACTAATTTTTCCCTTCTTGTCGTTTTGTCTCAATAGACAAACCGCTTCAGAGAAATGAGACAAACCGCTTACTAATTGAGACAAACCGCTTGAATTGGAGGTCAAACCGCTTCAAAGAAAAGTCATTCGAGGGACAAACCGCATCATAGAAACATTCAAAAACTAAACTTTTCATTCTAAAAACATTCCAACCACGATGATTCAAGCCTTCCAAACCAAAACCTAAACACTTATAATGATTCTAAATACAAAAGTACTATCAAAATTCAAACTTTAACACTAGAAATGATCCAAATGATGAAAACTACTCTAAACTCATTCAAACCCAAAAACCTTATGAAAAACCACTAGAAATCCAAGAACATGAAAGATAGATGATCAAACCATGACTCTTGATACCATTTGTAACATATTGGTTTTCATAAACAGACAATCAAGCACAAATATGGGGCGTATGAAATAAAGTTTAGAGAGAGAAAGTGGAAGAGAGTTAGGAACTTTAGTGAGACAAAGAAAAATGAATTATGAAAGCTCCAACCCTTTGCCTTGCTAGGCAAATGATATTTATAGGTTCATACAAGACACGCCTCCTACGGGCTGTGGATGAGGCATACAGTGGGTAAAGACCCGTCCGTCCTCCACGGTGTTACTTAACAAACTACTTACTAATACTAAATGACTACGACTACGAGCTTTCTAAAGAATACATATTCTTGAGGTGACCGACTCTTTAACTACAGGATTTTCTGAATCCTAACACATTAACAATGCATTCTTATATGGTGACTTATCTGAAACTGTTTATATGTCTTTACCTCTTGGCTATTTCCCATCTCATGAAAAAAGAGTTTGTAAATTGAATAAATCTTTATATGGTTTAAAGTAGGCCCCTAGATAATGGAACGCTAAAGTTACTTTTGCTCTTATTGAAAATGGTTTTTACCAAAGTAAGAGTTATTTTAGGTTGTTTATTAAATCTAGTAGTAATGTATTCATTGCTCTTCTTGTTTATGTTGATGATATCTTTGCTACTGAAACAGTTCATTTGAATTTGAAGGTTTTAAATAGTTTCTTATTTCCAAATTTATAATTAGGGATCTTAGAAAGTTAAAATACTTTCTTGGAATTGAAGGCTTGGAAACTGCTAATGGTTTATGTTTGACCCAAAGGAAATATTGTCTTGATTTGATTGCTAAATTTGGGTTGCTTGTTGTTTTCCTTTACAACATAATATTGCTTTATTTAGTAAACCAACTGATAATGATCCTAAATGGGAAAAATATTACTGAGTACCAGAAGTTGATTGGTAAGCTCATATATCTAACCATTACAAGATCAGATATTATACATACAGTTTCTTGTCTAAGTAAGTTTATGCACAACCCTTTAAAATCTCATATGGATACTGCACTAAGGAAATCAGTTACTTAAAAGGTTCTCCAGGTAGGGGATTAAATGCTTTTAAGAATTTTGCATCTGGCATTAAGCTCATAGCATACACAAATGCAGATTTGGCAAGGTGTGTTGTAACAAGAAGATCTGTTATTGGTTATTGTATATTTATGTATGGATCATTGGTCTCTTAGAAAAGTAAATAACAAAGCACTATTTCTAAATCTTCAACAGAAGCAGAATATAAGGCTCTTACTTCTGAAATTATTTGGGTCTTAAAGATTTTAATCTTTTACCTGTAAAAGTGTTTTGTGATAACAATTCAGCAACTAAAACTATTGCCAATTCTATTTTTCATGAAAGAAAAAAAAAATATTTGGAAATTGATTTACACTTTGTAAAAGAAAAGATAATTTCTAGTGTTATTTAGACTGTAAAGTTATACTCTGCTGATCAAATAGCAGATGCTTTATCAAAGGAATTGGAAACAAAACAACATAACTTGTTGTGTTCTAAACTGCAACTTATTCACTTATTCCAGAATAAGATTAAGGGACGGTGTTAAAAATAAGAATCTTATTATGGATGTATAACTTGAAGGACTAATTTTGCTATTTTGTATGATGCATTGTGTGCTTCTAATCTAATAAAGGGGGGACATATCTGAATAGCAGTGGTGCTTTTGATTGATTTGTTGATTCAGTGGTTTGTGTGAGTTTGTGATATGTCACCTATTGAAATTTGAATGAACTACTACGGAGTACTTCTTTAGTAATCTATGTACTTACGTTGCGTGATAACTTAATAACCTATCGAGACATTGATACCATTAATTGTTGAGTTATATACTGACTGTACTTTAATCTGTACCTCAGCTCGTGTGTATTATTACCAAAATAATAAAGTTGGTTGTTATTGTATATGATTTCCCCTTCCATTATATATGGATATAATGGTGGCTTAAGGTTGAAGATAATTAAATTCCATCCGCCAAAAAGTTAAATTGCATTATAACTCTCTTTATCATCCACCGGGCCAACTTTGGAATCATTATCATATCTTAAAATCAAGTTTAATCATGCATGATTTTATATTTTCTTCCCTAGCCTATACTATTTAACATTTTTGACACAATTATTTTGGGTGAAACTTATATGTCAAATTTCATGTTTGACTGAATTTTATTTTGTCTATCAGAATCTTGTATGTTGCATGTCCAACTTGATACATGTCATGTACATTTTTCTCCCACTTATCATGTGACAAATGTCAAATAAACTTTTTTCACTTTACACGTATCTCTATCCCATCTACTCATTCACGTATCTATGTTTTAGTGTTACTTATTGTTATGTTTATTTAATTATCTCTTTAAACATATTACTTCGTCCATTTGTTGAGTTTACCGATTAGTTTTTTTCATTGTAATTTTATGTTCATATTGTTTAAACCAATTTTATCAAAACATACCTTTATTTTCAAACGAATTGTTGGTTTTTCAAATTTTTGTTGTAAACATATATGATTTGTAAGCATCTTTAATTTTGTCATCCGAATAGCCTGAACAATCTAAATTCAATGACTTGTTAAACGCCTAACCACCTTTAAATAAACTTTAAGAAGCTAACAATGCATATAAATTCCCTATTTAAGTTTTCCAATTATATTTATAACTAGACACAAAAAATGAGAAATTAAATCAATTGAACAATTTGTTGAAAGCTTGCATCGAATTGAAAAAAACAAACAATGTGCGGTGTTTACATATGCATGATATGGTTATATTAGGAATATAGAATGTGATGTGACACAAAATAGGCAAACTTTTATACTTTTATATTCAATACTTATAACTAACAAAAAGGTCATATCTAAAAAGATTGGTAAATACTCACATGGATCGAGTAGTTCATGGCATTCAATGTTTAATTCTTAATTAGAGTTTTGGTAGGGTTGGTTAACCGTTCTAAAGTTTATATCTTATATATCTCATAAAAGACTAGGTTTGTTGTTTGATTATTATCAAGTTGTTTATACTTTTGAGTGTTATTCTTTATTGCAAAAGCAAAGTTGCGTGAAAAATTATATACTTCAAAAACATACAGGGTACCTAAAGACATGCATAATGCTTAAAATAAGATTTCAAGCTCGGTATCTCATATGTTCTTAAGAAACACTCCACGTTTAATATCCCAACATAATTAAGATGCATATATGCTAAGCTTTTGCAAAATAGTTTATTTTGATATCTCCATGTGTAATTGTTGTTGATCAACCATATATATTATCATCACTATAACTATTTCATATATACTATTCTTTCTATTTACATAAAGTATTCTTTCGATTTACATAAATGTGCAAGTTAAACGAAAGAATAAGTCACGTTGCTAGCTTTTTTTTGAATTGCAAAGCCAATTCTTTTAAAAACTACGTTTGTAGATCTAGGTGTTATAACATTGCTATGCATAACTCGTTTGACTGTGTTGAGGAGTTCCACAGCCTCGGGTGCAAGGTAAGCAAAAGTATCAAATGTGAAAGGAATAAAAACATGTTGATTTTCAATACGAGACGGCTTTCAAAGCAGCTTATCCTACTGTAAAACCTCGGCTACTAAAATCCACGAGAGGAGAAACCCCTGTTAGATCCACACATGCATGTTTCCCTCCAACTAATTCAAACACCAAAACGTGTCCCTGGTCTTGGTATGGATCTTCCATTCAAGTCGGTCAGTCAAAAAATTCACATGTACTTCTTTTTTTACGGAGATCTATGCACGCTTACAAACGTCAAAAGGATATCTTTCACCATATCGTATATTTGATTAACTAAAATGAAAGAAAATTATATGATACAGAAACTAACGTTATTTACGACTTTATTGGGTGAAAAACATTCAAAACATTAGGTCATGTACCTTGAACAAAAGGTTGATTGATCAATATATAAATAATTTGAGTAAGTCAATAAGTCATATGGTTGATGGAGTTGGTTTGATTATGACATGAAGTATCCAAAACATCGTTCTTTCAAAATTCTAACAGAACATGGCCCCTCCCAAATGCAACTAGTTTTCATTAATGAAAAGGCATTATTGTGATCTTGATGATTGTCTAAATCAACTTTTTGACGGAGAAGGACCCAAAAATTTTTAAAAGGTACTACGCAAATTTGTGTTTATGATTATAAGTACTTAAGTTGCATGCACGTATCAAAAAAAGACATATTTAAAAAGCAATTTACACTCATCTAAAATCGGGTGTGGCTCGTACCACACCTGACTTCCATGTGGGTCCATCCTTGACCCTCGAGCAAAATTCATTACATATAAGTCTAACTAACATCTTTAACAGTGTCATCTCGTTGTTTTCGATGACCCACTGTTATAACTACATGTAAGCCGCATTAAACGCTAGCTAACAAAGTCCCTTTAAAAGATGTAAAGTTCCATGATACCCAGAATAACAGAAGTGGGTAGGAAGATAAGGAATTGAAATCCCACAAATGAAAATAAAATCATAATTTAGTGATTAAATTGTACATGTTAACTAACTTTGATATATAAATTTTGGTTAAATATATGCTTCATGCAGTTATGACTCAAATGAGTTTTGGCAGACACCCTATCTATTCGATCATCATCAAAATATATATCAAATTTGGGCCTTAAATACTAATATGTGTAACTGGACTTGATGAAATATTGTGGCCCTCTTGAGATGCATGCGACATTTGGAGCTCCATAATGATAGGCGTTGACCTTATGGGCCGATACCATACCCATCTACAGTTGTCAAATATATACGTATCATGTATTTGTTGTTAGTATATTTGCCCATTTCACTTGTTTTTTACTTTCTTATGTTTGCCTCATTCGTATAAACTTTATTTTATATCTACCCTTGCTCAGACGTAACTTGTTAGTTTATAGATATTAACTATTAGCTATTTAGCTCATTGTTAAAAGATAATCGGCGATATAAGATGGAGATATATGTCAGGCTTGTTTCTTTTTTTTCCAGATTGAAATGGTGACTTTCTATTAATTGGGCCTTAATGGTATAGAGGCATTTTGCTTTCTCCCTATATGTACCATATAACGCGAAAAAACATATCATATGTGTGGCTCCACCACTATCTCCTCATTAAGACTCATTAACATAAAAAAAAACACCCCGTGGGGTCTTAGTGGGCACACTATGCTAAGTTTGAGTACAGGTCTTAGTGGTCGATTACATAATGGTTTTAATAAAAGTTCAAACCAAGGATCTTTTCTAGTATCAAAGCAAACTCAATATATGTGTGCGCATGAGCAGACGTGTACTCAAACTTAGCAAAATCTTGACAATATTGTATTTATGCAAAGCTTAAATGGTAACGAGCAACTAGCATTCGCATTTTGTGTAACTGCTTCTATTCAAAACGCTTCGTCGTGAAGCATTAGAATCTTTCTGCTATCGTTATGCTTATTAGATTACATATATACCCTCGATTTTATTTAATCAGATTCTATTTTAATGTGTATATGTCCTTTTACGTCATTTACGCGTTATAATTAGAGGTATAACTACGTTACCAAACGCTTTTATTAGGCAAACAACCAATGCCAAGAGCTACTAGCAACTGCTACGGCTTACTGCTTATTGCTACTGCTACGTCTCGCCAAACATACCCTTAGTTTCAGAAAGTTGAAGATATGATCTAGATAAAATTTCATACAAAACTTGTTGAAAATGGATTTTTCTGAGAAATTTGCAAAGAAAACTTCCTGAACGTTGGTTTTCACTCTTATAATGCTATATCATTAACAAATCTAATAACTTGTGGTCTATGTAAACAAGGGTTCACCTCTGTGAAATTATATCAAACATAAAATTCCTCACATTCTCCATATCAAAGGAGGTCACTTTACACACAATATTTACACTATCAACATTGTACCATAAAACATATTGGAAAATCTTGCTACCCCTGTGGTCTCCTCTTAACATAAATATTAAAAACCTAACCTGATTCAACCAATTAACTGAATCCGATTCATCTCTCGTTGTGTCTTCTTTCGAGAAAAAAACATTTCAAAATGCCAAACAACATAGATACTTCATCACTTTGCGCCTTTTTATCCCACTAGCATTCTCTTTCTTCCCATCTTTTGATGTATTCTTACTCAAAGATGCTGTTGTGATGCAAACACCATTTGAAGAGTTTTGGTTCTTATTTTCCACGGCATAGGTCTTTTGACCCAAAGGCTTGCAATCTTCATGATTTCTAAGCGACACTGTTATTAAATATCACAATAAGCACATAGCAGACATAATACTAATAGGGAGAACAAAACCAAATCAAAATGGCTAGAATGGTCAAATGAATCGGTTTACCCCAAGACGTTTTATTTTAGTTTCTTTTATATTCTTTACAGGATAAATATGTTAGATATGATTACAAAGACATTGTTATTTCAATAGTTAATTTGCTTGATAAAATTATTTACGAGGTTCTATGCATTAAATATACACTTTGAGCAACTTTTTGGACATATTTCTTTAAGTTACGAGTTGTAATTAAACGTGTTAAAATCACCATGTCTGGAAGAACATCATACCTAAAGTGGCAGGACGTATGATCACTTCTTTTGACTTTACAGGTGCAGAAAGATTGAATTTGACACTTGAATCTGTAATATCTTGATGTGTAACGTCTCCATCTAGTTCTTGTAACAGGGCCATAGAGTCAAAGTATTCATCTGATGTCATGCTTAAGCAACTTGAATTGGTGGAACTTGAAGAGCATGATACATGATCAACAAGATCATTTAGCTCAAAGTAGTCTCCCCTCAAAATACAATCCATTTCGGTGTCGTTTCCATGAAAAGGTTCTTGAGATGTCATGGTCATGAGTGACGGTCCGGTGTTGTTTCCCATTGTCTTTTCCTACAAAACATATAACAACCTCACATGAACACACTAGGCCGTGAAAAAAAATATATCAAAACACTAAAATATGTCGGATACTATTGCAAAAGATACATTATAGTAGTAATCTAGTTTTTAAGATAATAATTGAGCGGGTGTATGCAATAAAAACTGCATTTTGAGTGCCTTTGGATAGGTTTGACCCCTTGACTAGTTTATTTCACCTTTTTATTTATATTATAGTTTTTGATGTTATAGATGTATAATTGTATAACCGAAATCAACTATGCATAAAAGGACCAAATTTTAGATCTAACGGACACCAAGAGATGACATAAACTGACTCACCATAAGTTCCCTAGTAGAATCGTGTCCTCTACTATTCATGTTCGATACTGTTGTTGGCCCCAAGTTAATGGAGATTTTGACATCAATATTAGCGATGAAGTGCCCATAGGGTGATCTTTTACTGTCAGCCAAAAATACCCTGCATAGTGATCTATGATCCTGCATATCGTCCAATCAAACCTGTTAGTATGTTTGGCAGCGTATAAGTACATTTTGGTTATGAAAAACATCTAATGTATTCTGATAAATACAATTGTCAAACAAGTAGCAATTTATAAATGACAGGAACTTGTTGTCTTCATGTGACAAGGTGCTTGGATGCAATTTCTTTAACCAAGTAGAAATATATTTTCAAATTACAAAAGGTTATGAAATATAAATGTGTACATACTACATACCTTCTTCATATTATTGTTGCACTTATCGGTTATTTTGTACTCTTGCATCACCCAATCAGTTTTTCGTCCGTGTGGGACTCGCCCTTCATAATAATGAAGTGTAGTTCTATAACCAATGATGGCAGAGTTGGAGAATATCTCATGAGCCTCCCCTGTTTCCAACCAATATCCGCACTCTGCATCCTTATTTACCCCAGAGCACAAGTACCACAAATCAACTGCAACAAATATATTTCGCTTCGTAAGAACTAGTCAATCAAGGTGGTTTGAGGCTCATCTATCAGCCAACAGGTCGATTTGGGTCATACCATGTCTCAACTGGGTCAAAATGTCAAATAGATATTAAAAAAAGTGGTTATTGTGGAAGCACATTGAACGGGTCCAGGAGTTGAAAGTCACTCTAAAGGTATTTCAAAATGCATAAAACCTCCTAAATCTCACGACTGCTTTTGCGATAATATGGTTTTTTAAGCCATACTAAAAAGGTGAATTTGTAAAATTCAAGCAGGAAAAGATAAAGTCATAAAGAGTGTTAACAGGTCAGCCCACCCAACCTGACCCATTTTGACCATTCTAAAATTACCCAATTTGACTCGAACCTATTTCGACCGGTTACCAAACCCACATGACCGAATCAACGTATACACCTCAACTAGTTTCACAAGATTATTCTAAACGAAATTACAAATCAGTAACTATTCGTACAAGATCATCAATTGCTAAATGGATGATGGCAGAAAAGTTGAGCAACCTAATTGTATGCTTACAATTAGCTAAAGTATTGACACTAACCAGGTAGATCTGAAGGCTTATACTTGTATGGATTTACATCAGAAGTTACGTTCATCGGAAGAGGTTTTCCGCTCTTAAAGTTGAATAAGGACATAAAGATCCCCTCATCGGTCCAATATTCATTTTCGGCTGCAAGAGGGATGCATGTTGATGGACACATTGACAATATCTTGACTCAAAATATCGTTGCTACACGAAAGAACAGAATGTGTTAATTAGATAACAAATGGTAATAGATTCTTAAAATGTGCTTTCATGAACATAGAACCCAAAAATTAAAATCCAATGTACAAGAGTTATACCCATTTAACCGAATCAATAATCCTCACTTCGACCATAACAAAAGGTCGAAGGGGCTCTTTGGGATTGTTTCTTAAACTTGATTAATCTGCTTATTGCGCTATACAACACATAACAGTTTTAGAATAATTTATATACCTTCTCGAAAATGCTTATCTAATTATCGAGTATGAAATAAGCAGTTTTGAGAGGTGTTTATTCCAAAAACGCTAATCTGTTACTCGTATTTCAAATTCCATAAACAATCCTCATAAACAAACTATTACAACACTAAAAAGATCATGAAGCATATAATTCCATAAGGTATGTTGACTTTAACAGTTAAATTGACCAATTCACAAATAATGGTCAAAGTTATAACTACAATTTAAGTATTTAACATCCATCCACTTCATATGATCAGTTAAAAACAAGAACATCATGATCAAACTAAATTCATCCCATTATCAAAAGAATCTCAAAACGTTGCAAATAAATTTACAAACATGAAAAACAAACTCAGCAACTATATAATTCATTTACTCAACTCAATGAATTATTAACGGGTATACAAATGAGGTTTTTTCCTCTTAAGGTTACCCCGGAAGGGCGAGTCTTTGACTCAGATGTACGAGGCCTAAAAGGGTATCCGGTGATCGTTTCTGACTCTTCCCTGCCACTCTAAAAAGTGTAACTAATGAGGTTTGAACCATTGATCTCGATCTTGTGAGTAGCCAAACTGCCTTAACACTAGTGGTTTAAGTCAATCAATCTTCATTTATTACATTTCACAAACATTCAAACATATGATTATAAACACAAAAATTTGTATACACACAATCAAAGAAACATAGCATTTGTTTACAGAATTTTACAAGAATCAAGGATTATATGAAATACCTATATCACAGACTTGAAGTGCATGTGTGTGTTTTGCTTTTGCTTAGTCATGTGAACAAGAATGTGGGGTATTTTATAGGATGAATTATAACCATGGTTCATGTTTGGTTAATGAAGTGGTTTTGGGTGTTGGTGTATATGATCACTTAGTTAAGCTTACGTGGCGTGTTTTTATTGGTGTGATTATGTAAGTGGCAAGCTAGATTCAGTGTCTCAAACGACCGGTAACGTAGTACTTGATGACGTAAGCAATTTAACACGGCTTTCTAGGAAGCTTCTCCCTCCTTTTTTTCAAACAAGCTAAATTCCACTATTCCGTACGTTCGAAATGTTGTATTCTTTAGCTACTTTTTTATTATAAATAAAAAAACCCACTCTCTAGTGGTTTTAGGGATACTTTGTCCTCCTTTTTTTCTTATTTTGTCGTTTAGCTGTCTTTACTATTTTTTATTTTTTTTTTTAATAAATAGAAATAAGTGTGTGTGTATAATAATGTATTGTACATGTATAATATTTTGTATACTTTTGTTTAATAATGTTTTGTATATGTATAGTTATTTTGTTTGTATAATAGCACGTTAAATATTACCACATTAAATAACGCTAACAACAATTATTATTAAATTAAACGCCAACGTTAACATATTATTTAAATACAACAACATCTACGCACATATGAAGATTATTCATCTCGCTTTAAAAGATCATGGAGCCTTGCACCCGACCACAAGCGTGATCCTCAGGATTCCTTGCCAATTCTAACCCATCTCCAACGTCTTTATCCTTCTTCAACAGCTTGTTCTCATTATCTTTAGCAACGCAGTTGAGCTCTGCGCTGAAGATGAGGCTCGACTAAAGTACCGTCTTTCAAATTCATCTTTCCAATCAAGTATCGACACCCATAGTCATCTCAGACTGGCTGTTACATGTTAAGAAAATAATAAGAAATGTATTTTTAACAAACAAATTATTTACATAAAACCCCTAAGCAAACGTATGATTATTTACCACTTAAAGAGGACATGCATAAAATACGGTCGGCCCCACTACCTTCTTCGTGGATTTCCGTTCTATAATAAATCCTCTATTACATCGACACCGAAAAGGATTTTGGCCCACCTTTGACAAAAGAATTTGCATAAATCAATAATCAATCATTTACAACATAAAACACGTATCATTTACAATGTTATTATTAATTTAAATATAAACAGTAATCAATCTTTTACAACATAAATCAAGAATCAATCACTATGTTTACAATATAAATCATTAATCAATTATTTACAACATAAATCAAGAATCAATCACTATGTTTATAATTATTTACAACATGAGTCATTAATCATTTACAATGTTTTGTATATATATATTATTTACTAATTTGGTAGTCGATGCCTATATCATGATTCCCACTGGATGCGCCGATCTCCTCCTCCATTGCGGTGGAGATGCGGAAGTGGCGTAACAATGTAATGACCTACTTCATCCCCCACACGGGCTATCACAAGGGGATCAGTTCTTTGTGAGAAGTCCTGGACCACCGAGAAGCGAAAACACATATTCCAACCCCGCTAAGATATAAATGCACCGTAGTCTAATCAGCCTACAATAACCAACCCCGTGTCCGGCATTTCCATGTAGCGATCATTCGTGTGCATTTCCATGTCCAATCCAGTCTATTGTACCGGCAATAAGATCGTTAAACCCAACTTGCCCCCACAAACCCATGTAAACTCGCCAATGTAGGTCCATCTGTTACAATAACATTCTCTAACTTGGCCACAAATGTTGTTGTTCCCAAACACCATGGGCAACGCACGGAAACCCACAATTTTCGTCACCCACCACATTATATATACTGATTATGTATGGATGCCAAAGGACTGTAAGCATACCCATAAGCATTTCGCTTTTTGCATCTCCATCGTACAACCTCGGTGGTCTTATTTTTTGGTTGATCACTAGGACCCGTGAAAGAACTATGTCGGGCAAGTTCTTTGTTGAAGTTCGGGACTTGTGTAGATCTTGTAGCGGTGCTTCTTCGGTGATCTACGGTTGGAACTTCATTCAAGTCCGGGTCTTCATTCAAGTCCGGACTTGTGTAGCTTGCCCATTTTGTCCTTTGGGCTCTGACGTCCACGCAGTATTTTTCTCAATAACAGGTTCCCGTGTGTCATCGATGCAGTTGGTATATCGATCTCAACTTCGTTATCATATTTTTCTTGATAAACGACGATGCTTTGGTAAAAACATTCTTGAATTGCCGAATGTCATCTCTAAACGAAGTATCATGATGATGATGATGATGATCATCATCATCATCATCATCACTGGCAATTTAAACATGGTGGTATTGTACTGGAGTCCTTCAGCATGATTTCAGGGAACGTACGCCATAGAGCATACGAAGTGGGGTGAACAAAAAATAGCTCCTCAAGCTCATTCACCCTCGGGTAATATGCATACCCGAATCCGCCGATGCAGAGTAAAGGACTTGAATTTGAGTTCTATCACCTACTCGCTCCGAACTTATCAAGTAAGTTATATATAGTTCTAACGCTAGACACGTTATCCGGATTACGATCCCTATTGTCGAAAGTATATTACGTGGTCGTACGCTATACTCTGACAATTCTTTGACCAAACTCAACTCATCATCTTTTAATCGCATTGCATATGGCACACCATGAAACGACTCTAGCAACTCATGATTATGGCTATCACACTTCACCCTCAAAATCCAATTATATCGTGTTGGTCTATATTTCGCAACTAATCGGAATGGACAATTGCTTTTTGTTTTGTTTTCCGCTTTCCACTACCGTGATATTCATAAATCCCGCCTTTGTACACCTATAATTAATTTCGCATCCACCATTTTCTGATTTGGTTCTCTTTTTAACAATGACAAAACCGAGCCCCGAGGCTATATTTTGCACCCACTCAGTTACTTCCTCATGAGAACGGAAATGGTTATCTCTTTTTCTCTCTCTAATTTAGATCTATGGTACGTTTGGGTTTTTTGGTTCTTTCTCGCTGATTATATGATGTTTATCTCATGTTTATGTGATTATATGATGTTTATTTGATGTTTATGTTGGTAAAATTAAAAAACGCCTAATTTTTTTTAGGGTTTGGGTCTTTTGGTTCTGTGATGGTGATTATGTGATGTTTGTGTGATTTTTATGTGTTTTCTGGGTTTAATTTAATAGATCTGCCTGAAAATTAAAAAACGCCTAATTTTTTTTAGGGTTTGGGTCTTTTGGTTATGTGATGGTGATTATGTGATGTTTGTGTGATTTTTATGTGTTTTCTAGGTTTAATTTAATAGATCTGCCTGAATATTAAAAAACACCTAATTTTTTTTAGGGTTTGGTTCTTTTGGTTCTGTGATGGTGATTATGTGATGTTTGTGTGATTTTTATGTGTTTTATGGGTTTAATTTAACAGACTCAGGTAAAAAGCAGCTACAAACCGCTTATGTGAGTGGGTGATTATGTGATGTTTATGTGATTTGGGGTTTAATTTAACAAACCCTATGGTAAAAGCGTTACAAACCGCTATGTGAGTGGGTGATTATGTGATGTTATGTGAAACCGAGTTGTGTGGGTGCAAACGGGTAGGTTAACACCTTGATCTGCCACTATTGAGTGGTATGAATACCGCCGCTCGCCTACCCCACCATTGTGCTCTGTGGTTTCTTGGGAAACCGCTTATGTGCTTATGATAAAAATGTGCTTATGTGCTTATTGAAACGCACTCGAGTTGTGTGGGTGCAAAAGGGTAGGTTAACACCTTGATCTGCCACCATTGAGTGGTATGAATACCTGCTTTGGCCTACCCCAGTCCACGTGCTCGTGGTGTTTCTTGCAACGCTTATTGCACACAGTGCTCAGATTAGACCCCGTTCCAATAGTACTTTACGGGTTGGGTTATATTGACTGTGGCTATTATTTTAGATTAACCCTCTCTATTATTTAGAGGGTTTGGAGATGAAATTGCTTATGAATCTAAAAATAACAAACTGCTTATATGCTTGATAAGCAGTTTGTTATTTTAAGCTGATTTGAAAATTGTTTTTTTTGTTAGCCTCGCTTTTTTATAAAGATAACGTCACTTACGTGAATTGGACTAGATGCGTAGTATACTTTGCCCATAGGGACTAGTATCGTTTAAGTGGCAAATTTAGAGCCTATAAATACCCCTCATGACTCTCCATGAGGGGTGAGGTGAATCATTAGGTGTGTGTTTATTTTGTTCTTATCAATAAAGTTATCCATTGTTTCTCCTCCCTCTCTCTAGTTTCTCTCTCTAAAAAGGATGAAGATCTTCATCTTCTTCCACCAACCTAGACCTCCAAACCACATAAATCTTATACTTTTTCGATCCTAACAATTGGTATAACGAGCCATGGTTATCTTGTGTTGATTTATGTTGGTTTTTTTATACATGTTTCTGACTATTTTTGGTATTTTTTGATGCTCGGAAAAAAAAATTCCGTTTATTCTGTAGGTAAACAGTCTGAACATTATTTTGTGTATCCTTGGTCAAAAAGTCTGGTCCTTTCATGTCAAGATATCTGTTTTGTCTTATGGTCCAAACAACTTTGGTCTCATCTTTTCATGACTTTTTTGTACCAAATATCTGTGAAACAAATGTGGTCAACCGTCATCTTCATGGTCAAACTGGCACAGTTTTATGCTTTTCTGGGTATTTTATGAAGATGGTCGGATTTTTCAGTCTGAAAACTCGTCGGAAAAAGTGGTCAAAGGGTCAAAACCCTAAACTTACGCATAAGGGGAATCTACAAAGGTGTTACGCGTAGCTATGAAGTTACGCGTATGAAAAGTTACGCATATGTCTTTATGCATAAGCATATGCTTACGCATAAACTATACTTGGTTTACGCATAAGTCATGGTGTTTACGCGTAAGATATAAACTGTTTTACGCATAAGGATTTGAAGAGAAAAAGAAAGTTACGCGTAAAAAATGACCTTGACCACATCGACCACAAAGACCAGATACCATTTACCATTATACACGACTTCAGTTCCATCATCCCATCATCAGTCCGTATCTACCAAAACCAAATCCAATTATTCAACCTACATCTAGACTCACCAATTAACCCTCACATATCACTCCCCAACTCTCAAACTTCAAAGAAAAATAGTAAAAACAATCTCAGATTCGGATTCTATTTTTTGTAATCTTTTATTTCAAATGAATCCTCATCATCATTGATCAATATTTCTGTCACTATCCGAATTAAAAGACAAGAATATAACAACTATGTTATCTCTTATCTTTAAAGATCGTTCAGGACTCAAATCAAAGATTGAAACCTTACCCGAGACCCTTCATAAAGGATCTTAAAGTTCTTCACACTTCTTGATTCGGACTTGTGCTATAATATATTATCAAGGTTCGGCATGGTTTGTAAATTGTGTTGATTCGGATGTGATTTTGCCGTGAGATAAACGAATGAGATTCGTTTGTTTTGATGTGAGTGTTGAATTGATGAAGAGGAGATTTGAATCTGTGATAGAAATTTTTTGGTGTGAGGATATGTTGGAGCAGGTAGGCGTACCTTTTTGAGAGTGAGATTAGGTTTAGGTCAAATGAGAGTATTTTTTTTATAACACAACTGGTTGTGTGTGGTGGATCGGTTATAAATATTTCTGGAACTGGATCGTGTGTCTAATATATTCGATAATGGGCTTTGTGAATTATTTGTGTTCGGGCTTTGAATATTTAGACTGGGCTGAATTGGATAGTAAAAGTGGTGGTATCCGAATATTTCTTCACAAAAATTGAGGATACACATTTTTAAAAGTGGTATTATTTTGGTATGGTATATTTTCACAGAGGGATACATTATTCACGGCTTGCACGAAGATTTAAAAAATGACTACGGAGTTTTAGTACGGTATTATTGACGAGGAACTGACATGACATTTCACTGGTGGACTTCTTTATCTTTGAGACGATGGTTGGTTGGATGCATGTCTCAAGATAACTTGTTGGAGCACATTATGAAATTTGAAAATCTGGTTATAACTGGTAAGGAGTTACGTTGTAGTGCTCACGGTGTGTAACCATCACTTTAAGGAGTTACGTTGTTGTGCTCAGTGTCACACGAAGTTGTGGATTGTTCAATAATTTAGAACAAGCAAAGAAGTCACAAGTTGGGATGCTTACTTCCTTTTCAAGTTAGTCGTACCGGGCTATCTCCATATGTTGTCATTACAATTAGCTGGTGAATTCAAAGGAGGTTCGTTTTAAGGTTGGTTAGAGAAAATTATTGAGAGTATTTTTGCAACATATTCTCACGGAAATTTGATCAAACTATGATGTTTGAAAATTGCATCAAGAAGGTAATACGGTATGTACGCAAATATTATGATGATTCCGATAGCTCCAAACCATCGAGGGAGAAGTTGGTATCTCATCTTCCGTGATTGGATTACTTAAGGGATTTTTGCTTAAGACCTAAGAAGGAGAAGTAGTGTGGTGTACATCATGGCTTTTACCAACTTGGATGCAATACTAAGTGAGTTATGTTGTTATGATGTTCCCGAAACGACAACCATTGTGCTTCAAGAGTTTACTTTCTCCGCTAGTTCAAGATTAAAGACGATGTTGGAAGAGTGTTGTCGGTTCGTGGAGGGAGCATAGAAAGAAAAAGGCTCACTAGTTAGGAGGGAGTAATAACCTAACTAGACTGTTACAGTTGAAGTTCAGAGCTACAAGAAGATCATTTGCCGAGGTCATCGGGAACTTCAAGTTTGCCTCAAGATTCAGACTACGTGAGACTCTGCACTTCAAGAAAGTCAACATTGTTCATTACTATTGTAATTTACTTTGTTTTGTATTTATAGGTCTCATTGTAACCATTTACGTGTGACGCTATCTTGGAGGGAGATTGTTAGCCTCGCTTTTTTATAAAGATAACGTCACCTACGTGAATTGGACTAGATGCGTAGTATACTTTGCCCATAGGGACTAGTATCGTTTAAGTGGCAAAGTTAGAGCCTATAAATACCCCTCATGACTCTCCATGAGGGGTGAGGTGAATCATTAGGTGTGTGTTTATTTTGTTCTTATCAATAAAGTTATCCATTGTTTTCTCCTCCCTCTCTAGTTTCTCTCTCTAAAAAGGATGAAGATCTTCATCTTCTTCCACCAACCTAAACCTCAAAACCACATAAATCTTATACTTTTTCGGTCCTAACATTTAAAAACTGGATAAGGCAATGATGATTTAAAAAAAACATGATTTTGGCTTGGCGTTTCCGAATGGACGGCAAAAAAAAATTTATTTTGCAACCTTTGATGTTGCAGCCTTATATGATAATATGTGAAACTTAATCTGAGCCTAATGTTATCTCTATTATTAATGTGTAAAATTGTCATTACCTCTGGTGATTGAGACATATCGGCAGCCTAAGATATTTGTTGTTTCTTTGTGGTTTGTTACTTATGCGGCCACTTGCGGCTTGTGTTTCACTTGGCTTGTGTTATAACCCAACCCTAGGTACTAGAGAGGGTTAATCTAAAAAACCTGGCACCGTCAATATAACCCAACCCTATCTGTAACTTGTTGTAACTTGTGGAATCTTCACTTGTTGTAACTTGGTGAATCTGCTTGTGGTAACTTGGGGGTACTTTGAAAAACCCTTTGTTTGTGGTGAGAGTAACTTTGTGAATCTGCTTGTGGTAACTTGGGGGTAGTTTTTGTGCTTTGTTTGTGGTGAGAGATACTTTGTGAATCTGATTGTGGTAACTTGGGGTACTTGTTTTGCTTTGTTTGTGGTGAGAGTTGGTTTGTGAATCTTCTTGTGGTAACTTTGGGGTAGTATTTTAGCTTTGTTTGTGGTGAGAGATACTTGGTGATAGTTGCTTTGTTTGTGGTAATTTGTGAATGTTTGTGAATCTGCTTGTGGTAACTTTGGGGTAGTATTTTAGCTTTGTTTGTGGTGAGAGATACTTGGTGATAGTTGCTTTGTTTGTGGTAATTTATGAATGTTTGTGAATCTGCTTGTGGTAACTTTGGGGTAGTATTTTAGCTTTGTTTGTGGTGAGAGATACTTGGTGATAGTTGCTTTGTTTGTGGTAATTTGTGAATGTGATACTGCCTTGTGGTGATGAGGTTGAATATAACACGGGAGGTTTCACTACCTACCACTTTGAGATTCTTCACTTGTGAGTTCTTGCAGTTTGGGAATCTTACTTTTGCTTTTGGTACTTGGGCAATCTGGTATTGTGCAATCTGATCTGTGCACTTGGACAAAAAAATTTCAAAAAAGGCGACGACGATTGGTTTTATAACCGAAAGGATGGCAAAGTGATATTTTTATCACTTTGCAACCTTCATATCCGAGCCTAACACTTTTCTATCAATTGTGCAAATGGTTTTCTAAATCGGCGATGATGATTACGTGTTAATCTGAGCCTTTGTGCAATCTGCTTGTTTGCTTATGCACTTGGAAAAAAAATATAACTTGGACTGCTTGTGTGCTAATGCAATCTGCTTGTGTGCTTATGCACTTGGACAAAAAAAAACTTGGCGATGATGATTACTCTAATGTCGGGCAGCCCTGTAATCTGCTTGTGCTAATGCACTTGGACAAAAACTTGGGAGTGCTTGAGTGCAATCGCTTGTGTGCTTATGCACTTGGACAAAAAACTTGGACATTGGCGATGATGATTACTCTAATATGAGCCTGTGTGCAATCTGCTAGTTTGCTAATGCACTTGGACAAAAAAAAAAACTTGGGAGTGCTTGTATGCAATGCTGCTTGTGTGCTTATGCACTTGGACAAAAAAATACTTTGGGACAAAAAAAATTTTGTGCAATCCTTGGGACACAAAAAAAACAGCAAACAGACACAAAAAAAAAATAAATAAAATAAAATAAGGGGACAAAATCTGCAAACAGTAGAAAAGTACCCCTCCCACTAGGGAGGGTTTGCAGTCCAAGGGGATAGACCCCGTTCTAATAGTACAACCCTAAAAAAAACTAGTTAAGTATAGTAATCTAGTTTTAATTGTTTACTTGATATGTTACTTAAACTCTAAGTTAATATGTTCAACTTGTTAACATCAACTTAATTAGATTTATTACCATGACATGTTACGTGTTTATAAAAAATAACATGAAGGCGTGATCATTGACAAAGGAAGAGGATTTGTACACTATTTTTTTTAATTTGCATACATTACTGTACACATATTTAAAGCAGTATATAATATGATACAACTGTCTAATGCAAAGAATTGGAGTGTTTCAATCAAAACTAAAAGTGTGCAAATCAATTCTAATATTAAAATAATCAAAGATGTATACGTATTTTGGTAGGACCAAAAAGCTAGAGTAAAATGTAGAGTAAAAGCTATAAATTTATGTAATAATAGTTATAACTCATTATGTTTTCTTTGCTTTAAAATTGCTCATTATACACAACTTTTAAAGGTAATTTGATAATTTTATTCATCTTTCTCTTCTACATCGCAACTCCGGGCAAGCACAACGAATTCCGGCCAAAATGTCAATTTCCGGCCAAAAACATAAACACATAAAACTAAATTGAATTATTTGAGATGAAAAAAGGGTTATGCCAGAGAAGATGAAGAAAGGATATTTAAGTCTTTGTATGAAAGAGAAAAATTTAGTTAAGCATTATGACAAGTGACATCAAACATTATTAAATAAAATGAGTATAAAATAGTAGATGAAGCAAAATGTGTTATAATTAATAGTAAATAAAGTATTTGTAGTTTTTACCTTAGAAAATATATTCGTTTAGCATACAAAAATTATTTAACATCAGATAAACAAACATATACACAAGTTTTGACGTTGGGGCTAGCTCTTCTACACAATTGATATATATGGTTAAAAGTTAAAGTGAAAATATAGGAGGCCATCTATATATTGTGTTTTTAAACATATAGAATGCCATCTATGTATTTAACACAAAACGTGTCATTCGTATTGTTTCTATAAGTTAGAGTGTTGGATATTGGTTTTCACTTACACATCAAACCATAACACAAAGTGGGCGTATAAGTGGAATTCTAGAGAGAGAAAGTTAGAGGTTTAGGGAACTTAGTGAGAGAAAGTGAAAGATATTATTATGAGCTCCAACTCTCTACCTTGGGAGGTAGAGAGTATTTATAGTCTTACATAAAACGCCACACAACTGGCTGTGGATCAGGCATACAATGGGTAAAGACCCGTCCGTCCTCCACGGTGTTACTAAACTAAATACTACTTAACTAAATATGACTATGACTACGAGCTTTCTAACAATTACATATACTTGAGGTGACCGACTCTTTAATACCGGGAATTTCTGATTCCTAACAATCTCCCCCTAAGGGAGGTCACCTCAAACATATACTAAAATGACATTGAATACAATCAGATATTACATTAACAATTGATCTTGCATTCTAGATGTAGTACTTTGCTCAAGGCTCGTAGTCATTGATTCCACTCATTGCATGTTTGGTTAATCCAAGTGGAGGTCTTTATCGATCCACGGATAATAATGTTGAGCGACTTTTGAGATCATCACTAATAGAAAATCTCTCGATACATCCATTGTGGTGTTGGTATTATGTGATGATGTGACTTTCGGACCGACATGCTCACATTCTGGATCATGATATCTTCTCATCAAAGTAGCGGAAGCTTTCGTTGATTCATGATATTGGCGCAGCCAGAAAGAAGCATGGAGTGAAAATATCCGAGTCATTGATGCACTAATCATGATTTCTTTTGAGATGAATGTGTTAGGTGAGCATGCGTCTATGGATTGACCGCTTCATTCGATCACCGCGAACGTCGGGTGTACCAAGCATAAGACAGCTTAGCAATAAAGCGCACGAAAGTGTCTTTGATCACTTTCGATGAATTGAGGTACACGGCCCACGGTTCCTCGTTGATCGATAAGTAACCGCTCTTGTGTGATCGTATAATTCAAGAATTTCCTTGATGTGGTTTTCGTAATGCTCTAGCCGTTCTCAAACCGAACGTCTCAAAGATGACAACACGGAGTGAGTGAACCGGTAATTTACGTCCACCGATTGATGAAAAGAGATTTGAAAAACAATCGTGTATTGCTCAATAGAAATTGTTTTGCAATATAACGAAGGTTTTAATGAAAATCAATTATCAATCATAAAACACCTTTTGATTTGAAAATTAGTACACGGTCGACGTGCTAATGAAAAGAGTTTTAAAGCACAAAGACCGGTTTTTCAAAGGTATCCGTCAATCCATAACCCGAACCAGGATTGATTCAAAAGATTGAATCGCCCCATTGTTTCGTTCGGTTGTCACATGGTTGATCAGTATAATAGATCTCACATGCCACCTACCAGGAGCTTGTTAGATGTTGGCTTCAGAAGGCTTTCCATCTTCATTGTGAGTATGTTTGCATATCACTCAGATGTTCTGGCAATACCACAAGGATAATGCGTAGGACTCAAGATATAATTTCTCTTTCCACATTGTGTGAAACAGAGAGTCTTCATTGAAAGTGTCCTAATGAGATTTATTGATGATCTCGTGGCACTAGACTCAAGTTGTGCATATTTGGATCCTATATCGGAGACTAGGGAGAGGGTCTCCTCCTTCAATATCAACAATCTCTAAGAGAAAGTTGATAGATAATTTCGGTTCCCCGTGAGAATGAAACAAGCCCTTTTAAGAGGAACTTGAGTGGTTTGGGAAGTTTAGTGCAGTGTGTCACTGGGTCCATGACGTCTTGTCTTCAATACCGGCGTTACCTTAGTAACCACCAGGAGCATATGAATTGAACCCGGTTTCTGCCCTAAGGTTGAATTATTGGAGGGCTATTTCTTTTCACCCTTTCACATTCAATTCTTTTTCATTCTTCAACCCCTTCAAGGCTTACCGATACTTCATAGCTAGAACCTTGTTGGGTTTATTCCAAGATTACTAGCTCTCTCACCCCGCACTCTTCCCATTTCTCATTTTTCTCCTTTTTTCATCATACCTAAGAACTCTACACTATCTAGTGGATTATCCATGGGTAGATCCCTCCGTTCTCAAGGATCATGGGAACACATACCTAACCTTATCGTCCTTATATCACCATACATAATGTAAAGTTGGTCGGTCTTTTGGTATTGTTCATCTGCCATAGGAACCAATTGAAAATCATTTGAAAATCAATCCGGATACTTATGATATTTTATCAAAGCATTTTGTACCTGAATTGTTTTGATATTTTTAGAATAAGTGCGCCCCCTCAACATGTGAATCAAGTATTTGAAATAGTTTTCCACACGGAGGCAAGAGAAAGAATTAACTTCTTTGATTACCATTTTAAAAAATATCAACATCACTTTCCTAATCGAATCAAGTAGATAAAGCATTTTGGGGAAGGATGAGGTTTTCATGATTTTGCTCCCCCTCAATATGTGCCTCGAGATTTGAAAAGATTTTTTCACATACTAGAGGAACCTCTGCACTTGAGATAAGTTATCACGTTTCAAATCATAGGTTTAAGATAGATGCTCCCCTCAACATGTGCATGGAAAATTTGAAATCGTTTGTCACATGTGGGAAGGAGAGCTTGTACATCCTTATAAAACCATTTACCGAATTATCAGTTTAAATCCAATTTAAATCACACATTCTCCCCGATCACAATTATCAAATCATTTGAGATTTGTGATCTCTTATAGATTTAAATTGATTTTGAAAGCTTTTAAGGAGAATTGTGACTTGATTATGAAAGCGTTTTAACTGATAATGATCGGATTTTAAGACTTTAAACTCCATTGATAAAACATGCTGAATATCTTTTGAAAACAATTGAATGCCAAATAACCTTTTAATTTAATTGAAATCATTCTCCCCTCAATCAATGACATAGGTTGTTGATTGAGAGATTGATATTTTGACAAATAAGTCCGGATGATTATCAAAAATAGAGACTGAGTTATTTTTCAAAGCGCATTAGTTTTCAAGAGATAAATGTTTAAAGAATCCGAGCATGGAATTTTGAAAACATGATAAAGTATGGCTCTGTTCTTTCTTTGAAAAGCGGGTTACTGCCTGAAATGACAATAAACCATTTTTTTTCTCTTTCTCCCAAAATAATTTTTGATTTTTGATATTTTGATTTTTTATATATAAAATTCTAACAACATCTAAAGTCCCGTGTCATTCTTTGAATGACAACATCAAGACCGTAGATATTATCGAATCGAGAGAAACATGACAAAAAGACAATATTTTTTGAAGATTTTTCTAATTTTTCAAATTTTTATGGATTTTGAAAGTTTTATATTTTTCTATTTGATTTTTTTGAAGGTTTTATAATTTTGTATTTTGTTTTTCAAATAAATATTTACAAGAGATAAATTAGTTTAAGAGGATGATGAAATGAGTACCGAGATAAAGATATCGCTCAAAGACGTTGTAGAAGAAAGGAATCAACATCTCTTAAACTTTCGCCACCAAAGCATTCGAGGGTTCTAAGAAAATCGTGCTGACATGAGCCTTCTCAATTTGAATCTTTGGTAGCTTCCCCCCAAACCGACAAACATCGAATAAAGACCATTTACCTAAGAAGTAGAGTTGAATACAAAGCGGTCTCATTGATTGAAGCTCAACACCTCAAGAACACGAGAACACCGGTAACAAGTTGAAACATTGATCGCTCCTGGTTATCAAATCCAGGATTAACGACACGACCGATCACATGAACTCATTGCATCCTCGATGTACACCTTACTCTTCGAGATTGACCAATTGTCTATTTAGGGGAACAATATATCAACATCTTCATTTTACCAAGTGCATTCCGGTTATATAACATATAACCAATCAGGACATAATGTACACATGTACCCAACAAGAGTAGAGACGATGACATCCATGTAACATGTGGAGTCACTAATCATCTCTTGGATGTCAACTCGAAATAACTGAATTAGCTCGATCAAGTGAACATGTTGTGCATATAACCGAAGGCACTTTATCATAAACCGTATATAAGATGTCGATAGAAGATCATCTCACGCTTCCAAATATTCTTCTCACATTTCTTCCAACCCAACGAAGTAACATAATATATCCATAAACTTGAAATCTTGTGAGAAGAACTCAAATAGCCCAAATGAATTCTGTGAGAATCAATCTACATAAACTCTCTCTCTCTGACTATCTTTATCAACCCATATGTAGACAATTTGAAGTGACCCCTGTTGAAGAAAAACCCAATATACCAAACTTGAAACTGAAGTCGAATTCCCCAAGATTTGTGTCTTAAGCTTGCACTTAAAGATGGAAGAACGGTGTCAAGAATCTATGCTTCAAGCAAATCTCTAAGTACTCACACTCAAACAAGGTATGAGACATTAACACCTCTTGATATTATCCACATCGTCATCCGCATGTGACACTGAGTAAAACAACGTAACTCCTAATAGTGATAGTTAACTGTGTCTTCAACCATCCAATTCGAGCTGGTAACTAGATAAACCAAGCCTTCAACTCAAATTCTTAAGCCCGAGCAAGTTATCAAATAAGAACACGCCTTTGTAAGGTCAACTTCAATCTCAAATAAGTGATAAATGATTAACTCTGAAGTAATCAACTTGTGTCAAATGCCCAACATGTGAATAAACATACAACCGGATGTACATTCACCCACTGAATGAAACGGAACAAATGATGCCTCAACATCAATGTATTCTTCCTAAAAGTATTCATGTAGAGACTGAGGATACACCAATAACCGGCCCGGATGAGGTAGACATTTTCCTTGAAGTTCATGTGGTTGATTTATAGCATGCACGGTGTGAGGAACAATAATCCATGAAGATTTGGCAAAGGAATACCAAAGAGTGGATCATTATTCATGAACAATAATCCGTGAAGATTTGGCAAAGGAATACCAAAAAGCGGATCATTATTCATGAGTGCAACTGCAATATTATGATAATCATTATCAACGCCTTGAGGAATAACCGGAGATAGGGCTTTTTGAGTAGCCTGAGTTGTACTTCTTTGATGATCATCAAACATATCTTGAACTCATGAATCACATATTCTTTGATGATCATCAAATATTCGCTAGCGGTTGTAAATACTCATCAAACATATCTTGAACCAATGAATCCCATTTATCCTTAGTGAGTGAAACATTAGGCGTTGGAGGAGAGTCATCAAACTTAAGTCGTATAACCATTATTCCATCATCATTTAGTATATTCACTCTTCTCCCCCTCAAAAATTGCATCCGAAGTTGCCATTTTTGATTTAGCAAGTGAATAAGAATATACATTAATGAATGTAGATCCACTTGATGCCTGAATGAGCATGGGAGAAACATGAAGCTTGTTGATGAAGAATGTCGATGAGAATGGTCATAAACATTAAGATTTCTCTTCTTCGAGAAGATAAAGCGCGACCAAGCGCATAACTTTTCTTTCTTTGAGGAACGGGGCCTGAAGTGTTATCTACAGACGCCATAATGATGAAGTACGAGGCCCGAATCGAGTGAACAGACGTCATTGTTTAGAGCCCAGTTATATGTTTAGAGCCGCTCGAATCCAAATACCAAGGGACGACTGTAATGACTGCTTTGGACAAAGACGAAGATAGAGAATTGGAAACATTGGATCCCCACGGCTCGGTATGGGGTCCTTTTGGTTAGCACAAACAATCTTTGAATCACCAGAAACCCTAGGTGCAATGTCATTGTCACTAGGAGCTGAACTAGTAGAAGCATCAGACTTAGTCGAGGGACATTTTGTGCTTAATGGGATTATTCTACCAGTTGTCTTCCAAACCTTAACGAGTGCACTACTCTAGGCATAGTGGGTCTAGTTAGGGGCAAGGTTTGCCATTCGTGAATATTCGACTGTTGGCTTCCATCAATTCCTACATTGGTAAACACATTCCCCTGTAGGTTTCAGATTGCTTAATCTCTTTCGCTCTCCAAACTTTCTTAACTGAGTTATGAATCTTAGACCTCAGAAATAACACATCACATTTATCATGATTACCAGAAATTAAACATTTTTTGCATGTTTTGCAGACAAGATAAGGCCTCGAATTAATTTTAGTAAGCTTGGAGCTAATACTAGAACTAACACGATTCTTTTGTTCAAATCAAACTTCTTGTCCCTATGGTGTTCTTTCACTTCCTTATCATGAACACTTTTAGTTTGCATAATCCTATCATTCTTTGCATAGCTTCTAGGTTTTGACCCGCTAACTTTAGTGTCAATCTTAACATCTGTAGAAGTAATGATGGGAACATTACTTGGCTTCACTACTTTCGCAGATTCCCTGGTCTAGAAGTGCTGGGATCTGAAATTCTAGGAGGCACATCATGTGTTGCTTGCTTGAATTTAGATATGGAACAAGGCATATCAAGAGTCACATGCTTGGCTTTAGGCATAGAACGGATTTCCTGTTTGGCACTAGGCATAGAACAAGGCTTCACAGCTTTGCCTTTTCACCTAAGGGTTTTGGACATGTTGCAATTACACATTCAAGCAGCTCTTGAGATCGTTTGGCCTCGAGGCAAGCAAACCTAATTTCACTATCAAGAGGTTTGTTAATGAAATCCTCTTCGACAATCTCACTGAGACATTCTAGACTATCCTTAAGGTGAGCAAGAGTCATGAAAAGCATGTTCATTATTCCTAAGATGAGGAGGAATATATTTAAGCTGTCATGTATTTGTCTATGGGTGACTTTGAGACAACATTCTTATTGAAAACAAGTGTCAGCTTCCCATTTCCCGACTTTTCAGATTCTCAATTTCCTTTTGTAAAGACATTATTTTTTCATTGTTTTGGTCACGGGTGACTTTTATTGAATCATATAACTCTTTAAAGTGTCGTTTAACTTTCTCATTTTCTTCTAGAAAACTCTTGCTTTTCCTTTTGTAAGGCATTAACTAAGTTTTGAAGATGAAAAGTTTGAGAGTAATGAGAATCTAAAGGAGGAGGCATTTGGGATCCAGCCACATTGTTCTTTTCACCCTTCAATTGAGAGATTTGGGCTTTCAACTTTTGGATCGTGTTACAATGAGCTCGAATCTGTTCATCACGCTGCTAATTTCAAAAATCGCATCAAATTCAGAGCATCCAAGGATGTCTTGAAATTTGAGGTTTTAACATTTTCTTTTAGATGTTGATATTTTAATTGCAAAGCAAGATGCTCAACTTCCAATTTAAAAACTGTTTCACCAAAGTTATCATGATCATCCCTGTTCAATTTTCTCATGCAATTTAGAATTAGTTTTTTCAAGCTCAATGACACGATCATGGGAGACTTTCGGAGCAACAGATAATTCATGAAATTGAGAAGCATTAATGGAACATTGTGAAAGTTGTAAAACACATCTTGAGTAATACATTCTAAATAAGATTCTCATTCAAGGTATGCAAGTTCTTCCTCTCAATCTCATTATATTTTAATTCTCGCCCATAGTCACTAACCTCAACTATCATTGCATCAAATTCCTTTTCCATTTCTTTAATATCTGATTTTATCCCCTTTTTAAGACTCTCAAAATGATCTTTTAGTTGTTTAAAGAAAGGCATGACCTCAGCTAGATAGCATTCTTTTGTTTGCTCAAAACCCTTTCCCCTTCAGCTATCCCAAGGTGTGATCCTTTTCTTACAAGTTTTCTCAAAATCGCTAAATAGTTGAAGAATAACATATTGACTGATTAAGGTTTTTGCTCTTAGTGGCAATAGTTCTAGGAACTAAATGCATTGGTGTATTTGGAGGATACACAATGCTTTAGGAATTTCCTACAAGGGGATTCATTTCAACAAGATTTTAATCTTTTGCAAGTCCATATCCTTTTCCGTAACACTTGTTCAGGGTCAATAGAGTCTGAGGCTTAAACATGTTTAAGGATATCCAATTTTCCTTAGTGTAATCATGGGGTTTCATCGTTATCTTGTTCTTTTACACTCAGGATCTTCTAGCTTCTTATTCATTTTCTCCCTAGTGACTTCATTTGATTTCTTATCTTCCTCGCTGCACTCAAATGAACTAGGTTTCTGTCTAGGTTTAAGGATCTCATTACCATCATACAAGACCTTATGAGCTTCTCTGGCTTTTTACAAGCCTCGTGGTTTGGTTCATCAACTAAGGCCACGCTATGTTTGTCACTTAGAACTCTATGCTTAGTGATCATGTGAGCAAATTAATGGTGTTTCCTTGTATCGCATAACTTATTTTCAAGCTTGTTTTTCAAAGTCTTTAGATTAGAAAAATCATTCAAAAGTTTTGACTCCTTAGCACTAAATTCTTGCTTAAGCACTTTAACATTTTCTTGAAGTTCTTGTTTTTGCTTAGCTGTTTTAGAAAGCTTTTCTTGTAAGGAGTTTAACTCTTGTTTCAGTACTTCTTCTCTAAACCTACTTTTTCTAATAATTGTACGCATTTGGTCATCCATTTCCTGCTCACGGGTGGTCAACTCAAACTTAGCACGTTGTTCATAAATAGCAACTTGATCCTTATATATGTTAAGTGGTAATGGTAGAATCATCGTGCACAAATGCAATAGACTCATGCAGCCATAATCATCATTTTGAGTAGAAGATGCACAACAAGGTACAGCCGAAACTTCCATGCAACTTACCTCAGATTGACATGCACAGTGTGACGGGTGCATCTCTATCTTGGGTACATCCAAGCTTCCATGGAGCGCCTTTGCATTAACTTGCATGTGTTGTGTCTCGGTGCACCTCTCCCTTGTGAATTTGAGCACGAAGATTCCATTTTGCATTATTCGACTCATCAATTTTGTTGTCATGACATTCTCGCATTCAAGAACACCATACTTCAACAGTAAACATTACCCAACTTATCACAACAATCTTTCAACTGCATCTGACACTCATTCACGTTTTCATTCTTTTGAGCAGATTCTTCAATGTACTTTTTCACATTATCCATGAGTTGGATAAATGTCTCAATGAATTTCTGAATTTCCATTCCAAGATGTTTTTGAAGGAAATTCCGGTCAAATGTTGATCGAATCCATGAATATTCCCATCGATGAATGGTGAAATTGTTTGTAGATTACTTGAAGAGTCTGACCGAACCATCCTTTTGAACCTCTTCATTGTAAGTAAGTTGCAGCTTTAAATGTTCTAAGTTCAACAAAGAAGCTTCTTTGTCAATGTAGGTAAGTCCCGCGAAAAAGAGCACTACATGTGATCCCCCTATGGATAAACAAATTGTATGAGGTGCGATGAAGTAGCCGATAGGGCTCAATGTCGCATTCCATTTGCATGGCATTCTCAGAAAGGTGTGCAATTCATTCTCATTGTACTCATAACATGAAGATCTCACATCCTCATTGTTTAATTCAAACATCTTTAATCGCTCGTGTAGCAATCATTAACATTATTTTCAATGCATCATACATTTTAAGCACTTCAAATCACCGGGTCAAGAGAGTAAGACATGATGTGGTGGAATGCACAGGATTTTACAAGTCTATGATTTAAACCGAGAAATAGAATCTTTCGCGGATTTTACTAAAATCAAGACCAAACCGTTAAGCAATGACCAATGGAATGTGTTAAGATGATTGATGGATCGACACAATGATAGACAATTGTGTTTTAGTTCTTATGATTGTTTGTGGGATAAGCAGAGATGTTGTTTGGTTGTGATTTGGGTTGGTTGTTGCACGATTTTATGGAGAAATTTAGATCTAAAATCTTAAAAGCTTAATAACTTCCTTTCGAGAGGATTTGGGCTCGAAAATTGTTCACGACATCGCAGGAAACCTCACAATATTCAGTCGTTCCGTCATTTTGATGTATTTCACAAAACGAGTTACGGATCAAAAGTTATGGCCGCTTGAAGTTTTGACGTAAAAAGTCAACTTTGGTCAAACCTCTTCTTCAGAAAATCAACCAAGTCGCTATAACCCTTGAAACCAAGCTAACACCTAATTCGCTACACCCCCAAGTCGCTAAAGTCCTAAGTCGCTAGACAAATGCAAGTCGCTAAGTAGTAACTCGCTAAGCCTCAAGTCGCTAGCAAAATTTTGGCAACAATTCGCTACTCAAGTCGCTAAAACTTCAAGTCGCTAAAGAGCAACTCGCTACATGCACTCAAGTCGCTACCAATTAAGTCGCTACCCGTAGTGGAGAGTCCACTACTTGTACTGTTAATCGCTAGGTCTAATTCGCTAGCTCCAAAACCAGTCGCTACAAAATTGTGAAGCAAGTCGCACTTAAGAAAGAAGTCCAAGGTGGTCAAGTCGCTAGCAAGAAAAACCACATAAACATCACTTTTCAATCCAATAACAACCCAACCAAGATGATTCAAGCTTACCAAATGAAAACCTAAACACTTGTGATGATTCTAAACATAAAAGTACTAACAAAATCCAAGCTTTAACACAAGAAATCAACCAAATGATGCACAAACCACTAAACTTTTTCAAACTCAAAAACCACCTAAAACCACTAGAAATCCAAAGATGTGCAAGATATGATCTAACCATGGCTTTGATACCAATTGTTGATATTGGTTTCACTTACACATCAAACCATAACACAAAGTGGGGGTATAAGTGGAATTCTAGAGAGAGAAAGTTAGAGGTTTAGGGAACTTAGTGAGAGAAAGTGAAAGATATTATTATGAGCTCCAACTCTCTACCTTGGGAGGTAGAGAGTATTTATAGTCATACAATAAAACGCCACACAACCGGGCGTGGATCGCATACAATGGGTAAAGAACGTCCGTCTCCCTCCACGTGTTACTAAACTAAATACTACTTAACTAAATATGACTATGACTACGAGCTTTCTAACAATTACATATACTTGAGGTGACCGACTCTTTAATACCGGGAATTTCTGATTCCTAACATAGAGGTTAGTTCTTTAATTATGTATTACAATTTTCAAACATAAATATGGCTAAAATTAGTGTAAATGAAAAGAAACACATAGTTGGATAACGTAAACGTTAATTTTAATAAACAGGCGGCATCTTTTTCTTTTCTCAAGTAAGCCTTAGTGACTTGATTTTAAACACATTCTCTCTCCTCTAACTAACTTTCCTGCCTAAATCGATCATTAAAAAACCTTCAAATAACATGATTTCTTTACCATTTTCACACCAAATTACATAACTAAACCTTACAAATTGGTCAGAAGATAATACACGTTCTTGTCGGTTGATTTTTTGTTTTCATAATAGTTTTGGTTAATCCGGATTTCTATAAACCCTGGTTTGTATCTAAGCAATTTTAGTACAATTAGATCATTGATTTTCATAATGTCTCCAACACGAAGATCATCGAAGCGTCAATTGAAGGTTCCGAATAAATTTGTTGATTCAATTTGTGATTTGAACGGAATGAGAATGAATATGCAAAATAGTGATTTAGCCAAGCATGATGAAGCTGATGATAATAGCATGGAGGATGATTTGGGAGTTTTGGAAGAAGGTTAATACAAGGGTAAAATGGATGATAATGGTGGTAAAGAGAAGGTCTGCAAAAAGAAGGGGTTGAAGAAGGTAATAATAGTCTGAACGTAAATACAAGAAATAAGACAAATATGGGAAGTAATAGTAATGATACCAATATTGAGTCTTGCAATGTAAGTACTCATGTTGTTAACCAACTCTGTTTCTGAAAATAATGATAATAAGTGTGATAATAATACTAAGAATGAGATGCAAAATCATGTGGCTAGGGAAAGTAGGAAGGAAGTCGAGTATTATAGGAATTAAAAAAAAATCTTATGCAAAAGTAGTATATGATGAGGAAAAGAAAGTTTTAATAATTTGATGTTAAGACTAACAGAGTATCATGAGAATGGTAATGAGATTGTTATTTTTTATGAAGAGCTTGTCGTTGTTGGTAGTGTAAAGTGGAAATATACTTTGGGTGGTTAGTTTGTGGGCTATAATATGAATGTAAATGATTTTAAGGCACAATTTGAGAAAATGTGGAGTAAGAATGGCTTTAAGGAAATTATTGATAATCATAATGGAATGTATCTCTTTAAGTTTCACAATGAGGAATGGATGAACTTTGTGGTAGAAAATGGACCATGGATGGTTAATAGAAAGCCTCTTATAATATAGAAATGAGATATTCGTGTAAGCTTATTAAGTGAAACCAAAGAAGTTGCCTTTATGGATCAAAATGTACAACATTCCTTTGGAAGATTAGACTAGCGAGGGCATAAGTACACTAGCAAGAAGATGTGGTAGACCTTTGAGAATGGATATTACAACTGCAAACATTTGTAAACTTTGTGTTTAAAGAATTGGTTATGCTAGAGTCTTAGTTGAGGTGGATGATAAGAAGGATTTGGTGAATTATATTGAAGTAGTGTTTACGAATGCTCAAAAGGAAGTTCAAGGCAAGAAGGAAATACAAGTGGAATATAGTTGGGTACCACTAAAATGCAGTCAATGTGTAGTTTTTGGCCATTCAAAAATGGTGGTTGCAAGAAGAAACTGAAGTAAAACAATTATGTGAGTACTAATTATATGGAAGGGGGAGCAGTGGATGGTGGTAGAGTAGAATAGTACAAAGATGAATTTAGAGAGGTCAACTATAAAAAGCCTATTAATGATTAAGCTATTAGAAAGAAAGTGTACAAACCTAACATACATGTTAGGATTTAGTAAATCCGTAAGTTAAAGACTCGGTCACCTCGAGTATTTGTTAGCATTAGAAAACTCGTAGTCTTAGATGTTTAGTTATTAGAAGTAGTTAGTTAAGTAACACCGTGGATGACGGACGGGTCTTTATCCACTGTATATACCCGATCCACAGCCCGTAGGTGGCGTATTTTGTAAAAACTATAAATACCCTCTACCTCCCAAGGTAGAGGGTGGAGCTTAATAATACACATTTACTTTCTCTCACTAGAAGTTCCCATTCTCTCCACTTTCTTTCTCTAAAACCTCATCTCATTCGATCCATATTACTTGTGGTTTGTGTGTTTATGATAACTAATATCTTGCAATTAGTATCAAGAGTCATGGTTTAATCATCTACTTCGTGTGTGCTCGGATTTTTGATTGGTTATTTATAGTTTATGGGTCGAATGGTTTAGAGACATTTTCACTAGTTTGATCTTATTTTTTGGTTAAGTTTGTTATTTGGTTGTACTTTTGTGTTTAGGTTTATCATATTAGCTTAGTTTTGGGTTTGAAGGCTTGTTTCATCTTGTTCATGGTGGTTTTTGATTGAAAACGCAACGTTACCTTCATATTCTTGGTTGCGTTTTGTGTCGCCTGATTTGCGAGTTGTTTGTTTCTTGGTTGCGATTTGGTGCAATCTTAGTTGCGACTTGTTGAATTTGTGTTGCCATTTGGCAGATCTGAGTTGCAATTTGGTGCTTTGTTATTGCGGTTTGATTATTTTAATAATATTCTACTGCGATTTGTTAGGAAAGGACAAAAAGGATGATTGTGACACTTGTACCTTTTGATAGTGACCTGCGATTTGTTATTTTGTTGTGCGATTTGTCTCTGTGACTTGACAAGACTTGCGGTTTGTCTGGTTCTGCTACGATTTGTCCCTGTGTTTTGTCAAGTGTTGAGATTTGTGTTTTTGCGTTTTGATATCTTATGAGTTGACAGGTTGCGATTTGAGCTGACTACGTTGAAAGTTACGTTTTAGGTATTCTGCGATTTGTCTCTGCGTTTTGTCAAGAGTTGCGGTTTGCGTTCATGCGTTTTGGTACCTCTGCGACTTGACAGGTGTTGCGGTTTGTATCTCTTCGTTTTGTCTAGTATTGCGGTTTGTGTGTTACGACTTGATAGTTGCGATCTGTCTCTTGAGATTTGACACTTGAGGTTTGGGTTCTACGGTTTCCTCTTGATTTTGTAAAATCCCGCGAAAGATTCGATTTCTCGGGTTAATCAAAGAGTTGTAAAATCCCGTTCATTTGGACATCATGTCTGCTGTTTCTGATGATGTTCAAGCTGTTGGGTCCGATACCCGCCCTCCTATGCTGGATAGAACAGATTATGAGTCTTGGGCTCAGAGAATCTGATTGTATTGCTTAGGCAGAGAGAGAATGGTCTTAACATCATTCAATCAATTAATGAAGGTCCGTACCAGATGGGCACCACCAGAGATCAACTTGAAACTGGTGAAGATGGAAGTGTCACTCTGGGAATGGATAGACCAAGTACTTATAATGATATCAATGATAAGGAGAAGAAAAGATATGATGCTGACATCAGAGCTTCCAACATCATCCTTCAAGGTCTACCAAAGGAAATTTACAAGCTGGTTAATCACAACACCCAGGCCAAAGCTGTTTGCGACAATGTCAAGATGCTTCTTTCTGGCTCAGAAATGACAAAGGAAGATCGAGAGTCACAGCTGTACGATGACTTTGAGAACTTCAAGATGAATCCAGGGGAGAGTATTACAGAGTACCATGTGAGTTTTCATAAACTTGTTAATGATATGAGGAATATTAATATGACTATGCCAAATATCTAACTCAATTCCAAGTTCAGAATAACATGAACCCTGAGTGGAACATGTTTGTTACCACAGTGAAGCTGAACAAAGGATTGAGGAATACGAACTATGAGCAATTGTACGCTTACTTACTTCAACATGAGAAGCATGCTACATTTGATCGTTTGATCATGGAAAAACTCAATCCAACAACAACAACAAACACTACAAATGACTCAGTTGCATTTGTTTCTAATATGAAGCTAAACACTCGAACATCACATGTCATACCATCTTCCCAGAATCATAATCAAATTACTAAACCAGATTCAGGATATACCCCAACAGACATGTTGATTGAAAACCTCTCAAACCAAGTTGCTCTATTAGTTCAACAATATAGAACCTCACTTCCCCAGACCAACAACCAACTTAGGACCTCATCTAACCCACACAAGAAACTCCACTTCATCGTCAAATAGATGATAAAAACCTTTCTTCGTAATCAATTATGCAAATAAGAACGAGCCATTAAAAACATGTTTAATAACATATAAACAATGTGTGTCATCAACTAATCAAGTCGAAAACCAAGTCCATGTTCGAATTTTTCTTTGTGTGTGCCATCTAAAATTTTAACGACTTCCCCTCAAATCCAAAACTTCTTGTGTGTGTGAAATCCAACATCTTCGCAAAACATATACTCGTCAACTCTCATGGATATCATACATAATAAAGTATCAGAGTTAAGTTCTGCAAAAACTCTGAATAAATGAAATTCAGATAACCAATATTACTCTATAACGAGCCCATATGGAAGTCTTCTAAGCTCAGCCCAATAACAACACGTATACTCATCTCCTAGTCTTCATTCAAAACACAGTCAACTATAACCATAATTTTTCCCATAATAACCTTTAAACAACCAATCAGCTATTACTCCATGAAGCAATATTAATCTTGTACGTACAGCTTTAAAGATGAAAAGGCAGTATAAAACTTGAACGAACAATACTAAAAAAACTTGGCAAACCAACAGTACTAAGTACACACCATGAGCAATACCAAAAATTTACCAGCAGTATAAAATGAAAACTGGCAGTACTAATGCATATCGAACAGTACTAACTCTCCATAGCTGACAGTACTAACCGATAAGGACGAACAGTACTGAGTTGTAATCTGGCAGTACTTCATTCATATTTGAACAATACTAACTCATACCGATCAGTATAAGCACAAATAAGTAGCAGCAGCAATCGTAGTCGCCTTCAAAGATACAATTAGGATCTCAAACACTAATCAACTCCAATCCCGTTACCAAGGTTGCTTCTCTATATATCGACTTGACCAGAAGATGTGCACAAACGACACGATTAGGGTTTCATCACACAACCAAGAAACCAAAAATACTATCAGTTTGTAACTCTAGCATACACCATCAGAAGTTTAATAAACAAGAATTATTATGATTAAATGGTTTCATGATCTAGCATACAATAACGATTCCTATTTGCTCGTCAAAGCTATGGTACATCACTGAATCAAAAACCCTATATGACATTAAGGTTAACCTTCAAGCTCACATGCTGTAACCGTGATCAATGATTTTTTTGATAATGATAGAGCATTAAAAATGTAACATATTGGATTTCACATACACATCAAACCATAAACACAAGAGGCGTATAAGATGAGTTTTTAGAGAGAGAAAGTTAGAGGTTTGGGAACTTTAGTGAGAGAAAGAAAAATCTTATTATGAGCTCCAACTCTCTACCTTGGGAGGTAGAGAGTATTTATAGTCATTACATAAAACGCCACTTGACGGGCTGTGGATCAGGCATACAGTGGGTAAAGATCCGTCCGTCCTCCACGGTGTTACTTAACTAAGTACTACTTAACATCAAATAACTACGACTACGAGCTTTCTAACGATTACATATACTTGAGGTGACCGACACTTTAACAACTGGATTTTCCAAATCCTAACAATCTCCCCCTAAGGGAGGTCACCTCAAACACACATTAAGATTACATAGAATACAAACAGATATATCATTGAGATAGTTCTTGGATTCTTGTTCATGTTCTTTGTTCTCAGCTCGTAGTCTTTGATTCTTCATTTTGCATGTTTGGATAATCCGAGTGGAGGTCTTTAAGCGATCCACGGATAATGAGGTTTGAGTCACTTTTGAGATCATCACCACATTAATCTCTTACACATCCATTGTGGAGTTGGTATTATGTAATGTTGTGACATTTGGACGACATGCTCACATTCGGTTCATGATATATTCTCATCGAGTAGCGGAAGCTTTAGTTGATTCATGATATTGGCGCAGCCAGTAGCATAAGCATGGAGTGAAAATATCAGAGTAATTGATGCACTAATCATGATTTCTTTAGAACTGAATGTGTTGTGTGAGCATGCGGCTATGAATTGACCGCTTCATTCGATCACCAAACATCGGGTGTACCGCATAAAAGCTTAGCAATAAAGCGTATGAAAGTGTCTTTGATCACTTTCATTGAATTGAGGTACACGCCCACGGTTCCCGCTGATCGACAATCATCGCCGTGATCGTATAATTCGAAGAATTTCCTTGACAGGTTTCGCACTGCTCTAGCTGTTCTCAAACCGAACGTCTCAAAGAAGACAACATGGAGTGAGTGAACCAAATAAGATTCACGATTGATGAAAAGAGATTTGAAAACAATCGTGTATTGCTCAATAGAAATTGTTTTTGCAATACAACGAAGGTTTTAATGAAAATCAATTATCAATCATAGACACCTTTTATTTTGAGAAATAAGTACACGGTCGATGTGCAAAAGAAAAGAGTTTTTTAGCACAACGACCGGTTTTACAAAGGTATCCGTCAATCCATAACCTGAACCATGATTGATTCAAAAGATTGAATCGCCCATTGCTTCTCGTCGGTTGTCACATGGTTGATCTATTGGATAGATCTCACATGCCACCTACCAGAGCTTGTTTGATGTTGGCTCCAGAAGGCTTTCCATCTTCATTGTGAATATGTTTGCGTATCACTCGGATGTTCCGCAATACCACAAGGATAATGCGTAGGACTCGAAGATATAATCTCTTTCCACATTGTGTGAAAAAGAGAGTCTTTATTGAAAGTGTCCTAATGAGATTTATTGATGATCTCGTGGCTCTAGACTCAATTGTGCATATTTGGTTCCTATGCTCGAGACTAGGGAGAGGGTCTCCTTCTTCAATATCAACAATCTCTAAGAGAAAGTCGATAGATTATGTCGGTTCCCGTGAGAATGAAACAAGTCCTTTTAAGAGGAACTTGAGTGGTTTTGGAAAGTTGAAGTGCAAAGGTGTCATTGGGTCCATGACGTCTTGTCTTCAATACCGATGTTACCTTGGTAACCACCAATAGTATATGAATTGAACCCGGTTTCCGCCCTAAGGTTGAATAATTGAGGGCTATTAGTTTTCACCTTTTCACATTTAATTCTTTTTCATTCTTCAACCCCTTCGCTTACGTAAACTTCATTACTAGAACCTTGTTGGGTTTATTCCAGAAGCTCAGCCTCACCGCACTCTTCCCATATCTCACTTTTCTCCTTTTATCATCATACCTAAGGACTTCTACACTAACTAGTGGATTGTCCCAGGGTAGATCCCTCCGTTCGGCGGATCGTGGGAACGAATACTTAACCTAACCATCCTTATAACACCATGCATAAATTAAATTGGTCAGTCTTTTGGTATTGTTCTTCCGCCTTGAAACCAATTGAAAACCATTTGAAAATCAATCAAGATACTTGTGATATAAAATCAAAGCATTTTGTATCTTAATTGTTTTGATATTTTAGAAATGCTCCCCCTCAACATATGCATAAAAGTTCAGAAATTGTTTAGCACATGGAGGCAAGAGATCTTTGAAATCGTTAGATTAAGAATGAAAGGTCCAATCTTTTGATTAACATTTTCTAAAATGATTATCACCACTTCCCAATCAATTTGAGTAGATAAAACATTTTGAGGAAGGATGAGGTTTTCAAAAGTTTGCTCCCCTCAATATGTGCCTCGAAGTTTGAAAGAGTTTTGCACATATTAGAGGGAACCTCCACTTAGAGACAATTCAATCACGTTTCAATAATTTGAGGTTTAAAGTAGATGCTCTCCCTCAACATGTGCATGGAAAATTTGAAATCGTTTGTCACATGAGGGGAGGAAAACATGCTAAACACTTATGAAACCATTTAGCGAATTATCAGTTTAAATCCAATTTAAATCACAAATTCTCCCCGGATCACAATTATCAAATCATATGAGATTTGTGATCTCTGTAGATTTAAATTGATTTTGAAAGCTTTTAAGGGGAATTGTGACTTGATTTATGAAAACGCTTTAACCGATAAGGATCGATTTTGAGACTTTAAACTCCATTGATTAAACATGCATAATTATCTTTTGAAAACATAATAATTACCAAGGTCTTGAACCAATTGTGTAAAATATTCTAAAACATTTAGAGTAGACCTTGCTCATTTAAGTGCTAATTGTTTGAAAAGAACACTTTTTGATTTAATTGAAAAATCATTCTCCTCCTCAATCAATGATGAAAGTTGTTGATTGATGGATTGAGATTTTGACACTTGATAAGTTCTTTTGATTTTCAAAAATAGAGTCCGAAGTGTTTTCAAAACAATTGAGTTTTCATAAGATTGCAAATATTTTTCAGAGGAATCTTTAGACGGAAAAATATTTGAGATTAAACATTTATCTTGTTAATGACAAACATTTATTTTTAGAATCAGAGCATTAGATTTGAAACATGAGATAAAGCATGGCTCGTTTTTTTGAAAAGCGGGTTACTGCCTGAAATGACAATAAACCATTGTTTCTCTTTCTCCCAAAAATATTTTTTGATTTTTTGATTTTTTTTTAATAATAATAATATTCGAACAATATCTAAAGCCTTGTGTCATTCTTTGAATGACAACACAAAGACCATAGATATTTTCGAATTGAGAAAGATATGACAAAAAGACAATATTTTTTGAAATTTTTCGAGAATTTTCAATTTTTTATGGATTTAATGAAAGTTTTATATTTTTCTATTTGCTTTTTGTTGGTTTTATAATTTTGTATTTTGCTTTTTGAAAAAATATATACAAAATATAGATGAAGAAAGACCTTTACTCCTCGTCTTCCTCCTAAAGACGTTTGAGTGTTTCTGGTTGAAGGCTTTTCAAGCCAAGTCGAGGAAGAATAAACTCAAAACGCTCTCTTGGAAGAGCTTTGGTGAAGATGTCTGCTAACTGGTATTCTGACTTCACAAAATAGAGTTCCACCACACCGTTTTCCACTTGCTCCCGGATGAAATGATGTCGAATATCGATGTGCTTTGCTCTTGAGTGTTGAACGTTGTTGCATGAGAGAGCAATGTCACTTTTATTATCACAGGATGAGGGATTTTTTGAATTCAAAGCCATAGTCCGATAATTGGGATCTCATCCAAAGGATTTGAGCACAACAAGATGACATGGCTATGTATTCAGCCTCTGCAGAGGAAATAGAAGTACTCATTTGCTTTTTTGAAGACCAGCTCACAAGCTTATCACCCAAAATCGAGCACCTCCGACGTACTTCGACGGTATCTTGACATCATGCATGATCAAGATCCGTGATAGGTCGTTAGTGACATACCGGTGTCCTTCGCGTACCATAGTCCCATATTGATGGTTCCTTGGAGATACCGAAAGACCCGTTTAACCGCTTCAAGGTGCTTTTTAGTAGGCTTAGTGATATCTAGCACACATGCACACAGAACAAGATGTCCGGTTCGCTAGTTGTGAGGTACATCAGGGATCCAATCATACTACGATATTTCGTTTGATCTACCATGATCCCTGAGTGGTCCTCATCCAATTTAGTATGCTCAATCATGGGAGTGTCAACGGTGTCACATGAATCAAATCCAAATTTCTTTAAAATCTCATTTGCATATTTAGATTGATTTATAAAAATGCCTCCGGACTTTGTGAAATTTGTAATCCCAAGAAAAATGACATTTGTCCCATCATTGACATTTGAAATTTGGAACCCATTTCATTTGAAAACGATCACATTCATTGGGGTCAGACGAGGCAAAGATAATATCATCAACATAAATTTGAACGTGAATTAAATGTTTGCCCGACTTTCGGGTGAACAATGTCGGATCAATCGCTCCTTTTCAATCCGGATAGAAGAAACTTTGATAGCGTATCATACCATGCCCTTGGAGCTTGCTTTAAACCGTAAAGAGCCTTCTTCAAATGATAGACGTGAGTAGGATGCTCTGTATTCACAAAGCCTTCGGTTGGCCGACATATACGACTTCTTTAAGATCTCCGTTAAGAAACGCCGCCTTTACATCCATTTGATAGACTACCATGTTCTTACTTGCAGCATTAGCCAAGAAGATTCCGATTGCCTCGATACGAGCAACTAGAGCAAATGATTCTTCAAAGTCAATACCCTCCTCTTGACGATATCCTTTAGCCACTAACCTAGCCTTATTTTTCAACACATCACCATGCTCATCAAGCTTCACTTTGAAGATCCACTTAAGATCAATGATCATAGCACATGGAGCGGTACTAATTCCCATACATCTAATCGATCAAACTCATGAATTTCTTCTTGCATGGCATTGAACCAACAGTCTTCATTCATAGCGTTTTAAGCGTCTTTAGGTTCGATCTTAGAGAGTACGGAGTTGAAGAAGCACCATAAGGCATCAGTTGCAAGTTGTTTACGAGTGGATATTGGACGAGAAAGGTTTCCAATGATGTTGTCCAATGGGTGATCATGTGTCCATTTTCTAAGGTGTTCATGTGGTTGTTATTGTGGAACCGAAGTAGCGAGTTGATGTCTCGATGAAGATGGTTCGGATGATGATTCAGAGCAAATATGTTTTCAAATGGAGCATCTTCGGGAGTTGCAAAGGGATTAACTTCATCTTGTGAATCAAAAGCAATTCCATGATGTACACTCGGTGATTGAAGGTTTGTTGATGAGACAGATTGATCAGCAGCAGGTGCTTCTTGACTTAATGATATTGAGACCAAGGGTTGACTTCATTCACGTGGATAGGAGCCTCTCGTTGATGGAATTGACATTTCATCAACATTTGGTTCATAGTGTTCATCAAACATTAGATCAAACAATTTCTTTAAATCATCTTCTGATGGAGGTACATAAGGAGTTGCCGGAGAGGGGTTAGAAATAAGAGTAGAACCGATAGGACTACTTGATGAAAATTGAGTTGGGTCCGAATGGATTGTCCGGAGCCATTTGACCGTCACTCATCAACGTAACGTGAATTGTTTCCATGATATTTCGGGTTCTCTTGTTGTAGATTCGGTAACCCTTCTTGTTTGGTGCATAACCAACAAAAACTCTAATATTTGCCTTTGCTTTTAATTTACCTAAGTCTTGACCGTCATTCGTTGGATAGCACAAAGCACCAAACACACGAAGGTAGGAGAGATCAGGTTTTCGTTTATGAACAAGTTCATATGGAGTTTTTCCATGAGAGGTGTGTATAAGGGAACGATTTTAGGTGTAGCAAGCAGTGGCAATGGCTTCAGCCCATAGAAACATTGGAAACTTTGAATAAATTAGCATTGTTCTTGCGGCTTCCACAAGAGTTCGATTTCGTCTTTCAACTACACCGTTCTGTTGAGGAGTTCGTGGAACACTTCTTTGATGACTGATTCCAACACTTTCATAAAACTCAATTAAGTCTTTGTTAACAAACTCTGCCATTGTCGCTCGAACAATTGACCGTATTGTTGAGTCGAACTCAAGTTGTTTGATTAGTTTGATGATGACATCCGGAGTTTCATCCTTTGTCCTCAAAAACTTTACCCAAGTAAATCGCGAGTAGTCATCAACAACTACTAGAATGTATTTCTTCCCATTTATCGTTTACAATCTCATTGGTCCGCATGCATCCATATGAAGGGTATGAAGAACTTCCATTAATGAATTTGTGGGTTTTGGTTTGTGGGCATATTTCGTGCTTTTACCCAATTGGCAAGTGAACAAAGATGATCTTTTTCATATTTTAATATGGGTAAGCCTCGACAAGATCCTTTCTCGAAAGGTTATTAATGGTGCCGAGGTTCAAGTGATTGAGACGACGATGCCATAACCATGACTTTGTTTTAGAAGCCTTTGACAACAAGCAGATTGGAGAAGACTTCATCATGTCTTCGATAGAAATGGTGTATAGGTTAGAACCACGAGTACCTCTTAATAATTCCACACCATCAAGTTCTCTAACGAAGCAAGTATGTTTTCTAAAGGCCACCTCTAGATCGGAATCACCGAATTGACCAACAGAGAACAAATTATGACCAAGACCTTCCACATAATATACCCCTGGAGATTACACTTTTGCCAGCTACATAATCACCATAACCCATAATTGCTCCAAAATGGTCGTTCCCGAATCTAACAGTCCCATGAATTTACTCACGGTTCATGAGCCGACCGGTCTCCATCATATGCTTGGAAAGCCGAGTCCAAGTACCCAGAATGATTTGAACGATCTGCAGTTAAACATGACAAGAATGGATAATCGATAATTGGGATCCCCATGCAAGAATGGGTTCCACTTGGTTAGTAACAGTGATTGGAACACCCACATCAGAAATAGAAACACCCATATCAGAACTAGAAGCAATGAAATCATTAGGAATAGATGCAAGGCGGTATCAGATTTGACCTATTCAAAGTATGTTCACTTCTAAAAGGAATAGTTCTATCAGTAGGCATCCATTTTCTAGTGGGCATTGTCTTAGCAAATTGAGAGCAAAACTGATTATCCTTATGGCCAAAAGGTATCCATTGATAACCTATCTTACTAAATGTTCTTCCCGTGGGTTTCAATCTGCTTTCTAACTTTCTTTCGCTTTTGCCTTCTAGCCTTCTTAGCATGATTTTTAGCATTAACAATTTTAATCGGGCATTTGACAAAGATTAGACAAAGCATTCATACCACATTCATGATTAGCAAATGAATTTAAACAGACATCATTACATGGTTTGCAAATAGTATCGAATACTAATTAATTACAAGACGCTATGGCTAATACTAGAATCAACACGATTCGCTTTATTCAACTCAAACTTAAAGTTCCTAGGTTGGTCTTCTACTCTCTTCCAATGCACATTCTTAGCTTGCGCGGTCCTATCTTGCTTGGTATTGCCTGGAGGCTTTGACCCGCTTGCTTTAATGTCAACATTACTCTGAGAGGGAATTATGGGAACATTAGTTGGTTGATCTACTTTTTGCATTCTTGAACTAGATGTGCAAGGGTCTGTACTACTAGAAGGCACATTGGTGTTCACTTTCTTAAAATTGGGCATAGAATGATTTGTATGCTTGGCATGGGGCATGGAACAAGGCATCACAGCTTTGCCTTTTGCACCTAAGGATTTAGGACATGTTGCAATTACACATTCTAGCAGCTCTTGAGATCGTTTGGCCTGAATGCAAGCAAACCTAATTTCTCTATCAAGAGGTTTATTAATGAAATCCTCTTCAACAATCTCACGGAAACATTCTAGACTATCCTTAAGGTGAGCACAATAGTCATGAAACGCAGATTCATTATTCCTAAGATGAGGGGGAATGTATTTAACAAATACAAAGTGTATTTGCGCCTAAGGATGACTTTGATGCAACATTCTCATTAAAACAAGTGGCGCTTTCCCATTTTCGTGACTCCTCAGATTCTCAATTTCCTTTTGTAAAGACGTTATTTTTCGTTGTTTTGGTCACGAGTGACTTTCATTGAATCATATAACTCTTTAAAGTGTCGTTTAACTTTTTCATTTTCTTCGAGAAAACTCTCGCTTTTGTAAGGCATTAACTAAGTTTTGAAGATGAAAAGTTTGAGAGTACCGAGAATCTAAAGGAGGAGGCATTTGGGATCCAATCACATTGTTCTTTTCACCCTTTAATTGAGAGATTTGGGCTTTCAACTTTCTCGTGTTACAATGAGCTCGAATCTGCTCATCACGCTTTGCTAATTTCAAAAGCGCATCAAATTCGTGAACATCCAAGGATGTCTTGATATTTGAGGTTTTAACATTTTCTTTGAGATGTTGATATTTTAATTGCAAAGCAAGATGCTCAACTTCCAATTTAGAAAACTGCTTTTTTACCAAAGTTATCATGATCATCCTGTTCAACCTTATCATAGTTTAGAGTTAGTTTTTTCAAGCTCAATGACACGATCATGGGAGACTTTCGTGAGCAAAGATAATTCATGAAATTGAGAAGCATTAATGGAACAATTTGTAGCAGTGTAAAACACATCTTGAGCAATACATTCGGAAATAAGATTCTCATTCAAGGTATGCAAGTTCTTCCTCTCAATCTCCTTATATTTTAATGCTCACTCATAGTCACTAACCTCAACTATCATTGCATCAAATTCCTTTTCCATTCCTTTAATATCTGAATCCATCCCCTTTTTAAGACTTTCAAAATGATCTTTTAGTTGTTTAAAGAAAGGCATGACTTCGTTAAATAGCATTCTTTTGTTTGCTCAAAACCCCTTTCCCCTTCAGTTATCCCAGTGGGTGTGATCCTTTCTTACAAGTTTTCTCAAAATCGACAAAAAGTTGAAAAATAACATATTGACTTATTAGGGTCTTGCTCTTAGTGGCAATAGTTCTAGGAACTAAATGCATTGGTGTATTTGGAGGATACACCGCAGGCATTTTCCTAAGGGGAGGGTTTGTATCAACAAGATTCTCCGCTTTTGCTTATCTAAGTCCTTTTCCGAACACTTGTTCGTGTGTTAACAACGTTTGAGGCTTAAACTTGTTTAAGGAAATCCAGTTTTCCTTCTTGTAATCATGGGGTTTGATCGTAATGTTATTCTTTTTAAATTCAGGATCTTCTAGCTTCTTATTCATTTTCTCCCTAGATGCATCATCTAATTTTCTATCTTCCTCAATGCACTCAACCCAACTAGGTTTCTATCTAGGTTTAAGAATTTCATTTCCATCATAGATCACCTTATTAGCAGCTCTAGCCTTTTTAATGACCTCTGGATTTAGTTCCTTAACAAGGGGAATGCTATGCTTATCGCTTAACACTCTATGCTTAGTGATCAAGTGAGCAGTCTGAATGGTATTCCCTTGTACGTACAACTTATTTTCAAGCTTGTTTTTCAAAGTTTTTAGATTGGAAAATTCATTCAAAAGTTTTGATTCCTTAGCATTGAATTCTTGCTTAAGCATTTTAACATTATCTTGAAGTTCTTATTTTTGCTTAGCAGTTTTAGAAAGCTTTTCTTGTAAGGAGTTTAACTCTTGTTTTAAGACTTCTTCTCTAAAGTTACTTTTTCTAATAATTGTACGCATTTGGTCATCCATCTCCTGCTCATGGGTGGTTAATTCAATCTTAGCTCGTTGTTTCATAAATAGCAACACGCTCTTTATAGGCATTAAGTTCGTAGATAACGAATCATCAGGCACATCCAAAGGTATTCATAAAAACATAATCATCATTGACTGCAGAAGATGCATCACTTGGTACAACCTCACTTTCACTTTGTTTCACATATTGATCATATGGGACAACATTGATATTACCCATATTTTCAATATCTGACTCAATAGTTTCAGTTTATTGTACTTTGTCATTGCATCTTTTCACATCGATCATCATATAGTTTTAATACCTCGAAATGATTTTGTCTTTGGATGGACCAGCTTGTGGTGATGAAGAGACTTTAGGAGGGACCATTAGAGAAATGCTAGCCATGAAAATGGTTTGTGCAGTAGGTTCATCATCAACGCCAGAGTCGTATGCATCACAATCACGACTTGAAAGGCATTCGATGATTGTGGCCTATCTCCTGAATTGGCTGCTCATCCACATCTGCATCATAAGTCTTGGCATTCCCTTCAAAGAAGAAACAATAACTCTTCTTCATCCAAAGCTGCTCCATTATCCTGAGCTTGCACAAGCAACATCTTATCCCTGAAGTACTCGGCATTCCGAGGGCGTTTTGCATGATGTGCGCCCTTGCAATGTGTCCCTCACCACCACAGTTGTTGCATTTGATTGGCTTTGTTTGTACTTGATTTCCAATCCTTCCTTGATTCTCGATTTGCAAGATAACCTCTACCAACTCCACCTCTTCCTTGTTCATACTGCCTTTCTTGAACCGGTTGTACTATAACCTTCCCATCTCTGAAGGCTTGATTGTGTGGATTTGATGCTGCTCGAGGTTGTTGTTGGTGTGTGGGAGAGAGTTCATGTTTTGACTAATCATGAGAGCTAGTTGATTAATGAAGTTTCCCACGGCCGCATCAAAGATTAGCTTGTTTGAACATTGGATCGTGAATGAGTTTGTGATTACCATTACCCATGGGTATAACTTGAGATGCTTTAGTGGTAATTCCAATGTTTGAGTAGAAGACAGTTGAATCATTTGATGAGCTTGTCTCTCCCTAGTTGGTTTTGAACTGATTAAGAATCCTTTTTTCAAACATAGCATGTCTCTCATTATGAAGAAGGAAGGCATAGAGTTGCTCATAGTTTGTGTCCTTCAATCCTTTGGTTAACTTCACAGAGGTGACAAACTTGTGCCATTCGAGATTCATGTTGTTCACAAACTTTGAGTTCAACTGAATGTTTGGCATAGTCATTCTAATGTTCCTCATGTCATTAACAAGCTTGTGGAATCTCACGTAATACTCATAGACACTCTCACCTGGTTTCATCTTGAAGTGCTCAAATTCATCATAGAGTTGTGATTCTCTGTCTTCCATAGTTAATTCCGAACCAGAAAGAAGCATCTTGACATTATCCCACACTGCCTTGGCTTCAGTGTTGTCATTGATAAGCTTGTAGATATCCTTTGGAAGACCTTGAAGTATGATGTTAGAAGCCCCGATATCAGCATCGAATCTCTTTTTCTCCTTATCATTGAGCTCATCATATGTCTTTGGTCTGCCTATTCCATAGATCATTGTTCCATCTACAAATGTATCAATTAAGTCTCTTGTAGTCTCAATACGATAAGGTCCTTCATCAATCGATTTGAGAATGTTGACCCCATTTTCCTTTCCAAGACAGTTATAATCTGATTCTTTGAGCCCAAGAGTCGTGAGTCGGTTCTGTCAAGCATGGGGGACGAGTATCCGAACCAACTGCTTGAACATCCTCGGCAACAGTGGAGATGATTGTAGGAACGTTGGTAGACATGTTAACTTATTACACGGGATTTTATAACTCTATGATTAAACCGGGAAATAGATTCTTTCACGGGATTTTACTAAATCAAGAGAAAACCATATTAAAAACAAAAGTTAACCAAGTCGCTAAGAAACCTTTAACCAAGTCGCTAAGCACCAATTCGCTAAGTAATTAGAAGACAAGTCGCTAAGTTCCAAATCGCTACGAATTTTGACAGAAAGTCGCTATGCACCAAATCGCTAAGATGTCAAGTTGCTAAATAGCAACTCGCTAATGTCCAAATCGCTAACACCAAGTCGCTAAGAAACTTAAAGAACAAGTCGCTATCAAAATTGAAAGTAAGTTGCTACCTCACCAAGTCGCTACCCGTAGTGGAGAATCCACTAAGTGTAGTGTTTGTCGGCTTGTCTCAAAAGGCAAGTCGCTATGACCAACTCGCTACCAAAACTCACTACAACTCGCTACCTTTTACTGAAGCAAGTCGCTACCAAGAAATTCACTCCGAGAGCCAAGTCGCTACCAAGAAAAACTTTAAAAACACACTTTTCAATCCAAAACAAGCTCAACCACAGTGATTCAAGCTTACCAAATCAAAACCCAAGCACATACAATGATCCTAAACACAAAAGTACACCCAAAATTCAAACTTTAACACAAGAAATGAACCAAATGATGCAAAAACCACTAAACTTTTTCAAGCTAAAAAACCATCTAAAAACCACTAGAAATCCAAGGATATGTAAGATATGATCTAACCATGGCTCTTGATACCATTTGTAACATATTAGATTTCACATACACATCAAACCATAAACACAAGAGGCGTATAAGATGACTTTTTAGAGAGAGAAAGTTAGAGGTTTGGGAACTTTTGTGAGAGAAAGAAAAATCTTATTATGAGCTCCAACTCTACCTTGGGAGGTAGAGAGTATTTATAGTCATTACATAAAACGCCACCTGACGGGCTGTGGATCAGGCATACAGTGGGTAAAGACCCGTCCGTCCTCCACGGTGTTACTTAACTAAGTACTACTTAACATCAAATAACTATGACTACGAGCTTTCTAACGATTACATATACTTGAGGTGACCGACACTTTAACAACTGGATTTTCCAAATCCTAACAAAAAACAAATAGGAAGAAACCCTAAAATTCTAAATTCTTGAAACCCTAGAATTCGAATATTCATTGATCCAAGCTGCGTTTCTCCAATAACATGATTAGGGTTTGAAGAATGATGATCCCAAAAATGATTTTCATGATAAATTAGAAGGAGGAAAACGTTTTTAAAAACGAAACCCTAAAAATTCGAAAAATTTATACCTCCCTCTGCAGCAGTTTTTACGACTGAATAACTTACGCTCCAAACCTCAGATGGAACATCCCTCCGATGAAAAGTTAGCCAGATGTACAGAGAAGCTCCACCAAAATTTCGTCCCGATCCAACAGTTAACGAAAAATTTATCGTTGTTTGAAAACAGCTCTGCAGAGACATTACGAAAAATTTCATATTCGAATTTTTACCTTTTTCTTTGAAAAACCTTGTAGATCCCTATATCAAGAGCTCCCCGCTCTGATACCAATTGTAAAGATCATTTATGAGCTCTAGGGATTAACAATAACAACGATAAATAGAATGCGCAGTGAAATAAGAAACATCATTGTTATTATTAAAGGTTCTTCACCATCATCTCTACTCTACTAAACACTATTCTAGTCGACTAAAAAATACCTTAGGCTTTTTTCCCCTAACGCCTGTACACACACACACACTTTGGTGTTCACATCTTGACACTCTAAAAACCAATTCCCTGTATCTATTTATATAATAGAGATACTAGGGTTACAAATGACTACAAAGGACTAAATAATAAATTCTTCTTTAACAAGTAAGTCCCTTGTGTTTCATTCTTCATCTTTTGAAGAATTCTTCATTTGTCTTCTTTAGTCCTTCATATTTCACACATTTTGTCTTATTTACTCAAATATAATTTCCAACAATAGGTAGCTAAGAAATGGGGATCCAATGTCACCATATTTGTTTACCCTAGTCATGAAATTTTCACACTAATAATGGAGAGAAATTGTAACAGCCCAACCCGACACGGGTCAAAATGTCACATTATGGTGTCATCAAAGCATAAAAACGCAAGCGGAAGTATTCAAATAAAATAACAAGTCATATAAACGAATGACTTCAAAAGGAAATACATAACGCATCAGGTCCAAAAGATATGATAAATCAAAATAAACGACTTAAAAATGAGTCCAAAATGATAAGGTAACTAGGGTCGGTCCACTCAAATGCTCCTACTCTCAGCCCATCAAAGCCCAGCATCCCACTTGGTACCTGCCGCATGGAAAAGAAAATGCGGCTGAGCTTAAAAAGCCCATTAAGCAGATATATAACAAAACAGATAAACAAACATAAATAAATATAGAGAAAGAGAAACATAAGCTCATGCTGAAACGAATATAATCTATCAAAAGAATGATAGATAAAAAATTAACTGAACAAATATCATAAGTCAAATGAATCAAATGGAATGAGAGATCAAACAATAATACTAATAAGATAATCATAAGGTAAATGAGTCAACAAGAATAAGAAATCAAGATCATACAAATCAGATAATCATACGGAATCAAAATGAATCATATAGGAATATTGCCACGAGCGCATAACCTAACGTCTAGCATGACACATGAAGGATACTACATACATACATATCCATCAATTCATAGGTGTACAAGGAGCTGCAGACCCCCAACGTACCAGAAGCGAGAGGGGTGCAAGGCACGCACAGCCAATCACTAAATCATACGAACCATAATATCTAGGATGCATCCATACGCCCCCCACATAACAAATCATATATGTACCCTGCTCAAGACAAGTATACATACATATTATAATGGCCAAGTGATCACATATCATACATAACAAATAGGGACGTCGTTGACTAATCACACTGCCACAGATAGTGTCATGCCATTGGTGCCATCAATTACATGGTCATGGTACCTCCATGACTAGTTAACTCGGGCAACAAAAGAAACAAAGCATAGTCATATCATATCATGTCAAACGAAGCATATCAAACTGAATGGAATCATATTATAGCAAAACAAATGTCATAATGAATCGAATTATATCAAAGGATCATACCAAAGGAAATCATAGCAAAGAATATCATAAGTGAAACAAAGTCAAGGATCGAGAGGATCATGAGAAACCTTTACTGAGAAAAGATAGAATATTTGTACCTCAAACCGTAAAGCAAATCACCAGAAATATACAAAGAACAAAGGTTACTCCTTCTTCCGTGGATCTACACGAATAATGATTGCTTAATATTTAGAAAGCTATTTCATAGTTTTAGGGCGCATTGTTATTCATATTTCATAATTAGGGTTTCTTTCCATTTTTAGAAACTTTCAACTTTTAGTAACTTTCTGAATTAAGTAACTTTCCATATTTAGTAAGTTTCCATATTTAAGTAACTTTAATACTTTAGGGTTATAAATGAAAACTAACTAGATTTAACAGTTTAACATAGCAAATATCATAGTTTAGGGTCTTTAATAACATATTAGTAAAGTCTAGGGTTAAATACAACAATTATCAAAGTTTAGGGTTTAACATGTAACTTACCATAGTTTAAGGTTTATTGCGACAAGGTATCATAGTTTAGGGTTCAAAGTGACAAATAAATAACTTCAAGAATTAAGATTATCAATATTATATTTTAGAGTGTAATATGTCAATTCATAAAAACCTGGGGTTTGCATGTGACACTTTTCCAAAGATTAAGGTTTAAAGTGTAAATACTTAAATATAACATATAACTCTAATGCTAGATCATATAATGATTGTAGATATACTGATTGTAAATATAAGGCTTTCACAACATTTCCATCTTCATGTGCTTGTTTCCTTTTCATGTCCGATCGCGGTTCGTAACACTAACATCTACGACTTAGAAATCATGATTTATGACTAACACGTGACCCATCTCCCCCGGCCCCCTTTCAAAACACCCAATGATCCACACATTAAATTTGCGATCACCCTCGAACTTACCCCCATAAGACCATGCATATAACCTTTTCTTTTGTAATATCAGTTTGCATACAAAACTCTTTTACCCCCCCCCCCCCATTCGACCCACAATATTAATCTTTTAATTCTTATTAGCTACAACTATTTAACATATTATATTGACCTTTCATACGACATAAAAACATACATAATTTTGACCCATCTTAGTCCCCATACGAATCACAACACATGATCCAATTTTTAACGAGAGAACCATGTTTATCGAAATCAAAAGAACCTTAATCATAAAACTAAATTCCTATACCTGGTTCTCTTTTATACCGATTCATAATCACGCATTCGTACATGTTGTAACTCCCAAAAATATACTAGTATTCACACACTATCATGCGCACACGTTATGTTATACGTATGATTAGACGTGACGAGACGCGACCAAGTTTTCTTATACATGTGTACGCATAGACTTTTAATGTAACATAAGGTTTCATATATAACCCATGTGGTGTTTATTCAAAACAGTTTAGTAGCAGGTTCCGTCTATGATTTCATGTGGCTTCCTAACGATTTATATAGTATCTAAATTGAGTAGCAAGTTAAGCAGGTCAGATAGCTTATAAACGTATTAGTTTTTTAGTGTTTTAGATATTCAGATAAGCAAACATAAGGGTGTCGATTTGGGACAGAAAAAAGTGAGTTGGGTAATACCTGGTGTTAACGAGGCAAGGAGAAACAAGAGGACAGACCCACGAATTGAATAGAAACAAAGCTATCCCATGATCAAAGCAATAATATCTCGAACACTTGGACTTTTGAAAAGAAAACAATAGCAGGAGTTTTTGTGCTTTTGTTTGTGTTTTTGTTTCGTATGATAGGAATGGGAAAGGGTCAAAAGATTCGTGTTATAACCTACAACTTAGTGGAAGAGCGTGTGCTAGTATGGTAAGTCTTAAAAGATCATGTTAATACAAATAAACCGTAAAAACGTTTATTAATATTTAGCGATCTCTTTGTGTTTTGTTGATAACAAATATAATGTTATCATAAGTAAAATTATAAGGATACATGTTATTTTTGTAAAGCATCTACATATAGTCATTTAAATACAAATTGTTGTAATAATTCATTTGTTGTAATAGTTTATTAGGATGGGTAAAAACCACAACCCATGACCCATACCCATGGAGCATATCCATAACCCATGACCCATACCTATACCCATTGTCTAGATGCATCGCATCTATTAGATACACTGTATCTATTTAGATACCCATACCCATGGAGCATATCCATAACCCATGGGTTGTGGTTTTTACCCATGACCCATAACCCAAAAACCAATGGGCAAACAGGAGCGTCTCACAGATCCCTAGAGTTACACTAGACGGATCCCTCAAGCAAGAGATCCGTGGGATCCGTGCAACAAAGGGCAAGAATTTGCCTATAAATAGAGAGACATTTCTTCATTTTTACTCACCCCTCTTCTTATTACAAACTCTCATATATTCTTACACTCTCCTAACAAAAGATCACTTGATCTAGAGAGTAGTTCTTCTTTCTTTTATTGTGATTCTCATATAGGTCCTTCTCTAAGGCGAGATCACGAGCATTCTACAAGTCATCCAAGCAAGGGGTCCTTGATTGATTTGTTCCACCACAAGATTTCTGTAGCAAAGATCTTGTATTTCATATTTCACATATTTGTTGTGTTATAGTAGTGTTGGTTTGGTCCTCCGTGTTACGGACTCGGTATTTAGCTTTGTACCGGAAAAGTGTAAGCAACGTTGTGAAGGCTTCTCCTCAAAGTTGAAGGAGTTTGTTGACATAGTGCTTGAACTCTCGAGTAGGTGACTTGGGGAGTGGAGTAGGGCAAGGAAGGTGTCCTTGTAGCCGAACCACTATAAATCGGTTGTGTCACTTCTATCCTTTACTTTACTTGCTTTCTTTACTTGCATTACTCTTAAATCTATACTTTCTCTTCATCCATACGATTTCACATAACATCGAATCTAAAGTTTTTGAAACTAACTTAAAATCGGCAAAACTATTCAACCCCCCCCCCCTTCTAGTTTTCCATAATTGACATAAAGAGCTAAGTTTATAAAAGTTTTAAAGTAAACCGTATTTTAAAAACTTTTCGATCACTATGGGTTCTGAAAATTACAAGGAAGGGCAATCCAATGCAACGACCTTCACTACTTGAAACTAATGGTTTTATATATTGGAAAAATAGATTCAAACATATGTGAGTCAAGATATTGATCTTTGGTACATCATTGTTGAAGGCGATTTTGAAGCCACTACAAAAGATGAAAACGGAAATTTAGTTAACATACCTCATGATAAACTCACCGATGATATTAAGAAAAGCTTTCCAAAAATAGTGAAGCTAAAATGGTTTTATATAATGCTTTACCCAAAAGGAACTTGAAAGAATTTCCATGCTTAAAACCTCTAAAGAAATTTAGAATTCTTTAGTTGTAACTCATCTAGGTAATCAACAAGTTAAAAACAATAAAATAGATTTATTTGTTCAACAATATGAACAATTTTCAATATCGGATGAGGATACAATAGATCATTCTTTTGCTAACTGTAATACTTTAATTACATCTTTACAAGCACTTGATGAGTCTTTCTCTAGTCGTAATCATGTTAGGAGATATCTAAGGGCACTTCCATCCAAGTGGAGATCTAAGGTGATGGCAATCGAAGAATCAAAAGACTTGTCAATCCTCACCCTCGATGAACTCATAGGCAATTTAAAAGTCTATAAGCTTGTCCTCGCTAAGATTCGAAGCCTTAAAAGTGAAAGAGAAGCACAAATCTCTTGCCCTTAAAGCCAAGAAGGTCTCAAGCGATGAAGAGAACTCCTCTTCGGATAGTGAGGACGAGGAGTATGCCATGGCGGTAGGGACTTCAAGAAGTTCTTTGAAGAAAGGAAGATACGTCAAAGCAACCTTATGACGACAAGAAAGGGTTCCGGAAAAGCAAAGATGACGAGAAGGCAAGGGATGAACGCGCTTGTTTTAAATGTGGAGATCCCAACCACTTTATTAATAAGTGTCCCAAACGGAATGAACAAAAAGCGTTCGTGAGCTGTTTATGGGGAATGAGCGAGGAGGAGGACGAAGAAATTTGTCTCATGGCAAATGACGGGGTATGTCACGAATACTATAGTAGCTCATCATTAGATGATGACTCATTGCATAATGAATATGATAAACTTTGCAAAATTAGTTTAAAAGTAATCAACAAAAACAAGTTTTTGAAAAACCAAAATCAACATTTAGAAAAGGAAGTCATTGAGTTAAAAGCAAAATTAAAATGTATAGAAAAGGGGAAGATAGCAAGTGGGGAATGTGAACTTTGCGTTCAACTTCAAACACTAGTTGATCATCTAGACTCTAAGATTGCTAGAATGAATGCTAATACTCTAGATATGATATTAGATAGTGTTAAAACAGGAAACAACCAAAAAGGTTTAGGCTTTCAGCAACTTGATGCGTCAACTAGTGAAAACAAAGAAACACAATTCGTAAAAGCAATAGAAAAACAAACCATTGTAGTCATGGATCCTACGGATCCCACAAAAAGGGAACCTGCTAGTGTACAGCCAGGGATCCATGGGTCTACTGAAGCAAACAGTAGCAATAATATAGCTTCCTCATCTAGAACCGATTTTATTATTGTTAATAAGAAGAAACCAACCCATGTTACTATTAGACAACCACCTCCAAGACAGAATCAAAGTTTTACAAGAAACAAAGGTCCATCATTTTCAAAACCGACCACATCTAGGAGACCTAATAATGTTTATCCGAGAAGTAACCATCAAATGGGATGGAATCCTAATATGCAAAACGGTTTTCCATTTCAAAACTTTGAACCATGGAATGCATACTCACCTTTTTCATATATGTCTAACATGATTGGAATTTTGAACACTAATGGACCCATGAACAAACGGGGACCAAAATTTTGAGTTAATTGTTTTCTTAGGTGTGCTTAAAGGTCGACCTAGATCTGGATGAGTGGATCAAGGATAGCGGGTGCACGGGCACATGACGGCAATAAAGATTTATTTTCCACATATGAATCCTTCAATGGAGGAAATGTGGTATTTGGAAATAGCAAAAGCAAAATCATCGGTAAAGGTGCGATTTCTAACAAATCTCTAACCATTTGATGTTGTGTCACGTAGAAAACCTAAACTTTAACCTCTTAAGTATAGGACAAATATGTGATAAGAAGTGTAACATACTTTTTAATGAAACCGGTAGTAAGATATTGGAAAATGGTATCACTATAGGTAGAGGAATTAGGAAACATGGAGTCTATGTCATTAAAATCGGTAATGAACCTAAAGACAAACTTTGTCTTATTTCTATGGATGATACTTCGACCTTATGGCATCGAAGATTGGGTCATGCCAATATGCGACTTCTTCAATCACTATCATCCAAAGATCTAGTAAGAGATCTACCAAAATTAAAATATGAACATCACTTTTGTGATGCTTGTAATGTAGGAAAACAAGTCCATGCTAGTCACAAAGCTAAAAACATGGTCTCTACAACTAAGTGTCTAGAATTAATACACATGGATTTATTTGGTCCATCCGCTATCCAAAGTTATGGAGGCAACTACTACACTTTGGTTATAGTGAATGATTACTCTAGGTACACATGGACTAAATTTTGAAAGAACAAAACTGAAACATTTGATTACTTTGAAATATTAAGTAAGAAAATCCAAAGACAATTAGGAAGTCCTATAGTGTCCATTAGAACGGATCATGGTAGGGAATTCGATAATGAAGTGCACTTTGGAGCCTTTTGTGACGCTAATGGTATTACTCACAACTTCTCGGCCCCTCGCACTCCACAATCGAATGGGGTAGTTGAAAGAAAGAATAGAACCCTACAAGAAATGAGTCGCACCATGTTAAATGAGCAATCTATTCCTCAAAAGTTTTTGGTAATGCCATTGATACTAACGTACATACTTAACCGAGTCTTAATTAGACCATTTTTAGGTAAAACTCCATACGAGTTACTTTGAGGCAAAAAGCCTACGTTAGATCATTTTAGAGTCTTTGGTAGCAAATGTTTTCTACTTAACACTAAAGATTACCTTACAAAATTTGATCCTAAATCAACCAAAGGTATCTTTTTAGGTTACTTTCCTAATAGCAAAGCTTACGTCATATTAAATAAAGAAACAATGAAGGTTGAAGAGTCATTAAACGTAAAATTTGATGAGAGTCCACCCAAACCTATCCTACCTCTTGTCGATGACAGAGATTGAGAGTGAAGCTATAGAAATAAAGAAAAATACAAACAAAGAAGATGAACCTTTAAATAATGAAATCATCAATATTAAAGAGTCTAAAGACCACCTCGTAGATAAGGTCATAGGAAAACTAAACGAAAGAACCTTAAGGTCTCAAGTCCAAAACCAAAGTAGCTTATTTTGTTTTGTCTCAACCATAGAACCTAAGAATACACAAGAAGCCATAAAAGATGAAAGTTGGGTAATGGCTATGCAAGAAGAGTTAAATCAATTTGTTTCTAATGATGTTTGGACACTTGTCCCTCCACCTAGTAATCAAACCATAATAGGAACCAAATGGGTATATAAAAACAAGTTAGATGCAAACGGTGTAGTGTCTAGAAATAAAGCTAGACTCGTTGCCCAAGGGTATAATCAACAAGAAGGAATAGACTTTGATGAGACCTATGCCCCCGTGGCTAGATTAGAGTCTATAAGAATACTTCTTGCTTATGCTTGTGCTAATGATCTTAAGCTTTATCAAATGGATGTCAAAAGTGCTTTTCTAAATGGTTTTATTAATGAAGAAGTATATGTAGCTCAACCTCCGGGCTTTATCGATTTCGAAAAACCTAAAGATGTGTATAAGTTAAAAGCTCTTCGGTCTTAAACAAGCCCCAAAAGCTTGGTATGATAGACTCAAGTCATTTTTAATAAAAACAACTACACCATGGGGTTAGTTGATAATACACTTTTTACTAAGAAAAAGGAATCACATATAATCATTGTTCAAATATATGTGGATGATATTATATTCGGATCTACTTGTCAAGACATGTGTGATGATTTCTCTAAAATCATGCATGACGAGTTCGAGATGAGTATGATGGGAGAACTAAGTTTCTTTCTTGGTCTACAAATCAAACAAATAGAAGATGTTAAAGAAATTTGGTTTAGAAGAGTCAAAACCCATAAGAACATCAATGTCATCCGACACTAAACTCACAAAAGATGAAGACGGTGAATCCGTTATTAACACTAAATACCGTGGCATGATTGGTAGTCTTCTCTACCTTACGGCTAGTCGGCAGGATATCATGTTTAGTGTTTGTCTATGTGCTAGGTTTCAAGAAGATCCTAAAACATCACATCTAGAAGCGGTCAAAAGAATATTTAGATACATTAAGGGTACGACTCAATTGGGACTATGGTATCCTAAGGTACGGAGGTAGAAACAATTGTATGCGATTCTGACCATGCGGTGATTATGTTGATCGAAAGAGTACAAGTGGTGTATGTACTTTCATGGGATGTTGTTTAACATCTTGGTTCTCTAAGAAGCAAACGACATTGGTCATATCAACAACCGAAGCCGAATATGTCTCCGCCAGGCAAAGCATGCCAACAAGCACTATGGATGAAACAAGCGTTAGTTGACTACTGACATTCATCTAAGTGACATAGCCATTCTATGTGACAACAAAGGTGCCATCGACTTGAGCAAGAATCCGGTATGCACTCTCGCCCAAGCATATAGAGATTCGTCATCACTTCTTAAGAGACAATGTTCAAAAGGGAAACATCTCTATTGAGAAGGTAGCGTCCGAACAACATAGCCGACGTCCTCACCAAACCGTTGAAGCGGGAACAATTCAACCTACTTCGTCTTGGTCTTGGTTTAATGGAACAATCGTCAAATTAGTAGTTTTTAAACTCTACAAGGTATGTAAACACTAGCCTTCTTCTTTCCGAGTCTAGGATCTCTATTTCACACACAACTCACAAGCAATACGGGAATTTTCAAAACCAAGATAGGCTTTATTTACAACTCGTACTTTCATAATTTTTCTTTACTTTTTCAATGTAAGTTTTCTTACAACACGTAATTTAATACTTATTTTTTCTCAAGGATAAACGTTTTCTTCAACAAAGAAACTTTTTTCAAAATGCTTTCTAAAATGATACTTCTTCCCGTATCACTTTCATAAAAGCTATTTCTCACGTCTAGGACAAACCTCTTTTTCATTATTAATACAAAGTAAAAACCCGTTTTTATTGCATCTCATGTCTTTTGAATGCTAAAGAGGACACATAACTAATATGTGTTTTCGGGTACATTCATTTAAGCAACAATGAATTAGGAGCACTCGGGTTATCTCACATAATAGTATGCTTTTTCAATTCTAGCCTATTTTTCTTTTCTTTTTAGGATTCGAGATAACCGCAACTCCAAATGGTTTGAATATAGGCACACACTAGGCACAAATATTTCCAAAAGGAAAATTTTGAGCTGCCTGAGTTACCAGTACCACGGATCCCAGCATTAACGCTAGACGGTTCCCTCAAGGGAAGGATCATCCGTGAGAAGAAGCTGAAATTATCTTCTATTTTTCTCACTTTGGCTAAAAACCTCTATATTTTCATCATTTTTTTTTCTTTTTACTAATGAGTATGTTACTTAATGCTTGTGTTCTCATGATAACATGCCTTAAATTCATATCTAATTATTATATTTTAGTCCACATTCTGGGTTAAGCATTCATTACAATGCATTATTTTTTTTATAAATAGGATTCCCAAAATGCTTGCATCTTCATCACTCTCAACCTCACAAACAACCATCACCATGTCATCTAAAAGATCTTCCAACATAGATGAATCACCTAGTGCAAACAATCCTTTTCAAGAAATCCAAAATTTTGTCCTACCATCTTCCATAGTTCCACCACCCAAATCTAGAAAAACATGCGGATTAGCATCCAACCTTGTTGTTTAGCCAAATCATTATCAAATAGTTCATCACCAACTACTCATTCACCACAAAATTCTTCCATAGTAGCACCTCCCTCATCTCCAACAAGCACACCAACATCATCACCCATCAAATCTCCACCTAAAGTCACTCTATTAGAACTCCTTAAGACTCCAACAAGATCCCAACAAACCAATCCAAAAGAACAAGTCCTTTTAACACCTCCCACATCTCCAAACACAATTTTTAAAGACCTTGAAACCTCACCACCTTTAGCTCCCATTGTCTTACAAGAACATCTAGGTTCTTTTCCACCACCACTTCCAAACATTCTGGACTTTGATCCTTATTTTCCAACTTTTCTACCACAACTTCCACATCTCACAAATCAAACTAACCCGGAAAACTTCCGCACACATTACCCACATCATTTACATTGTGAACATTGCCAATCCACTAGGGATCTTGCAATAAAAATTAGGGAAGAAATGCGACTCATACTTAACCTCATCCTTGATCGCATCAACATCATCACTCACCAAAACTTCCATCCAAACCTCAATGCAAGCATGGAAGGAATCATTTTACTATTTTCTCTAGTATTTTCTTTTGAGTCATTTTTTAGAACAAGTCTTGTTCTTAGTTTTACATGCTTGTATGTGGCATAAATACCACTACACTTTGTTATTTTATTACAAGGCTTTGTTTACATACCTTGGATCCCAATCTTGTTTCTCGTCAATCACAAGATTATTTATGGATGTTACTACTAAACTTTTCTTTGTAGGTTTTATATTTTTTCTCACTTACGCCCATTCTAGGGAGCTACCGTCAAGGGGAGTTAAGGCCTCGTGGACTATTTTTTCCACACTTTATTTCTTCATTAGGGTCACTTTTTGTTTCGACAAAAAGGGGGAGAAGAAGTAAAACTTATGCTTTCAAAACATACATCTAATCTTAAGTTTTACTCATCATAACATTATATTTTGTCATCAACAAAAAGGGGGAGATTGTTAATACAAATAAACCATAAAAACTTTTATTAATATTTAGCGATCTCTTTGTGTTTTGTTGATAACAAATATAATGTTATCATAACTAAAGTTATAAGGATACAAGTTATTTTTGTAAAGCATCTACATATAGTCATTTAAATACAAATTGTTGTAATAATTTATTTGTTGTAATAGTTTATTAGGATGGGTAAAAACTACAACCCATGACCCATACCCATGGAGCATATCCATAACCCATGGAGTTAACCCATATGTTGTTCCCTTTTCACAATCGTATTAAAAAAGTTAAAAATAATAAACCAAATTGTGAATAATGATTGAAATCAAATAAGTAAAAACACACTGATAAATTTTCAATGTTTATATTCTTTATTAGAAATGAATCAAAAAGAATACATTACCCAAGTACTTGCGGAATAGTACTTGGGATTGAAACAACAAAGTATGGTATCTCTTACTAAGCTCGTGCTAAGTCTGAGCACAACTAAAAGGAACCATTGAGGCTATCTCAGACAGAGGTTGTATTTGAGGAGTGAAAGAGGTGGCTATGTGTGTTTTACAATTAATCCACAAGCTTAAAATCTTCCACTCCAACTCTTATGCTATTTATACAAGTATGGTTTTTAATCTTTACTAGAGGACAAACTGACAGGTTATAGAAGACAAAATACTAATGTATTTTGTCTCTGTTTACATAGACTATATTGGGTAAGTGACAAGGTTGCTTTCTTCTTGTCAGATGACACTGAGCCCGATAGTTATTATCATCTGAAGTTGACTTTGGTTGATAAGGACTTCGTCTTATTTGATTCAAACTTATCCCGTCTTGTCCCGCTCATTCTTTCTGCCTTCTTTGCTCATCAACTTCTTTGTCTTCAAAGGTAAGTAGTTAGTGAGGAGTTTTGATTCAATGAGTTATTATCACCAATGAATCCACCATCTTCTTCTTGACTCGTCTTCACCCCTTAAGTTCCGCCGTTCTGAGTGGAGAGACTTCCTCTTGCCTCTTACTGAGTATCCCGAAGATAACTAATGAGACTATGCGCTCAAGTGACTTGTTAGTGTTTAAGGGACTAAACACTTAGGTATTTTTATTCAAATCCTAGTCTTAAGTGGGTTTGGGTATTTAACGAACCCAACAGCCCCTATTTGATATATACAAGTAGCCTAAGTGTTTGATCAGTGTAAGTGAGCAAATGGCTTCTTCTTACATTGAATGTACTAATGAACATAATAAGGAACACTGAATATTTTAACAAAACATACATCGTTTTATTGATCAAATTTCATAGTTCCTATCACTAGTACAACAGATAAAACATATAATGTCACTCGAGATGGATTCCCAGTGCTTCAAGCTTAACCTTCTTCTTGAGGAGTGTTTCTTTGTCAGGGTGCTCTCTTATCTTAGCATTCAAGTCACTGGCAACCTGACGTTACTGGAGTTTGGATTTGGAGAGGCCACTTGGTAGATAACTTGCCATTGTACTCCACCCTGCAAGATCAATATCACTCCACCTTTGGAATGTGGGTCTATAGACACAATAAAGAAGAGTCCTCTTCGGCTCTTCTATGCAAAACACAGCTTAAGAAACTTCACACCTTCTAGTAGCTCCCCTCGCGCCCGTGCCAGTACTTTGATTTCGGCTTAGATTCAACCCTCTTTTGCCTTGGGATGATTAAGGTTGAGATCCTTGAAAGTTAAGGCTAGCTGAATCCAAGTTTGTGTTGGTGCTTCTGCCTTTCATACCGTTTTCTTAGGGACTTCATCACCAATGACCACGTGATTCCGCTTTGATATGATATGGGACCAAGCTCATCCAGTTCAGTGATCCCAAAGTCAGTAAACTTCATGGGATCATGTACCTCAAAATGCCTTTTATCATCCTCCTGTAGACATTCATTGCCAGTGGTTTGGACTTGGGGATGATTTTCACGCTGTGATCTTTCAGTAGCCTCGCTTGCCATTGACCAATTGTAGTGGTCAACTTCCTCTTGTCTGATGGCGCACTTTCTCTGTTATTTTCATCTAGCTTCTTCCTCATGGCACCATTTGAGCAGCCCTGAGCATCTTTGAACTTTTGTCCGCCTGTCCTTTTCAAGCTTTTGGGATCAATTCTAATGTTTCAAATTTCTGATACCAATTCAAATCTCGTTTTTCTTTTTCTCTGCTTTTCTTTCTTTTTATCTTCCTTTTCAAGATAGTTAGCAAGCTGTGCTGGAGTGAGCAGATACTTGGTGTTGCCGATGACATAGGGAATCTTCTCAGGCTCTGGTGTTTTCATTATGGCTTTTTCTATTCTTACCCGAGATGCTACCAATGGAGGTGTTGTTGTGATGATTGGTGGTGGTGTTACCTGTCATTGTCATTATTGTTGTTGCTGATAGTGGACCTGATGAGATAGGAGTTGTTGATACTGGTTGAGCTGGCTCCCCCTCAGTGTGAGAGGGAGTCTCTCTCATTGCTTTCTCCCCCAAATTGTTGTCGCAACATCAGAGCAATAGTTGCCTGGGATACAAGGGGAGTTGGAGTTGCTTGACCTTTGAAGGCTTGGTATATCTCTGTGTTGGAATCACTCCTAAACCTAAATCAAGTGTTAGTGATTCACATGTAATAGTTAGATTAATTATGGCCTTTATGTTTGTTATTAGCCTTAGGTTTATGTAGAAGGCCCATAAGCCTAGGCCTAGCCCAATAAGGAAAAGGATGGGAACTAGAAGTGTTGTCCTAGCTTCCCTCCTAATATGTAAACCCTCACTTGAGGGTTGGTTGTTCAATTTATTCTCCATTTACACTCTACCGCATAACCGCCCTTAGTATAATAACGTGTGTGTGGTTTTTATTGTTCAACCGATCTCTCTATCTCTATTTGTGTTGTTACTTGTGTTGCATATTTGGGAACCTAACAGTGGTATCAATTGCCTACTAGTTGGGTGAATCTGCTATTGCTTTGAAGTGGTTTTTGGTCCCTACGCGTAAAGCCGCTAACGAGACACTTTGGGTTCGCTTAAAACACATTTTTACACTTTTAATCCAAGATTCTTGTACTTTCAATATTTTAAGGTGATAAAATAACTGTTTTTGGCAAAAAGTTTCAAACTTTATGCGTGGATCATAGTTTTAAGCTTGTTTTGTACGAGGGTTTCATCCACGCGTAACCGTTTTAGAGTTTTGGCTCATCAAGTTTCACACTTTTGTGTTATTTTGGTGATATTGAAGCTATCTCATCACAAAAATCTGGTTTAGAAACATCTTTGGGCAGAATCATCTTTACGCAGTAAAGCTACGCAAAAAACCCTAATATTACGCCGTAACTTTATCCTTGGTTTGATCTTCTCGGCCAGGTTTACTCCGTGTTTCTTGCTTGGATAAGCCTGAAAACACGACTTTTGGATATCTTTTGCACCGTGATAGTGTAAAAGATCATTTGGGATAAAACCTAAAATTACGATAAGCATAAAGCTTACGCGTTGAAATTCCTACGCATAAGATTTATCTTACGCCTAAGCTTAGTCTTACTAAGGTAATCCTAATGTACCTAAGTTTTCTATGCCTAACTTCTTGTTTACGCATAACTTTAGTGTTTTTCCTTCCTTACGCGTAAGCTAAACTCACGCGTAACTCTAATCAGCGTAACTTTGTAGTTTTTTACGCATAAGTCCTACTTGGTTTACTATACTTACCATACTTCTACCATTCGACTACAAAGATCCATTTGACAACACAAGTTCTCAACATGTCACAACCACCATACTCTAACTATTTTCCTTACACTATAATCAACAAAACAACAACATCAACAATGGAATCAACAACAAGCAATTTATCAACAACAATTTAATCAACAACATACTCCACTACTTGCAGCAATTCCACACCCTCAAATGGTACAACCACCACCTAGTCTTCAAGTACAACCTTACACAAACTTCTACAATCAACATCCATCCAGGGGTACTATGAAGGAACCAACATGGTTTGGCAAGATGTGAAGCCTTTAGTAGCCAACAATCAATTCATGAAGGTGGCTCACTTGATAGACCTCCAATGCTCACTCCCGGTAATTATGATCAATGGGTAATTCGGTTATTTAGGTTTTGTGATCCGGAAGAAGCCACATGGAAAGATTTTAAAGAAAGTCATTATGGAAGGTCCATTTCGTGATGCCTACTAATCATAATCTGGAGATCCTACGTCGCTTCCCACCAGAGATGATGTCACCAACATTGCAACTATTGCTAACTCACGGGTGATCAACTTCTACACTTGAAGCCATGACTTGCAATGCAATATATCCTTTTAGGATTAGCCAATCCAATCCTTCGAAGTGTTGATGCTCAAAAGACTGCCAAAGCAATGTGGGAACAAATTCATCTTCTTATACAAGGCACAACACTCAATCGGATAGCGAAACTAAAAATCTACTTGGTTTATAACACTTCATGATTGAACTGTGAGAGATTTTAGAATCTTATCATCATCGCTTTTAGACATCATTAATGATTTGGACAAAATACAATATCATCGAATGCAACGAATTATTGCCAACACAAAAGTTCCTAAGTGGTCTTTGTGTCCCAATTTTATAAGTATGTCATTTTTCTCCTATCAAGCTAAAGATATGATCAGCGCTACCACGGATTGTTGCAATACTCATCTGAAGACTCACCAAAAGAAGTTAATAAGGAAAGGATTCTTTCGTAATAAACTGCTCCACCATCACTCAACAATCAACACTTGCCTTGTGGGTTTCAAACAAACATTCTCCTCAACAAGCTCTCAACCTCTCCTCAAAACACCTACAAACCATCAAACCTTCTCGGGATCCACACACCACAAACTCAACAAAATCAATTGGTTCCATACAAATAAATAACACCTGCCAAACCCCTTTATAAAGCAGAAGCCGAGAGGACTCCAATGCTTGAAATTGCAACAAGACGATATGATTTGCAAAGCATTTGGTCATATACAAACAAATCCAACAATCGCATTAGCTCCTCATCTAATACAAGAAATCTGCACTGCTGTGAAACAATGACGAGTTGAGTTCAAAATCGTGGTTATGCAATGTTAGATGGAGGTGGTCGGCGGTTCAATGCTATGGGAAGGAATAATATTGGTGCACCGCAAGAGCAAAGGGCTCCGCTGGTTACCAAGGAAATGCCTCGACCTAAGTTACTAGTCTCAAGTATATAATACAGAATGAGAAGGGTCATCCTGCCAATGCATGTCCTAAACTGAGAACAAGAGGCAGTGCTTATTTCAAAGAGGCTTTGCTCTTGGCTCTTAAGGATGAAGGTCAAAGTAAACTCTTACCAACAAGGAATGAGCTTTACGGCAGATGCATATTCTAAATGATGTATATGGAAGACTTGCAAGATAAAGCAAAGTGATGCCGATGCACAAACAAGCTCTACACATGACAAGTGACATGTTCCCGCATTATTAATCGATGTATTTTGCCCCGTGTAATTGAACAAATAATTTATCATCAATGAGCTTATATCTCGCCACTTCTATCCGCGACTTAGTGTTCATGAGTCCTCCACATCTCATTCCACCGATTATCAAATAGATCCGAGTTATATTTATCTACAAGCACACTTATGGTTAATATTGATAATCGTTGACTCACAGTTGGCATTTGAGGATCTAAAGAATGATCATGTTGAGAATCTGCTGAGCAAAACGAGCTTCGGCCCCGGCGAGAAACCGGTGCTCTTGACCTTAATTAAAGACCAACATTCTCGTTTAAAAATTTTCACTTAAATTCAAAAGAGAAAAATGCAAGACAAGATTAACCTTTGGATAATGAATATTAATTCACAATCCAACTTTTTCTCAAAACTCAAGAAAACCGTAGGAAAAGGTTTTGAAGCCGCTTTTGCCAAACCCACCAAATGAAAAATATTGGAACGCATGATTTGTGATCTAGCCGCTTCAAAGAATGCTTTGTTGTCTCAAATAGAACAAATGAAACATGAACATAAACAACAAATTAACGCTCTCACTTTTGACACTCAAAAGCTAAGGTCAGGAGGTTGTTAACTTGTCAAAAACAAATCTCTATACAAAAAAGCATCTTACCCTTGAAACGAATAGATGACTATCCCTGAGGAAATTGTCACCGACTTACAAAACCAAAATCAAAGAGTTTAAAACCATTAAAACATGGTGGTGAATCAATCACCTATTCAAAAGTTTTCAAAACCTAATCCAAATGGATATGGACTCAATCTTACCGGATTATAAAACCTAAAGCACAGAGCATTCAAACCAAATCCTGAAGTTTATAAAGCAGTGGAACATAGAATTCGATGATTCAATTCAGGATCGCTGTTGAATATAATCGGATGGAGGAATTAGATGCTCTAATAACTTAGAGTCGGTCAAAAATAGGAAAATGCTCGCCACTAATGCAAACCATTTAATATTCAAAGCCAAAATTTTGTCAAGGCAAATAAGATACTTAAACACACCTTTGTTATCACCAATCTTAGCCTGGTCACTCAACCAAAGTGCATAAATTAATTGTATTTACATTCACTTAGTGAAGTAAAACGCCAATGCCTAAAAGTTTAATTTTGCAAGTATTAAATATATACACTTTCTTATCTGAATCTCAAAATTTTTGAACGTGAGATTGAATTTCATTCCTAAATAAAAGTTCAATGATTTACTTCTACTTCTATGCAAGTAATTTAGAAACATAGAGATATCCTTCAGAAAGTTAATTTTACCTGTCAAAATTTGAAAATTTGTGCATTATATTGGGAAAAGGATTTTCACAAAGGGAAACTTGGTCATGAAATAGTTTTGAAAAATGTAAAACACGATTTCTAACACTAAACGTGAAAAATAAAATCACAGTGATGTTGATCGACTCTTGGAAGATGTTATTATCTCAAGGGATACAACTGCACTTTCGTGTCATTTCTCAAACAATTTATGCCTCTAATTATTTCAACATTTATCGTAAATTTGGTTTACTTGTTCCAAATTCAAGCGTAATCCTTTATGGTTTGAGCGCTAATCTATGATCATAACATCACGCAGACATTTCATATGGACTAAGTTTAGTCTTACATTTCATTGACATCATTTGCATCATAATTCTATTCATGATATTTTATTTCACATTCATCTGTAAATTTTATATTTAAATAAACATTATCAAGTGAGTTATTATTTTTAATATTTAATCCAAGCATTTACAAAAATGATCCTACATATTTTATACTTTACATTTAGTTATATAAACCCTATATTTTGAGTTTCTAGTGCTTTAAATTTATTTGGTACATAAATCGTTAGTTATACCCATATGGTTTCCTAAAACTACACGATAATTCATATTTTTATCACTCAAATTTCATACAAGGAACGTATTTTACAATTTTTATAAATACATCATACTTCTATTTTGACTATTAAAATTTATTTGTACCTAAAAGCTACCAAACCTTTTAAGTTATATTTATCTACACATGTATTTATGACTCTTTTACAATTAATTATACAATCAATATAAAAAAATAATAAATAATCAGTGAAAACATAATCCCCCAAATCCGGCCTTGAGGGGAGTAAAGCCAAGGGTGGCATTAAATTGAGGCATGGTTTTTCTTGAATGGTAGAATTTTACTCTATAAGTCTATTACTTCATTTATTTTCTCATACATGCATCTCATTCTACAAAGTTAACAAAAGCTTTCTCTCTCTTTTTGTTCATCCAAAACCGGCCACATAGAGGTTCACCAAGGGATCATCATCAAAATTTTTCTCAAGTGTTTATACAATCTAGTTAATACTCTTTATTAGATTTTGAAATAAAAATCTAGAGTATTTAAGTTTAACCTTGGTTCTTATCACCTCATCATAATACTAGTAAGCATGTTTCTTTCATTTTTCATGTTTCCTTATCATTTCATATTCATCTCTTCATTTTTGGGAGAAAACATGCAAGACATATGTTGATTATACCATTTACATGATTTTTTAGAGTTATTTATATATATGGTCATCCTATAATTATCCCCTTGGTATACTTTTGGTCTTGATGATGTCTAGGAACCCATGACACCCTAAGAAGGTGTATGGTAGGATTAGATTAGTTTGGAGTTGATTTGAAGGGATTAGAATAGGTTTTGTCCGATAAAAACTATTTTCGATACGTATAAAATATGATCTGTCCTTGTTTCATTTTTCTGGAAAATCCGACTATAGTCACGACATTTTGGCCTTGATATTTAGAAAATATACTTTAAAACGAATCCGTGGCCGCTTGATCGGATTAAAACGGAGTTATAACGAAGAAGTTATGAATTTTTCAAGTTTGGCATTTAAATATATATTTTCTCGGAATTTCAAAGAACCCTATTTTAGTTTCTTGTACGAGTCAAAACGAGTCCTAAGCTTCACAAATTATTTCGACTTCTCAAAAATATATTAGTTTACTTCAGTACGAAGCTAAGGACGATATATCAGAAAACGGATTTGAAACGACAAAATATGCACGCTTTCGCATAAATTTGTCAACTATTATTTTCTCTCAAAACTATATTATTTCTACGATACAAGTGTTACGGTGGTAGAAGTAACGACCATGTTTGAGGTACATTTTTAACAAGGTTGTGAAACTTTTTAGAATCTAATTGTCTTCTAGTAAAAATCAAGTTCACCGGCCATATTTTTCAAAACAACAAGTCAGTTTTGTAAAGCTGGAGTTATAGTAAATTATTTATGGATGTTCAAACTTGGCGAAACTCATTTCTACGACACAATTAGCCAAAACCACCATCTTTAACCCTATCTTTATGTTAGAGACCTTCACCTAAAACTCCGAATGAAACTTTTAGATATTGATACAAATTTTCCAACATACGAAAGTTCGTTTCTACTCGATCGGATACACCGCTTTACTAGTTTTTCAAAGCCATTTTTGTCACTTTACGAAATTTCAATTGACATTGTTTTACTAAGAAAGTGAAAATTTCACCATAAATCATTATAAAACCATTGTAGGATGACATTTTACGTAAAAACTTGTAAAGTCATTTTTGAAGGGTCAAGACGTCAAGAGAGTATTTTTCGATGATAAGTATTATTTTCAAAACTCGAAATGGTATACAATATTACCTAAAATGTATGCATAACATAACATCATAACTCATTACATATCATATCATTCATAATAGGTCATTTTAAATTCACGCTATATTTCGTATCCACTTTTGTCATCGAATCATTGCAAATGTGAGTTCATAGCCCCACTTTACTCTTTTAACTGTTTTACAAACTCTTGGGGAGATATACATGCTACATTTTTAACCGAACACAAATGCTTTGAATTGTATGCTATATCCAATGTTTATTGTCACCAGTATTTGCCATGTTCAAGTCCCTACATCATGAACCATTAGTCACTTATGAGAGCGCCATTGTGAATAGGCCTATTGGAATTACACTCCCGCTTTATTGACCCAGCTTAGGAAATCGAGCGCACTATATTTGGAACCAGTAAGGTAATTTGGCAAGCCTATTAGGGCTATGGCGAAACGATATTACCAATTTTTATTGGTGCGATGTTACGCTTTGGTGTCATGAACTTAGTGAAATAAATACGATGTTGTTTTAACGATGAGTGTGAAACAATTTAACTCACACTACGATGATTGTGTTCAAACTAATTAATTAAACCTATGGTTTTACGCCGAAGGTAGTACTATTGTGAATTCATTTGACGATGTGGTTGAATATAAACTATATATACATTTTAAATGGGTTGGAACACAAGTTGCAAGTTTGTATGGGCTGGACTTGGAATAAGTGGATTTACAATGCCTTTGCATAAACGCATTTCGATACATTGAGTCATGCACTTATTTTGTGAATTCATTTGACGCATTTCTCGCTTGAACATAAACTATGCATATATTCTCGCAAGGTTGTGAACACACAGTTGTGAAGTTTTGTATGGGCTGGACTGGAATCGAGCGGGATTTCCATAATGCCCTTTGACATAATCGATTTGATAGTTCTTTTACATTTCATCTTATTTACAATGCTTTCATCTGCATAAAATCCATTTCGAAGGCTTTACATTTCAACTCAAACTCTATGAACTCACTCAACCTTTGTGTTGACACTTTTAGCATGTTTTATCTCTGGTATCTAAGGCATTCTACACGCTGGCATGCATTTGGACACATCTTGGAGTCGTGGTGACGACGCGTCTCACTTGGGTTTTACGCACTTTAAAACATCGTTTGAATTGTAACAAACTTATTTCCGCACAAGTTGATTTTCATTTGGGACCTACTTTGTAAACTCTGATTGTTTTATTAAATCAAACGATGTTCTTTTCAAACGACACTTTAGGTCGTTCAATATAACTGTGATTGTGATGCTATGACCGTCAATCCCCAGGAATTCCATTCCGCTGCAAAACAGGTAATTTGGGGGTGTGACATTATCTATGCTGATATCCATAATGCTGTGTTGTTACATTCTTTGCCATATGCATCTGATGATATCTCTGCTGATTATGATTATGTTGATAATGTTGTGAATACTGATATGATGCATCAGATCGAGTCTTTAACAGTTGAAAATAAACGATT
>OU343222.1:273109869-273200506 GCA_910596185.1 Chrysanthemum makinoi
GTCAAATGATCTTTCAAATGCAATACGTCGTCTTAATTGGTGTCAAAAAAATATTCACGATCAACAACTTGCTTTTCAACACAAAATCGCCCAGTTGCGTGCAAAATCTTCTGATCCTAAAATTGAGCAACTGGATGATCAAAACGTGTCTTTTAAGTGTCAAATCTCAAAATATGAACAAGAACTTGTAAAAGTTAAAAAGGAATATGGTGTCATATTTGATTTACTCAAACAGACTCGTGATGAAGCATCAAACGAACTTGATCATTATCTTGCACACACTAAAGAAGTCATGAATTTTGCTGGAAGTCTTCGTTCTGAAAATCAAGATTTGGTGCACACTATCACTAAGTTAAGGGAAGTGTTAGGAAAGTATGAACAACTTTCGCCTACTGTGATTATTAAGAGAATAGCACCAGTAACACTTAGTAATCGTGAACCTAGAATCCCTACTGCCAAATCACAAGTTGCTAACGTACTTCCTTCTATTGAAACAGGAATAGTTGCCTCTTTTCCAAATGTCCGCACTTCACAGCCTAGGAGCAATACAAGGAAGAATAGGAAGTTGCGACCTAAGAAAAGAACAATAAAGAATCCTGAAGTAGAAGAACACCCTAGGACTATGAATAAGACTCATGTTGCTTCCACTATAAATATTGCGTCTGGAAAATGTAATAGGAATAGTGATGTAACAAATGCTAAACCTTTAAGTACTTTTGATATTCAGTCTGATTCACCTTGTGTTATTTGTCGTAAAACTATGAATTCTGATTGTCATGACAAATGTGTTGCTAAAGCTATCATCTCTCGTTTACGGAATCCTAAGATTCGGAATACCTCTAGGCCCACTAATCTTTCTAAGTCTGTGCTTGGTAAACCGCCCTCTTTAGATTATAAGAAACGCATTAATGTCCCTGTAGTTCCGGTTTCAACTCCTAGGAATGTAGTACCACCTAGTGCATTCACTAAGACTAAAGCAAATACTAGTTGGAGATGGCAGAAATGGATATATAACACACTAGGATTTAAATGGATACCTAAACCTACTGATGTGTGTATATCTACTATAACTGCTCCGGAACCCTCTAACATTTCGGGTTCCACATCTACTTCTATTCCATCTGTGTCGTTTGTGTGTAACGCAGGTGATACAGATCATTCTCTGGATTGTTGATAGCGGATGTTCCGACACATGACAGGAAACCTTAAACTGTTATCAAACTTTATTGCAAAGTTCATTGGCCTGTCAGTTCGGGAATGATCACTTCGCAGCTATCATGGGCTACGGAGACTACATCAATGGGAACATCTAAATTAGCAGGGTTTACTATGTGGAAGGCCTCGGTCACAATCTGTTTTCAGTAGGTCAGTTCTGTGATGGAGAATTGGAGGTTGCTTTCAAGAAGAAATCTTGTTTCATTCGTGATCTACAAGGAAACGACCTTATGTCTGGCTCGCGTAATTCAAGTCTTTACACTATCTCTATGCAAGACATGGTTGCTTCATCTCCCATTTGCTTACTTTCAAAGGCAACATTAACAAAATCATGGCTATGGCACCGTCGTCTCTCACATCTAAACTTTCAAACCATCACCAACCTTGCTCGACACAAACTAGTTGAAGGACTCCCACGATTTCGGTACTCTAAAGATCACCTATGCTCAACTTGTGAACAAGGGAAAAGCACTCGTGCTCATTTTCCTTCAAAGGTGGAACACAGCTCTCAGCATGTGCTTCATCTTCTTCACATGGATTTGTGTGGCCCGATGCGCGTGCAAACGATCAATGGCAAACGCTACATCTTAGTAATTGTTGATGACTATTCACGCTGGACTTGGGTCTACTTTCTTCGAAGCAAAGACCAAGCTCCAAAGATGATCATCACCTTTCTCACGAAAATACAAGTTCACTCCGTAACACCAGATCAAAATCATGAACAGAACGGAAGGCTGAATTTGTTAACAAACTCTTCGTGAATTTTATGAGAAAGTGGGAATTCAGCAGACATCTATTGCACGTACACCAGAACAAAACGGAGTTGTTGAAAGACGAAACCGAACGTTAATGAAAGCTACAAGAACAATGCTAATCAATGCTAAACTCCTAGATTACTTGTGGGGGCTGTATCTCATGCATTATACTCAAAACCGTTCTATGATTACAAAGCGCACAACAAAACACCCGAGCTTGTCCACAACAGAAAACCGAATCTCAAACACTATCATGTATTTGGATCTCTTTGCTATCCGAATAATGATCGTGATGACAAAGCTCAAAGCCAAAGCCGACATTGGAGTCTTTATTGGATATTGTGATAATTCTAAAGGTTTCCGAATCTGGGATCATCGAACAAAGGAGGTTATGGAGACGATTCATGCTAATTTTGATGAACTTACTGAAATGGCTTCTGAGTATAACAGCTTGGAACCCGGTCACAACCGCCTAAACTTCCCCCAAACCCCATCATCAGCTGATACAAGCCTTCAGCTTACTCGTCAACAAATGGAAAGGCTATTTGCTCCTCATTCATGTGATATTGATGAAGTGCTCCAGGTGTATCCGCATTTCCTGCTCAACCTGATAATACTCTAATACCATGATACTGCTACAACAACTACTGTTGAAGATGCACCACCAGTTGACTCCACTACAACAGTTGAACAAACCGCTTCCAACAATGATGAACCGGCTGATGATGTTCTTAATGAAGTACTCCCACCTGCAGATTTTGATCCAAATGCATTCTTCAACCCTTTTGCTAATGAAACTGCTGCACCTGATGTAGCGGAATCATCTACAAGCCATTTGAATCCTCAGAATCTGCATAATGTATACCAACATCAACCCTCTACATACACATGGACAAAAGACCATCCTCTGGAAAATATTATTGGCAACCCGAATCAACCAGTCGTTACGAGACAACGTCTTCACACAGATGGTGAACATTGCATTTATGCACTCACTGTCTGCCAATCTGAGCCTAAAAACATTAAGGATGCCATGACAAAAGATAACTGGATTGAATCCATGCAAGAAGAACTCAACCAATTCAAACGTCTTGAAGTATGGGAACTGGTTGAAAGACCAACAGGGGTCTACGTCATTGGTCTAAAATGGATTTGGAAAAACAAATTGGATGCTGAAGGGAACGTTATCAGAAACAAGTCATGTCTGGTGGCTAAGGGTTATAGACAGGAAGAGGGTATTGACTTTGAAGAATCATTTACTCCGGTTGCTCGTCTTGAGGCTGTTCGGATATTTCTGGCGTTCGCAGCTCATATGAACATAACGGTTTTTCAGATGGACGTCAAAACTGCTTTTCTGAATGGTCAACTGAAAGAAACAGTGTATGTCAGCCATCCAGAAGGATTCGTTGATCCTGCGCTTCTGAACCATGTCTACAAACTGAACAAAGCTCTGTATGGTCTCAAACAAGCTCCTCAGGCATGGTATGATAAGCTATCATCTTTCCAAATTGCCAATAATTTTACCAAAGGTTCGGTCGACCCAACTCTTTTCATACAATATCACGGGGAACATATTTTAATTGTTCAAATTTATGTGGATGACATCATATTTGGGTCAACTCATAAAAAGTACTCAATCGCTTTTGCAAAACTAATGAAGAAACATTTTGAAATGTCCATGATGGGTGAACTTACGTTCTTTCTAGGAATACAAGTTCATCAATCACCCCGTGGTATTTTCTTGAGTCAGTCCAAATATGCCCTTGAAATTCTGAACAAATTCGGAATGAATAATTGTGATACTTATGCCACACCAATGGCACATACCAAGAAGCTGGACGCTGATTTGCATGGGAAATTGGTTGACCCTACCAAATACCATAGTATTATTGGGTCTCTCATGTATCTAACAGCCAGCAGACCTGATATTGTCTTTTCCGTTTATCTTTGCTCCCGTTATCAGTCGCGACCAACTGAAACCCACCTCTCAGAGGCTAAAAGAATCCTCCGATACATAAAGGGAACCATTAATTTGGGGATCTGGTATCCGAAGGATTCTAGTTTTGAACTAATCGCTTTTTCAGACGCTGACCACGCAGGATGCTTAGACTCTCGGAAAAGTACTTCAGGAGCACTACAATTTCTTGGTGACAAATTGGTATCTTGGCAATCGAAGAAGCAGGATTGGACATCGCTGTCCTCAACCGCGAGAATATGTAGCCATGTCGGCGTGTTGTGCTCAAGTCATTTGGATGAGAACACAACTCAAAGACTATGGTTACGTTTTTGACAGAATCCCGGTGTACTGCGACAATCGGGTGCTATTGGATCTCATGCCTCAGTTCAGCATTCGAAATCAAAGCACATCGATCTTCGATATCACTTCATCAAGGATCACGTGGAACAGGGTACTGTTGAATTATACTTCGTGGGTACAGAATACCAATTGGTAGATCTTCTCACCAAAGCCTTAGCTCCTGCTAGGTTTAATGAGTTGGTCCACCGAATTGGTATGAGGTGTTTGACTCAAGAGGAACTGGATGAACTCTTAAAACATTCTTAAAAACCAGTCAAACACCAAAACCTCTTTTGTAAATATTTTTCAAAAACAAAATACAAAAATATAAAATCAGATAAAACAACAAAAATATTCTTCTATCTATATTCCTTTTAACATGGCAAGTACATTTCTTCCATCAACACTCTAATCTTTCAAAATTCAGTATTTTTTTCCGGTCAAGTGTTGAGGGGGAGAAAATAAATTCTTAACTGTTTCAAAATAACACTGTACTTGCATGTTATCCTATCCCGGTTGTTTCTTTGAATAATGGTTGTCACATTTCTGGTTCAAATGACACTCCTCGGACTAAAATTTATAAACTTTCATTATTTCTTAAGTCGAAGAGGAGTGTCGTCAAGTTTCCTTTCTAAAAACCTTCGTTTGATAACCAAAATGGAAGTTAAATGGTTTTGGATGAAAATGGAAAAGGTGAAGGGGCTAAAACTGTCATAACCTGAAAGTATTTTCTCATAAAAGATCCCACCTAACTCATTAATTTCATCACAATTAATTTTCACCAAACCTATCCTACGCCTAAGAATCGTTCACCAAATCTGTGTTTTGGATCATCAATTTGTAAGTGGTTTAATGTTTCTTACATGTTTTCAAACAATGGTTTTGATTTTCACATAAATCCAACGGTCAAATTATTGTGTATGCTTGATTTTGTGTTCTACGCATATGCGTATGAACACATGATCAAGATTGTGTGTTGGTGGTTAAAAAGATAGTGTCAAAACGTTTTTATAACATCAATGATATCATTTTTATCCTCAAAATGCACCCAGAAACACGAATTGATGGATTTTGGAAATTAGGGTTTATGCGTGGGTTTGGGCGTTTTCATATGTGAATGTTTTTGGTGTTAAAGATTGTTGTATAAAGCTGTTTTCAAGTTGAATTAATCATATCCATGCCCAGAAACTACCCAGTAACACTAATGATTCATAAATTGAAAATTAGGGTTCTAGTTCATACGATTTGGGTTTTCTTGATTGGACTTGAATTTAATGTTAAAACTTGGATAGAACAACTTACTATGCCTCTAAGACTTACCAGAAACGCTTTGGTGCAATTCCTATGGATAGAAATCATATGCGTAATTCATGAACTCTAGGGTTTAAGTCTACGCGTAAGACTTTCTACGCTTAAATTGTTTATTGAGTTTCATGCCATGATCTGTTTAAGAATGAATGTTAATGTTAATATTGATGTTATGGTGATTTTATTTCAGGCTTGCTACTCGTAAAACTCACAATCAAGGTTGTTAACCATCTACGCATAAGGATCACCTTACGCGTAGTATGTTATGCGTAAGAGAAATCTTACACGTAGCATTACGCGTAAGGTTCTACAAAGGGACTTGATTGGTTTGAAAACAGTCAAGTTATATCACACAAGCCGGCCACTTGTGAATGGCTGACCGTAATAAACTTAAAACTGCTCAGAAACCAATGCAATGAAGATCAGAGGAATATAGTGGATACCCAGGTCGTTAAGTCCCACGGAGACTCAATGGTGTTTCAAACAACTTTCAGACGATAGAATGATCACTAAGGATAGTGATCAGTAAGGATTTTGATTGATAACTATACCTAAAGAAAAAGTTTATAAATTACAGCGACTTAAATGCAAATTAAGAAAATTAAAAAGTTAAAATATATTAAATAAACGCTATCACTATTTTTACAATGATGTTTATGTGATTTATAAAATAAAATGACTTAAATAAACTATTTTAACTAAAACGTAAACTTAAATTACCTAAAAACGTAACTTAAAATGAAAACGTAAGTTATTTATAAAAATTACGCGAGTGCGCAAGCAAAAATGTAAAATTTATGAAATAAAAGTCCTACAAGTGTAAAACAATTTTATTACGTACTATATGACAAAAGAAAATTTTAGAAAAAAGAATTATATTTTTTTGACTTTTATATTTTTTATTATGAATTAAATAAGATTTTACACTAATTAAATGTTTAAAAATACTAAAACTATTGAGAAAAATCTGAAACTTTTTTGTAAAATACTTAATACTAATACAAAACTAAGAAAAATGAAAAGGATGAAAAAGTTGTTTTAAATAAGCTGGAAATAAGCAATTAAGCTCGTATAAGCTTATTGAACAAGGAAGACTTATGTATTAAATTGTGCGTGATATAACCAGTCAAAGACCCAAGGGCAACTGGCTATACAGGTACACACTATCACTCTCAAAGGTGGGAGGTCTCAGGTTCGAGCCTGCCTCCCCACCTTTTTGCTAAACATTTTATTTTTTTGATTTTCTTTTACAAACTTATTAAACACAAGAAATAAGCATTTTTTAAAACTACAACATTTTACAAAAACTTCTAATAAGCTCTGAATAAGCTTATGTTTCTCAACAGTGGGCTTTTAAGAATAAATAAGCACAAGGATTAAGCAAATGGCTTATAAGCTAATAATTAAGCATAAGATAACTAAGAATAAGCTAAACAGGTTATTAAGCTAAAATGATATCTGGAAAAGCAAATTTATTAAGAAATAAGTACTAAATAAGCTCTAAATAAGCTTAAACTAAACTGTATGCACAGGACACTATTTGAGTTTACTAGGCAGTTTCTAGCTTAAATTTAAGCACTTATATGAGCTTGAAAATGAAAACAGTTAACTGGATTTGACTAGCTTACCAACTAGCTATCTAAAAACTAATTTACAAATTTTGGCTTTCACAAATGAGCTTGTAAGAAGCTATTGAAAAAGCTAGAAAATCACTGAGTATGACTCAGTGATTGCTGAAATAATTGGGACAAACTTATAAGCACTTGAGGCTATTTAAATAAGCTAGGAAATGGAAAAAATAAGCACTTGTAACCTTGAGACAGCTAGGTGAGCTTCTCAAAAAGTTAAGTTTCATAAGATATGGGTAACTAATAAGCTCTCTAAGAGCTTGTGAAATAGGGTACCAACACTGTGAACAGGGGACTCTTTTGACTTTTTAAGAAAATGAAGTAAAGTTGACTTTAATGAACTTTAAATCAATCTTATGCACTGATTATGTTATGTTAAGGTGTAATGAGACTATAATAAGCTAACTTACAAGTTTAAACAGATATGATGAGTTTTGATCTTGAAATCCTAACAGTGACTAAGTAATATGAGATTAAAGGAAAGTTTGAATTTTTAATGAACAAACCTTTGGTTCTTCTTATTGAAATGAGATATTAAGACCTATTGTGACACAGAACAAGCATTAACACTGCTTTAAACAAACTTTAGCGCAGTCAAACAAGATAATCCAAACAACACTTATTGAAACTGTTTTGATATTTTTCAAGTCAAAACACAGATTTGGACCATGTTATTGATTGCAGACCTAATATTATCACTAAGTAAGACTAAATAAACATTAAATAACAACAATAACAACATAAGATCAAGAAATTACACTAATGCTTATAAGACTGTGAAAATGAGATTTCTAGCAACTAAGAATTGTAAAGCACAAGCTTATTATTTTATAGTTTATTTTTACTTAACCACAACTAATGAACACAGAAACACTAAAACTTAAGCTAATTAACAACCTACGATTGAATTACCAAAATGGATCAAAAGGGCTTACAAGTGGATTCAAGCACAAGACTGAGAACTGAGGTATACAAACACAACCTAAAGCTTCCCCATAAGCTCTATACCAAGGCCATCCAAAATCTACCTTGCTCCAGCTTGTTGATCACCTTCACCATAGATTTTTGATTTTTTTTCTTTATTTTCTTGGTATTTTTGTGAATTTTCTGTTTTTAATACTAAACAAAGTTTTAGAGTTTCTAAAAGCTTGAATAAGCTTTATAGGAGCTTACATGGGCTATATCAGTCCATAATAACATCTACAAACAACCTTTGATCATTCATGAGATTTTTAAAATAAGGAAAATTTGCATAATCTGAGATATAACTTAATACTGGAATTAATGTTTCACAAATACTTTATTATAACATAAAAACTTGAAATACAGAGTTTTAAGATTAAAGCATACGCAGGAATTGAAATTTAAGCTAAAACGACTTAATAAAATGAAAATTACACTAGATATCCTTCTTCTCTGCTTCTCCCTCTTTCTTTATAGCATTTTGAGACTCCCCACTTGATTCTGAACATATCCCATCAACAGTCTTGTCCATTGATTGAGTCAAACTCATCCTAGCCTTTAAACTTACTTTTGGCGCCAAAAGTGCAAATGGTTGCTTGAGACAGTTTCAGAGTAATTAAAGAAGTTTGGGATGTTATGTGAGGTGGAGGGGACAATATGTGAAGTAGTCATGGAGTAGGAGTGATTTGGAAAGCAAAACAGAGGTTTGTGAGTGCTACAGATGAAACTGCTATGGTGGGGATGCATTAATTGGTTGTGGGCTGGTGTATAGGTGGAAAGGGGATGGTATACAGGTGTTAGGGGTGAGGTGGAAAGGAGGTGGTGAGAAAACCAGCTCTGGTTTTGGTTTAACCAGTGTGGGGGAGAAGGGTGTACAGTAGAGGCGGGTTTTTGGTTGTTTGACTTATGTTGACCGGGGTTGGGTTGGTTTGGGCTAAAGACTGGGCCAAGGGTTATTTGGATTGGATTTGGGTATTAATAATAAAAGGGTCCGGTTTGGTGTAGCTTATTAACCCAAGGACCAAACTTGCAAATCTGCCAAACATGAGGGACCAATCTTGTAGTTTTCCAATATACAAGGACCAAATCTGCCATAAATGAATAGTACAAGGACCATATGCATAAAATTCCATTTTTTATAAATCCAAGGACTATTTATGACATTTTCAAAACTTGAGGGACCTAAATTGTAATTTTGCAATTTTTGATTTCAAAGGGCTTGTTTGACAACTTATGAATCCCAAGGACCTTTTGTGATATTTTACAAGTTTTGGAATGACCAGGGACTGTTTTTGACAATTTTTCAAACTTGGGGGACTAAAACTGCCAAATATGCAAACTTGATACGTTTTTCACCAGATTTTGATATTTTTGCATTTAAAACACATAAAACACTTGTTTGTGACATTTTTATCAATTTGATGTATTTCTGAGTGTTTTCAGATGTTTTTGCAGTCTAGATAGTACAAAAATGATGAGTATTTAGACACTCATCAGGACTACGCGTATCCTGTGAAGGATATGCGTAAACAGTGACCTCTACGCATAAGGTCTACTCCTACGAGTAAGCCTTACGCGTAAGGTTTTATATACGCCTACGCGTAAGCTTCACGCATAAGGTCCCTTTTTCCTACGCGTAAGTAAGGATCCTACGCATAAGCTTGCGTCTACGCGTATACTTCTCTTGTTTACGCATAAGCTACCATTTCTACGCATAATCCTTGAATATACCTTCATTATGAATTGTTACGCGTGCAAACTTGTAAATAAATAAATCATAACGTTACGAAACCACTAATGTCACTAATAAGCTTAAACGTTCAATATGTTGTGTTAAATAAGTGATAACATAAACTTTAAAACTTAAAGTTAACTAACTCACGAAACTTATCGCGACGTCATTGGACTATTGAACAAACAAGTGACTTTGGACTCGTAACTATCATTGACATTGCACATTCAATAATTAGACAATAAAACCTTCTGTTGACTAACATTATGTCTTTCAATATGTTGGTTCTTTTGGCTAATGTTATTTCAGATCACGACATGGCTGCTCAAATGAATGTGGATGCACCTGAGGTTCTCACAGTTGCCGATATCTTCCCTAATGGCTATCCGAGGAAGATTGGAAAGAACAATCTCTGAGTTGACTTTGAAACTCTCACCTGCTCGGAATCTTCATGTCATTCTTTGTGGATGTTCTAAAAATCATCCTACCAGAACATCTCACACTCTGCCACTGTTCCAGAGATCTACATACAACAATTCTGGAATACAATGCAGATGGTCAAAGGTCAAAATGCTGTGACAGTGACGCTAAATCACAAGCAACTCACCATCACTCCTGCTGACTTGAGGGCTGTTCTCATCATTCCGACATCATACCAACTGAATTCTCTGCTGCACCTACTGAAGAGACGGTTCTGCAATTCTTGATCAATATTGGGTATGACGAAGCTTCAGGGGTTATCATTAAGCATTCCCACGTGGATCTCAAGAACATCCCTCAGCCTTGGAGAACCCTTTATATCATCATCACAAAATCCATTTCTGGTCGTGACAGCGGCTATGAGCATCCCAAGCTCGTGGAACTGCAAATCTTTTGGGCTCTAATCAACATGAAGCACATCGAAGTTGAAGCTCTGATTTGGGATGACATGATGACATTCCTCAAAAAGCTTGGCTCAAAGATTCCCTACATCAGATATACTAAACTGTTGATCCAGAGAGCACTTGGGTACAACCCTGACATCCCCAAAAGAATCAATGACCCCGACAATCATGACATGTTGACTGAACCCACTCTAACAGTCAGATTTAAGGAGTCAACGACTAAGAAACAAGGTGCTGTGTTGCCAGATCACCTTCTCTCAGATGAACTCAAACAGCTCTACTCCTATAAAAGATATTTGGTCATTGTAGAAGAGAACAAAGTTGGATTTCTTGATGAAAAATCTTCTGGTACACCTGCAAGGAAAACCAGAAGAGGAAGTGGAGGAAGTTCTGCAAGCGAGGTCGAGGACGTTCCCGGAGGTCCTCCAAGAAGAGAGGACAGTTCCGCCAAGGAAGCTGTTCCTATTCCCGTACCTAAGCCTGAACCGCAGAGAAAGCTAACTGACGAGGACTCGGAGGGTACTGCATCAGATGAAGAGACTTTCTACTCTGAAACTGCTAAAGATGACACTACAACAGTACCTAAACCTCCTAGTCCTCCAGTGACCAAGGAAGGGAAGACTCCAGTACTTGTGCCTTATGAAGAAAGCTCAGATGAAGAGCCACTGGAAACTGATTACAAGAAAAAGTTCAAATTCCTTAGACTCCAACACGTGGCACAAGAATTTGCTAAAGATCAAATGGGTGGCCCCGGAGGGTCAAGTGGTGGAGTTCAACCTACACCAAATCCCGATGCGGTTAATCGACCAGATAAGGGATCTGGTGCCACCACTTTGGTACAACAACAAACACGTGTGGAGGACACTCTTGAGTTTGACTTCGAAGAACTAGAAAAGGAAAAGACTGACAAGACTTCTGGTGATGAAACAAAGACTGATGATACGACTAATTCTGGAAAACATGATGACGCTGATTATGATAAGCTTCTTCTAGACAGTCCAACACGTCCCAAGGAGAATACCTCAGAACCTCCTAAGGACCCCGAGTCTCCTCATGTCTCTTCGTCATCATATTCTTCTTCTCATTCTTCACCACCACCATCAAAAAGACCAACCAAATCATCATCCAAATCAGTGAAGAAGCCAACTGCATCTTGGATGTCTCATGCAAAGTCTTGAATCGTTAAAGCTGTCAAACAGGTCAGAGAGAAAAATATTACAAAGAAGAAGTTAGATTTTCTTGCTGACCAGATACAGTATCTTCATGATGAGCAAGACGAGATGAAAGTTGAAAGGGAGTATGTCCAGAAGCTCATGAAAGATGATCTTCAAGGGAAAATGGACGAGATGATCAAAGGATACTCTCACAAGTTCCTCATGGAGGTCGTTCCTAAACTGACAAAGGAGATGTATACCAGACAACTTTATCCGAATCTCTTACATCTAGCCAAGCAAGCCATGAAATCAACTCCAATGAATTTGAGCATCAATCCAGTTGAATCCACAATCTTCTCAGATGATGAATTGGTGAACCGGCTAGTAGCTCAAATGTCGAAAAGCTCTGCAACGTTTGCCTCACACGAATCTAAATTATTTGAAGCATTGCTAGAATACCAACTCAGGTCAGCATACAGAGAAGAAGCTGTAAGGCCCAAACGTTCAAGAGATGACGAAGACAAAGATCAGGATAAGGATAATGAGCCCAAACGTACAAAGAAGTCTGATGAATCATCCTCCATTCAGTACTCAATGCAACCTCCACCCCAAAGGACTCCAGCTCAACAAAGATCCCCTCCTCGCTCTTCTGCAGATAAACCTCAGGATTCTGAGCTACCGCCCCAGACTCAAAAAACCAGTGATCACTTTGAGTATACGGGTGGTGACGATGAGGAATACCATGAGCCCAAACAACAACCCGCCTCTCCGAAAAGTACAGAAACCAGAACCCTCATCTAGGCCTAAGAAAAAGAAAAAGAAGGCGCCCAAGGCTGACGTCCTATCATGGCTAGATGAAGATAACACAGAGGAATTTGAATGGTTTTCTACACTTGTTAATTCCACTCCCTACCCTGCTGAAGGTCAAGATCTGGTAGAAGGTAATACATTGAAGCATGCTAAGTTACTGCAAGAAAAATTCTGAGTAAAGAAGATGACGAAATCTGAGTTGCGGCGAATCAAGAATGAAGCTTTTCAACTGTTAAAAGATAGCTCAGAAAGTGCCATTGAGGTCGAATATCACCTTGAAAACATTGCTCGAGCTATGTCTAACAACATGGATTGGCTCAACCCAGAAGCAAACATCGACTTCACAAAACGGGACAACCCTCCATATTACACCGACTGGTCTAAACCTCTACCAACAATTGGCCAACCAGATGAGCCTCGAATTCCATTCTGATATTTCTTCAACAAAGACTTGGATTTTCTTCTACACGGTGGCGATGGTTCAAGGAAATACGCTACATCTTTGACACTTCCTTCCCGGCAGCAATATACTCTAACTGCATAGCCATCGAGGAAAGATCTAACCACTTGTTCTCCAACAAAGTGGAAGAGTATGACCGTGATGCAATGTATGGGATTCACCATTGGCCGGAACGCCGAAGAATCTACTACAGAAGCTGCCAGGTTCAAAAATCTCAACATGAAGTGTTCAGTACTAAGAGTATCGTTGCCATCAAACACGTTGATCTTTCGTCCAAATGGGACTACACTTTTCTCAAGAATATTGTGGTCAAAAGGCAAGACGAAAGGGATTATGCATTCTCTGAAGCTGACTTTGAGAATTTGTCCATCAACGACATTGAAGATATGTACCTTGCCAAAGTACAGGGTCGCATGAGACAATTTTCAACTGAAGTACAACGTGAATTCATCAAGTCATTGCTCATCTTCATCAGACGCATAGTCATCAAAGAACATGTAGAAGATCTCCAGCTTGCAGTTGAATCTTATCAGACCCGTGTCAACTTCACTCCGCCGCAGCTTGATCTTCCCGACATCAACCAGCTCTCACAATATACACTCATCAGCAAACCATTCGGAGTCATTTACCGCAGTGAACTTCAAAGAAATTGCTTAATGGCGTGTAGAGATCTTCACAAGTTTGGGGATCACACTTTGAAGATGGTTAGGGACGGATTGGCTTATCGGTTGAAGGATATACATCAAAATATTGGGTCTCCTAAGTGATGGAATTCTCATGATCGAAGGGATGTGAAGAGGATCATCACGATGATTGATGAACGGTTGTATCGAAGGGATCAGTTCTGAAGATTGGAAAGCTTTGTTGGTGGTCGACCCAGGATTAACATCACCAGCTTTCAACGCCCGGTTCACACTCCTGGCAACATCACTGGACTACCTGATACCCCTTGAAATGCTTCTTTCATTATAACATTGGATGTATGATTTATTATGAAAATGTCTTGTGCACACATAACAGTGTACAACCCGTACTTGTCAAGAAAGGACCCTATGGTACGCTTCAGTGCCACAATCCTTATAAAAGGAGGGAAAGCTTCTTACTTTTGAGTAAAACCTATCAAACCTTTCACTTTTCAAGGTTTTGCTCAAAAGAACAAGTACTTCCCCTATGATTTTCAAAACCTCAACCGTTTATATCACTCGTTGAGGGGGAGTATTTGACTTAAAAACTTTGTTCACAAATTGTTCACAGTGGTCATCTTCCCATAAAACTCAAAATGGACATATTTATTCTCAACATTTCTTCAAAAACAACATTTATATGCCATTTTTGAGGGGGAGAAAACTATGTGATAAGAAATATGTTGTGTTTGCTCATGAATCTCATGTGAAAAGACTTAACCAACGAATTGATGAGATCTTAACTGTTAGTAACTCGAAAAGACTTGTCCAGGACGGGTAATAATTTCAAGCTAGTTCGCTAGTGATGTAAACGTGTCTCGCAAAGGACTTGTCCGAGTAGAATGTACCATTCGAGAAACTCTTGGTAGACATGATCTTTGACGGGTTTGACAACCTTTCGAGGTTTGTCCACACCTTCAAGATAGTTATTAGAGCTAGTTGTCACCTAAAAGCTGACAATGTAACTCTTTAACTATTCAACGTAACCGTGTCTCGCGGGGCACTGTCTATCTTGAGTCGATCAATTCAAAAGTGTGCGCTCTTCTCTCATCGTGCAGATTTATGTCTTAACACTTAAGCACGTGTGGAGGGGGAGTATTTATGCTAAAAGATAAAACTCTTAAAGTGGTTCAAAATGTTTTTCATTCACAAACACTACGAGAGATTTTCTTGAAAATAGTTTTATGGCAATGGAGTTATAAGGAGATTAAGGTTAGGAATAACCGTCCTATGATCCGCCAGAGCCGGAGGGATCTACCCAAGGACACTACCAATAGTTAGAATTAGAAGTCCTTAGGTTTGATCATAAAAAGGAGAAAATGAGAATCGGAGAAAGAAGGAGTTCAAGAATTAAAAAGAAATGCAAAGAAAAGGGTGAAAAGAAATAGCCCTCCAGATTATTTAACTTAGGGCAGACACCGGGTTCAATTCATATGCTACTGGTTGTCACTTGATGACGCCGGTATTAAAGATTAAAAGTCGTCATGGACCCAGTGACGCATGCACTAAACCTTCTTAGCCACTCAAGTTTCTCTCAACAAAAGCTTGTTTCATTCTCACAGGGAGTAAACTATCGGCTTTATCTTAGAGATTTCTGGTATTGAAGAAGGAGACCCTCTCCCTAGTCTCCGCTCAGGAAAACCAAAACGCACTATTGTGTCTAGAGCCATGAGATTCATCTAAAGATCTCTTAGGTACACTTGACATTTCATCACTTGGTGTTCAACAATAAGAACATCAGTGGTACGTTATCGAGTCCTTCACAGATCTAAGCAATCTGTCTAGAACATTTATGAGAGGTTCAAAATTGTAATCCTCAGTGATTGAATGGAAACTCCTGCCAGGGTCAACATCAAACAGCCCTGACAGCAGGTCACTTCGGTAACTCCCCATGGATTACGCTTAGTGTGTCTCAAATGGTCTACAGTCATGAGGTGATGCTTCGGTGTACCTCAGCGACTCATCTGAACCGTAGATGTACTTCGGTACATCGCGTTATCTCACTTGTGGGACTCCGGTTCAGAAACGGCCTTTGTAAGAATTAGAGTTGTATTTTCACACTATGCTGTTAACACTCTCGAAGTTCGAACTTGTAAGTGCCGGCATCCGCTTATTACTAACCTTTCTTATGTTTACTTCTTATGGAAGCTCTGGAGCGGACTGATCGTGCAGATTCTTCACATGCTCATGCCAATATCATCACTAATGGAAGTTCTCTCGAAAGGCAACACAAAAGTCAGAATGATTCTACGTCAATCAAAGGATCTACAAAGTTTAAAGACTTAAAGAACTTCATCAGTACTGAATTCCAACGTTAAAGAGCGTGTGAGCATGTTGAAGAATGACGTGGAGACACTGGAGCAGCGAAGCAGACCTGAGGCAGACTTGATGCAGACAACAACAACATACTATCACTACCATCACAAAGAACAATGATCAAAGAACAAAGATTAATTATGACGTCAAAGCAGAACTGTTCAAAGAAGACAATTTCTCTACACTGGGAGATTGTTCGAATCAAGGCAATTCTTCTCACAAGAAAGAAGAATGTCAGAAGACGTCAAAGCTTCTATTACATCAACGCCTTCACCGTTCATATTCATTCATCACCAACACTTAGGGGGAGATTGTTGGAATCACTCCTAAACCTAAATCAAGTGTTAGTGATTCACATGTAATAGTTAGCTTAATATGGCCTTTATGTTTGTTATGCTAGGCTTATGTAGAAGGCCCATAAGCCTAGACCTAGCCCAATAAGGAAAAGGATGGGAACTAGGAGTGTTGCCCTAGCTTCCCTCCTATAAATACCTCGTGTAAACCCTCACTTGAGGGTTGGTTGTTCAATTTATTCTCTCCATTTACACTCTACGCATAACCGTCCTTAGTATAACGTGTGTGTGGGTTTGTTTATTGTTCAACCGATCTCTATCTCCTCTCTATTTCTTGTGTTGTTACTTGTGTTGCATATTTGGGAACCTAACACTCTGTGACCATGGCCTTGATCTCAGTTGTATCTCGTTGAAGACTGTTGACCTGTTTAGCAAGATTTGCCTGAGATAATTCCAGGGCAGTCATTCTAGGCCCAAGATTCCAGGCCATAGAAGACGATGCCTTAGCCAGAGTAGTAACTTGAGCATCCAAAGAACCCAGTGTTGTTTGAAGAGACTGAATGGAGGAATGAAGACCCTGAACATTTCTGATTGAAGCATGTTTATCGGTTAGTTGGTACAGGAGGAATTCTTCATGTAGCTTGTAGCCTCCAGCACTTTGGAGTTAAGTGATGGGTCTTCTTTCACTGAGTCCTTTATTTCATCCAGCTTGGTGTGAGACTCCTGAAGGTTGTTGAGAAATTTCTTCAGGATGTCATTCAGCCTTTCTAGATTATCATACATGAAATCCCTGTGCTCATAAACGTTTGAATGGGAAGCAATCACTTCAGCTTTCAAATCGATATAGCTGGCACATGCTTCAACATGCTGATCCCATAGTGTATCAGTGACACCAGAATATAACTTCCTTGAAGCCTTTGTAATCCATATAACCAGTTGTCTTTTACTTAGAGGAAGAATGTTGTCAAACTTTTTGAATTCCTTAGGACAGGATGAAGTAGAGGAATCAGAGTCATTATTATTAGGTTGAGCAGGTGACTCCTCAGTCTCTTGAGGATCAGGCTGATGCTCTTGTTCTTGAGTTTGAACATCAGCGTCCATTTCTTCTCCTGCTGTAAGTATTTCTTCCTCATTTCATCGCTAGATCTTCATCAGAGAATAATAATCAGTAACCTCAGCAACAGTTAACGGGCCGTGGTGGTGATGGGTTCCATATCAGCGGGTGGTATTTGTCCCTCTGAGTCCTTGTCCCCCTGTGCCCCTTCAAGCACTGGTGGGTGATTCCCAGTGCTATCCCTAGAAGCGGTGGCAGTGAGATCCCTATCAGTGGGTTGTGTGTTTTCCCCTGAGTCTTTGGGATCATTCGTTTGGCCCTCAGACAAAAGCTGTGATTGGCAAATGTCCTCCTTGGGCAGTGTGGAAGGCGCTCCCCTACCAGCGGGTTTTTTGTTTCCCTCTGGATCTTAGGGAGTAGTAGTTGGGACCAAGGGCACTGACTGTGATGTATCAGTGTCCTTCGTTGTTACCGGGGTGGATGATGTTTGGTCTCCTTTGGGTGGCAGATCAGTCTGGGGATTTCTTTGACTTTTAGGATGTGCTCGAAGCCTCGGAGCCCTAAGACTTGGGTTTGGTCTTAGTCGGTCGGAGACTTCCCTTTCTCTTTTTGGGGCAGGGTTTGGAGACCTGAGTCCCCTCGGTTGTTCTGAGCAACCATATGGGCGTCAATTCAATTTCAATGACTTGGGATGGGTCTTTTGAAAATTTGATTGACTCGAGGATACCAGGTAAAGCACAGTATTTGTATTCACGAGGATAATTGCAACCCAGTAACACTTGTAAGCATGAGACAAACCTAGGATACGAAAGCGTATTTCGTCCTAGTTTTGCTAAAGTAGCTTGTTCTGAGATCACTGTAATGATCTCCCTATGTGCGACAGTGATCCACTGTCATCAAGCAATATGCCACCATCATCTGAATAGAATTAACTTGTTCGAGTGGATAAGTGGTTCCCACCGAGAACTGAATCACAAATGTGAACAGGATCTTCCAAGCCCATGAGAAATGAGTTCTTGGTGACTGGGGTTCTGTCCAAAAACTTTGGATCTAAAACAATTTATTTTAACCCATCCTTAAGCGTGGAAGGTTCGGGATGAGCAACATAGTTACGAAATTATAGTCTAACCTGTTGATGTACAAAATGTTTTATAGTCAGGGTGGTGACTTTCCCCATTAAAAAGACTTGAATTTGATGAGATACTCACTGAGTGGTGAGGTCGATCTCATCATAGAGGGTGTTGGGTCATAGACCCACGGTTGTTGCCCAAAACTCCACGAGGAGGTTTTGGTACAGAATAGAAGGGGGCTGAGTAAAGGCATGTTTAAGTGGGTAGTTGAATAAAAATTTCATTATTCCCTTATAGGCTGGGACATCAAGGGGGTATTCAAAAGTGCCTATAACGTTGTTTGTTTTGAATTCAACATTATCTAAATCGCCTACCCACTGAGGTGCAAAATGAAGACTTTGTGTTCTTGCCATTTCCATTAAAAGATTTTTTAGGGTTTTAGAAAATATTTGACAAGAACAATCAATAGGTTGAAAAACTTTTGAGTTTTGTGAAGAACAATCTTTTGTAAATGGTTTTTCAAAGAAGATTTTTTGTTAAAGCTGGTTGAAGATTTGAAGAACACACAAATATTTTTGGGTTTGGGAGAGAATTTTGACAGCGTTTTGTTTTAGAAATAATTTGTATGTGTTTTTGATGTTTTGAGGGGGGTATTTATAGAGTGGTGAGAGGGGTAAATTTTGCATAGATGAGGATTTGTAAAGTCGGTTTTTGAAAACGTTTCATTTACCTCATTTAATGCCACCACTCCACTACCCTTGATAATTTCAGTTTTCAAAGGAAAAGTTGTAGTGCCTGATAAAGGTGCATTTTGTAGTAATAAAATATCCTTAGGATATTTGTTGTGAGAGGAGGCATTTAAAGCCAAGTGGGATGAGGTAAGGTTTGAGGGACCCTTGACTTGAGTGACATAAGGATAAAGAGACATATATTCCTATATTAAATTGGTATGTTTACCAACCTAGGACATTTAAGTAACTGATACTTGGTGCATTTAGTTACTCATTCAATGCTCAATATCAAAGTCAGGGTCTGAATGAGTCTTACTCAATCAGTGAGAAGGTTGTTTTGGGGTTTTGTTCAGGGAGAATGGGCCATTTCAGAGAGAGAACTCACGAGATTGGGATTGTTTTCAGTTGCTGACTTTCAATGTCAAGCATTCCCAATTCAGCTTTCAGTCTCCTGAAGGTAGGTTCATCTAAGGGTTTGGTGAAAATATCAGCAAGTTGATATTCAGTAGGGATGAAATGAAGTTCTATGTCTCCTTTCATTATGTGGTACCTGATGAAATGATATCTGATATCAATGTGTTTGGTTCTTTGGTGAAGGGTTGTTGGAGATTGCAATAGCTTGGTGTTATCACAGAAGATGGGTACCATTTTTTAATGGATGTCATAGTCACTGAGTTGACTTTTCATCCATAAAACATTGGCACAACATCTGGCTGCAGCAGCCACAAAACTCGGCTTCAGCTGAAGACATAGCCACTGATTGTTGCTTTTAGCACTCCAATAAACCGGCTTTCCTCCAAGAAATTGGACGGGACCCTGAGTACTTTTTACGTCCATGTTGCATCTGCATAATCGGTCGAGAATACCCTTTGAGGTCAAACCACGAGCACTTTGGATAGTTAAGTCCAAGGCTTGGAGTTCCCTCCAGGTATCTGAGGATTCTTTTGGCTGTAGTGAGATGGGATTCTTTGGGATTGGACTGATATCTTGCTATTAGAGACGGTAGAAATGTATGTGCAGTGCAGGCGATTAGATACATCAGTGAACCTACAATCCCCTAAAATGAGTTTGATTGACTAATTTGTCGGTGAGATCGGTCCAAGGTTGTTGGGAGGGACCATTGGTTTCTTCACTAGCAGTCAGATATATCTCATATTTCTTCAAGAGATTTCTGGTATACTTCTCTTGACTGATGGAGATTCCTTTATCAGTTTGCCTAATTTGTAATCCAAGGAAGTATGTGAGTTCACCCATCATGCTCATTTCAAACTTCTTTGTCATCAATTTTTCAAACTGTTTGCAAAGAGTATAATTTTTTGAGCCAAAGATGATGTCATCAACATATACTTGGACCAATATTACATCTTGCTTTGTCCTGTAGATAAAAAATGTGTTGTCTATCTTTCCTCTAACAAACTTGTTTTGAATCAGGAAGGCTGAGAGAGTTTCATACCATGCTCTGGGAGCTTGTTTAAGTCCATAAAGAGCTTTGTCAAGCTTGCAGACATAGTCATGGAATTCATTACTCTCAAAGCTAGGAGGTTGCTGAACATACACATCTTCCTTGAGTTCACCATTCAGGAATGCACTTTTTACATCCATTTGGTAAACTTTGAAGTTCATGTAGGTTGCAAATGCAAGGAAGATCCTGATGGCTTCCATTCTTGAAACAGGATCAAATGTCTCATCATAGTCAATGCCTTCTTGTTGACTGTAACCTTTGGATACTAGACTGGCTTTGTTCTTAATGACAGTGCCGTTTTCATCAGTTTTGTTTCTGAAAACCCACTTCATTCCTACTACGACGACATCCTGAGGACATTTGATCAAGGTCATGACCTTGTTTTTATCAAACTGTTGAAGTTCTTCTTGCATAGCCTGAACCCGGCTTGGATGTTTTAGAGCCTCAGTGACACTTTTGGGTTCTATTTCTGATAGAAAATTAGCATATAGACATTCATTGGCTGAAGCTGCAGTTAACTTAGCAGCCATGCTTCTAGTGAGCATGCCCTCAGTGGGTTCACTAATGATATTTACAAGCTCAATGTCCTGAGACTTTGTCCACTTACTTTGTGGTCTAGGATCTGAGCTTGAAGAGGTCACTGGAAACTCAGGAGTTAGTTCAGGCGCAGGAGCCACAGAATCATTAGGATCATCTGTTGAGATGCTTTGTTCAGGTTGGGGTTCATGAATCATAGGTTCCTGAACATTTGGTTCAGTATTACCTATCCCAGTAGGGACTGATTGATTACAATGTAATCACTGATGGTTGGTTGAGGAAGGTTGTGGGGTAAGACATAGTATGAGATGTCAGCATCAACTTGATATGAGGAATTGATTTCAGTGTAGAACTCATCAGGAGGATATCTTGATGAGTTATCAATTCCTATTTCCTCCACTGAGGTATTGGTAAATCTGATGCTTCGAACTTTCATCAAAGGTGACATGTAAGGTTTCCTCAACTTGTTGTCTTCTGGTGTTAAACACCCTGAAGGCTTTAGAGATCAGTGAGTAACCTAGGAAATACCCATCATCAGCTTCTGCATCAAACTTTCCTAGGTGATCCTTTTGGTTGTGAATGAACACAGGACACCCAAACACATGAAAGTAACTGATATCAGGAAGTCTACCTTTGAATATCTCATATGGGGTTTTGTTATGTCTTTTGACAATGATTGACATGTTTTGAGTATAACAGGCTATTTTGACTGCTTCAGTCCAGAAATACTTTAAGAGTGCTGAGCCATTTAACATAGTTCTGGCAGCCTCAATGAGAGTTCTGTTTTTCCTTTCAGCTACCCCATTTTGTTCAGGGGTGTAAGGAGATGAAAAGTTTTGGGAGATTCCCTTTTCATCACAGAAATTCTCAAGCTCTTGATTTCTGAACTCAATACCATTGTCAGTTCTGATTTGTTTAACAGTAATGTCATTCTGGTTTTCAATTTTCCTTATGAATGACATTATTGTATCAGCTGCCTGACTCTTCTTTGAAAGAAAGTATACCCAAGTGTATCTTGAGAACTCATCAACAATGACAAGTGTATACTTCTCATGCTGGATTGATCTAGGACTGACTGGTTCAAAGAGATCCATGTGCGGGAGGTGAAGGCGACTTTTGATGGAGAAGTTTTGTTTTGTTTTGAATGATGCTCTGTGGTGTTTGCCTTTTTCACAAGCAGAGCATGGTTTATCTTTGCAAAACCAGTGATGGTAAGCCAAGGACTTTATTTTATTTTGCCAAATTGTTGATGTTTTTAAAATTTAAGTGTGAGAGTCTCTTGTGCCACAGCCAGTTGATAGTTTCAGTGGCTTTGGCAAAGAGACAAGTTCCATCTTGAGAGAGTGTTGACATGTCTAAGACATAAACATCATCTCTCCTAGGAGCTATCAAAACAACTTCTTTGTTGGCATTGAAAATGGTGCCTTGTTTGTCATTGAATTGCACAATGTATTTAGCATCACATAATTGGTACTGACGATGAGATTGTATTTTAGACCATTGACATAAGCTATTTTAGAAAACTATTCCATTGCGGTATCTTGAACCATAACCCAGATGGGACATGATGAGTTATCACCAAATACTACCTTGGGTCTTGGTTCCTTTACATACTTATGCAGATACTCCTTAACGCCAGTCATGCTTCTTGAGCATCCACTATCTAGATGCCAAATAGGCTTCCTGGCGTGTCTCTTTACAAATAGTAAACTGAATTAGTTTCTCTTGCTGACCCACATACTAGTGGGCTTGGGTCTAAAGGTCTGTTTGAATTTGGCAATTGATTCATGGTCAGTGGTTGAGTGCATTGTGCTACCACAGGTTTTGCATTTGATGACTGAGGATGACTCAGTGATTCGGGGTTGCTTTGAACTTCTCCTTGCTTGGATGACACTGTCATGTTGGGTTGTCTCATGAGCTGGATTTCCGCAAAGATCACAGAATGTGTTCATGAGACAATCATCAGGATGATGATCATTGAAGCCACAGTGTGTGCAAAGAGGAAAAGGTTTTGCTCTATTCCTGTGAGCTGGTTTGGAAGTTGAAGCATATTGATGACCAACTTTGGTGTGTTTTGTTTCACTGAATGAACTTACATACTGTAAGTGATCAGAAGTTCTGTGATCATCCTTTTTGCAGATCATACAAAAAAGGATTATGTAGTAATTATCAGTGGTATGACTGGTATAATGGCACATATTACACTTCTGCCTGGGCTTGTTGGTGGATTTTGACCTTGATGAACTAGAGGAGGCTTACTTAGTTTCCTTGATTGAATCAGGAAGCTTTTCGATGGATTCCATCTTATCAGTCAACTTCCTCACAATTTGGTCGATTCTTTGAATTTGGTTGGCTTCGATAGGAGGCTGAAGATGTGGAAGTCTCGATGGGAGTAGAATCTTGTTGGATTGGTTTAGTTGGTCTTTTCAGGATGGTTTAACCAAGTCCAGACCTTTCTTTTGGTGAGTGAGTATTGAATTGTAATGGAGTAAGCTCAGAGCTTGGTGCAGTACCCTGAAGAGGTCTCAGGGGTGGAAGCGGTGCTTGAGATTACGCTTCAGACTCGAGATGTGTTCAGTACCATGCTGGGCACATCGGGAGTCAAGCATGCTCTTTAGATCTTGGCTTTCAGGCTCTAGTATTCTTCCAGAATAGAAATTTGGAAGCTTACTCTCAGGGTTAACTCGTTCAATCCAATCATTAGGCTTGGGAATTGACAACATATTGGTAATCATGCCACCAGACACAAATGGCTTTGGACTCTAGTCTTTGTTGTGAGAGTCAGGGAGATGATCTTCACCTATGACTCTTTTTTTGCTACTATGGGCACCCACATCATCAAAGACCCTAGGATTCTTAGCAGTCCAACTTTCAATGATATCTTTTTCCTTTTTGAGTTCATCTTGAAGAGGCCGATTTCTTTTAACTAGTTTAGTGTTTTGAATTTGCGGATGTGTGACCTCAAGCTTAGCTTGTTTTAAAAGTAGTAGTTCATCCCTACACTTGTTCAATTCAAAACTTAACTTGTTGTATTTTGAAAAAAGATTTAATCGTTGCTCTTCTACAAACTTAAGGCCAACATTGATATAGTTCATAAAAGACTGCCAATCAGAGTCATCATCCATAGAAAGTAAAATATTTCCCTTCTTCATAGTGATGTTGACCCATTCTTCATTCTTGGCATGATTTTTCCCAATAGCTAGCTTGTCCTCTTCTGAGAGAGCCATCAGTTCACTGACTTGCACCATTTCATCGTCTGAGGAGACTGGCTCTTCATCCCAGTCGAAGACTTCAGCAACGAGGCCCTTGTTTTTACCCGGCCGCAGTTTAACGGTGTTTGTTGTTTTGAGGGAATGGCCTCAGCAGTGCTAGCTTAGCTTTGACTTTCCTATACTTAGCTTCAAAATCAACAGTTTTATTTTGATCAGATTTGTTTTGAAAATTTTGATGATAGATTTTTGGTTGAAATTTGCTAAAGTCGAGGACTGATTTGACCACGATGGTTTGTAGAGGGTTGAAATTGTTTTTGAAAAACAGTCTTTGGCAAAATGACCTCTTTTGTGACACTTAAAGCACTCAGTGTCCTCATTAGCTTTAGCATTGGAAAAACCTTTGTTTATTTTTATAAACCTCCGAGAGTTAGCAAGGAGTGCCCTTTCCTGAAATTCGATGTTCAGGTCATTTAGGTATTCCTCACTTGATCCTCATCAGGCTCATCATCTAAATTTTCCTGAAAATCTTGAACCACACTGTTAGAATAAAAAGCAGTAGAAATTGGTGTTGAAGTGGTGGTCAGGGACTTCTACAAGAGAAACCAGATACAAATTGCTTAGACCAACAATGTTATAGCAAGTCGCAAAGAGCAATTTGTCAATACAAATCGCTACAGGAAATCCTGAACCAAATCGCTAGCATGAGATTATTATAGAAAGTCGCCTTAAATAATTTAATAAAATAAGTCGCCACTAGAAAATTGAACCAACAAGTCGCTAACTTGTAAAGACAAGTCGCTATCAAAAATGACAAGGCCAAGTCGCTACATTTAAAGTTACTACGTTGCTAACTTGTAAAGACAATTAAGCTATCAAAATTAACAAGGCCAAGTCGCTACATTCAAAGTTACTAAGTTGCTAACTTGTAAAGACAAGTCGCTATCAACGATAACAAAGCCAAGTCCTTCGCTACACATCAACTCACTAAATCGCTAACAAGAATGTAATCAGAAATAGCAACTCGCCATGATGAATCTATGCACCAACTCGCTATCAAGAACACTATCATAGCGGTAAGTGGCTATCAAGAACACAAGTATATCATACGCATATCACCTCAGTCCATTCATCATATGTAATCAATCTAAACACACAATCAAACCGCTACTAAGAACAAGTACAATTAATCCATAAACACTAACAATTTGGAAGCACAACCCCACGAACCTCCTACAAATATTACAACAAGTCGCTCACAAATTCTTAATACATATAAATATGGAAAATTACATCTACCCTAGTGAATCCAAACAACCCTTAATCCATTAACCCATATATATCAAGTGTTTCATTCAACAAACCTAAACGAGGAAAGCAAGTGACGAGGATCAAGATCAGTGGAATCTGTTAAGGAAAATGAGTTAGGGGATGCATATAATCCTTATATTTAGAGGAAAATGATTAACATAACCTTACCATACACAAATCGCTAGCAGAAGTATGAAACGAGAGAAAACACAAGAGACACTTTTGAATTTTTTGAAATAATGAAAAATAAATGGTAAGTCGCTAGGGTATAGAACCAGATTTTTACAAGAATACCAAGTTGCCACTTTTAGTCCTTGTTCTTGTGAGAACGTATAGCAACTCGCTAGCAAAGTACATTAACAAGTCGCTAAGACTTTACTTGCCAAGTCGCTAACTCTGTTAAAGGTAAGTTGCTATCTATCGTATTATGTATTATAGGCACTTTCAGTCCATGAACTTATCAGATTGCAAATTGACACAGATAACATAATAAGATAAGAAAACTAACACAGAGGACACCATGAAACATGACAAGACAAAGACATGCATCTGAGCATAATACATATCCAACAATGATGCGAGAAAAAGCAGATAACTTGTAAAATTCTACCCCTCAATCAATGTCACCAATGAACATTGATTGAATGTGACTCACCCGTTATAAAACAAGAGTATATCTTTTTGTTCGAACTTCATCTATGATTCCGTGTCATTATTGAATGACATTTCTAGGACCATAGATGTTATCGATAACAAGAGATATATCTTTTATTAGATTGAAGGAAACGATTTAAATTATGAATTAAAAAATGATTTTTTGATATCAGTAAGAAAGATTTGAAAAAATTTTGTAAAATTTTTTGATATCAGTAAGAAAGATTTGAAAAGATTTGAAAAAATTATGTAGTGACAATTTCTAATATTTTTTTTTTATATCAGTAAGAAGTGTTTTTTTTTTTAAAGAGATTTGTACCGCATTTATAAAAGAGAGAGTCCCGATTCAAGTCGAATAGGATTCAAAGTCACGAGGTACATCAATTCGGCAAGCAATAACTCTGCGTGAGCAATATTCATTTCGATGGAAACCAAGTCATGATGTTCTGATTAAATTGAGCATTGTACACGAAAAGAGTGAGGACATATTGCACTAGAAGCACATGTAGTATTGCAAATGGATGAGTTAGTGACATGATTTATCTCACTATTGGATGTTCTGCTTTGATCTAGGCGTGTCATTAATATAGATCCCTTTAGGTTCAATATTCTTGAAGAGTTTTCCTGTGGGCATCCACTTAAGGCAAGATCTAGGTATGTAAGCCCGTTTGGATCCTGTAAACTTAAATAATATGCCAGTGGGAATCCATTTGAAACAATTGCTAGTAGATTTGGATGTAGGCACTTTCCTCTTTTGAATATTGGTCCTTTTGTAATTAGTTGGTTTCTTAAGGGATTGATCAGCCATTTGATGCTTCTTATGAGAACTAGATGAACTCCTAGTATTCACGATCTTAGAACTTTGAACATTAACACGGGGTTTGTTATGCATCGGAATGAAGTAGTGAAGTGGTGGTTTTGTCAAACAGCGATAGATCAACTTGGGAGGCAAGCCTAGATTTCGATGGTTTAAATCTTTCGTTCTAAAAGCATTGGGCGCTTTAACTTCTGTATGTTTTGAGTTGTTACGAACAGTTGGCTTTCCCAAAGTTGATGGTTTTGCAAACTTAGTGTTCACCCTATTTCCAATAGATTTCCTAAGCTCATTTTTAAGGCAACAATATTGAAGCTCTTATCACGAATTTGGGCTTTGAGGGGCATCAATGTCGACCAAAGGAGTTAGTTTGATCTATCAACTTGGAATTGTTCTCTAATAATTTCTTTCTTAAGGACTCATTTTCCCTCAATACGTTGGACACACATAAAACCGGTTCATCATTCCTAGATTTAAGCGTGCTACTCATCACATGATAATCACTCTTATGCATATCTGAGAGTTGTAATTTCGTTGCATATGATTGAGTATTTGTCCCTGAATCACGGTTTTAAGTGGTTAATTTCAAAAATTCTTGAAATTTTGGAAATTCTTGATTAATGCAAGATTTTTAAAGAAAGCTTTCTTTCTTTTCGTTGTATTGCAATTTCAAAAGAAATACAATGTTTTCAAGAATGAGTATTTGTTTGAAAGTTCATCATAAACCCCTTTTTCAATCATGTCATTAGTTTTTAAGGTTTTAGATTCAGCTCAGCGGACATAATTAGCGAGAATTATGTTGAGTTAGGATCAAATGATCGGATCCATTAGCACATGCATTATGTTGATGATTAAGGGTACCTCATTGCATGAATCTTGTTACTGCGATATGTCATCGAGATTCACCATATGCATAACGAGGTGGTCATGTAAGTCGTTTCATGCTTTTTGACTCAGAACCTTTGTGTTGATGCGATTCGGTTTCATCATCCTTTGTTTACCGTGAAATTAATTCGGCATCATCCATTCTTTCAAGATCCACGCCCAACATATCACAACCTTCACTTAACATAAATTCACACCCACTCAACTCATTCAAACTATCATTCTCTTGGCGGCTTCCTTAATGTATATTTCCATATTACCCATAAGTTGAATAAATGTGTTAATATACTCATGAATTTCCATTCGGTATGTTTCTTGAATGAAATTCTATTCAAATCATGATCAAAATCTGCGGAATATTCCCCATTGATAAATGGCTGAAATTGGTTGTAGATTACTTGAAGTCAGACATTCGAGTCTTCCATTAATACCTTCCTTTTGGTAATTTGAAGCAGGTTGTTCTAAGTTCATCAACACGGTTCTTGTCAATGTGGATAAGTCACGACGAGAAACCTTGCATGTTCGATGCCTAGTTGTGGATAACGGATGTGTGAGTCTGCGATGAAGTAGTTGAAAGGACTCAATGTTGCATTTCATTTGCCTTGCATCATTTGTCAATACCAAGTGTAACTCATTAGATTTTGACTCAGATCATGAAGTGTGTTGATCATAAATTCTTTGAATCAATCAAGGTAGAACATTGAGAATAGCAACCGGTTTCATTGTTTGCTGAGGTATCATAAAGTTCAAGCACTTTGGAGATTAAAGGGTCAATGATGTAAGACATTGTGTTGATGGATATTAGATATGAGTAACTTGCATCAAATTACCAAATTGCTATATAGACAAGTCGCTAACAAGACAACTCGCCAAGAACCATAACACCAAGTACGCTCACGAATTAGAAGACAAGTCTTTAAGCACCAAGTCGCTAAAATTATGACAACAAGTAAGCTAAGCACCAAAGCTAAGAATTATGACAACAAGTCGCTAAGCACCAAGTCGCTAGAACCGCAGTTAAGTTGCTAAAGAACAACAGCTAAGATCCAAGTCATTTGGTATCAAGTCGCTAACAATTTGTACTACAACTCGCTAACAATTCCTGAAGCAAGTCGCTAACCTCACCAAGTAGCTAGCCGTGAGTGGAGAATCCACTTCACTTACTATTTCGGCTTGTCTCAATAGACAAGTGCTAGGCTCAAGCTCTGCTAACAAGTAACTGTGCTTTTCTTGAAGCGAGTATTCGATGAAAAACACTCAGAGGCAAGTCGCTAGCAAGAAAAACTTCAAAAACACTTTTCAATCCAAAACAAGCTCAACCGGTGATTCAAGCTTTCAAAACCAACAAGCACTTACATGATTCTTAACACGAGAAGTACACAAATTTCAAACTTTAACACTAGAAATGATCCAAATGATGCAAAAACCACTAAACTTTTTCAAACTCAAAACCATCTAAAACCACTAGAAATCCAAGGATATGTAAGAGAGATGATCAAACGGCTCGATACCAATTGTTGCATATTGGATTTCACAAACACACTAAATCATAACCAAGATAGGCATATAAAGATGGTTTTAGAGAGAGAATGGGATATTCTAGAAAGAGAAACTCATGGAAGGTTAGATTCCAAATGAACATCCATCTCCGTGGGGAGCTATTTATAAACTCTAAGCTACGCCCGGGCTATGGATCGAGCATACAATGGGTAAAGACCCGTTCTTCCTCCACGGTGTTGCACTAGACTAAACTATGCTAATAACTGACTAACAACAATATAATAAACGATATGTCTACGAGCTAACTTAAGCTAGATTATACATAGGGTGTAGATGCTTCACAATAGAATTTCCAATTCCTAACATAATCAAGTCTATGGAACATTACTAATGAATGGCCTGATGTTAGGTGGAGTTTTATGATAGGTTTTCACAATGTATACCAAAATACTCACTCATCATGTGGATGGAAATTCATGAAAGGTTACTCACTCATGACATAATGGAGAAATGCGGTGTTTATGATATGATGTGTTGTCATATCTGCAAGAATGATTTAGAGTCTCATGCAAGATGAGACAACTTTATATGGATTTGGATGACATTTTAGTAATGAAGAGTAATATCATAAGGATAATTTCATGTTATGCATGAGAAATTATCTATAAAGAAGTTGTGGTGATCTCATGTCATTGCTGATATATGGAGTGATTATGTAATATGGTAAGTGGTTTGTTATCAGTGTATAAAGTTTTCTGTGATCTTAATACATTTGATGAAGTCACTATGTGAATAGTTTTTATGTGTCTGGTGCTGCAAGATAGTATATGGATAACTGGTTTAGAAGAGGAAATGTAGTCAGTGTATTGGGACATCCTTTAAACTTTATGTTGCTATTTAATTATATTTGTTTGTGTTAAATAATATTTAATTATACAAATGAAAATACATTTAAAAACTTAATTCATTCATATGTTTTGCATCAAGTATTATATAACATGAACAAAAATATTTAAAGTCAAAGTTGAAGAAAAAAGACTCAAAAAGATTATAGTAAGACACTTAATGTGAGACAGAAAGAGTATGTTGTTATTTGTGTGAGGATGGTAAACTGCACAAGATTTATGACTGAGTGTTTGACATTAAGAAGAAAAATGTAGTTTATGTTTTCGGAAATTCTCAGAGCATTCATGAAAAAAAGGTGTGTCTTAAAATGCTAAGTACGTTGTTATAGTTTCTGAGATAAGTATCGACTAATAGACTCTTTATTTTTTTTATTTCTACTGTTGTTAGGTGGTGTTTAAGATATGTCCATTAGAGGTGATATCAATACAAAACACATCTAATCTAAAGAACAAATCATAATATCTCAACCATTCATCATCTTTTCATCCAATGGATGAGATGAAAGCAAAAATTAACAAATGAAGGGTATAAATGTAATTATATAAAAACCCACTTTTCACCCTTTTTTTAAAAACAACTATAGCGTGGCGTCTTCAAGCTACAAAAATACACCATCGCGAGAAAAAAATCATCTTTCTATTGATATGCACATATACTTTTCGTGAACTTTTTGAAAATTCCGTCCAGGAAAAATCGCGGGATTAGTAAAAAGAACTCTTTTAAAATTTCCGTCGAGAAAAATCCCGAGATTAAGTAAAAATCCCACGGGATTCGTAAGATGATGATTTTTTCAAAATTTCCGTAGAAAAATCCCGGGATTAAAAATCCCCATGGGATTAAGTAAAATCCCACGGGATTAGTATAAAAATCCACGGATTCAGTAAAAAGACGAACTTTTTTTTTTCAAAATTTCCGTCCAGAAAAATCCCACGGGATTCGTAAAAAAATCCCGCGGGATTCGTAAAATAATCCCACGGGATTCGTAAAAAAAATCACATGTGATTGCACAAAACATGTATGTTTCTCATGATAAGTTTGAAAGTATGACAAGTCATATGAACCCTTTCAAAGAGAATAGAAAACCCAATAGAACCTATTTACTTGGACAAATTTGTGTTAATTATCTATTTACATATCCAGTAACACTTATTACTAAATTTGTGTCAATCTTCAACCATGATACATCACATCCTCTAAAATGCTCGTGAAACATTGAAAGAGTCAAATGGCTTATATAAAAAGAGTATACAAATTAAACAAGTCAAATACAAAAAAATTTAATGTACATTTCATATAAGACTTTATTTTAACTGGAAACTGGTTGAAGCATTAAATCAAACACCTGATCTGCATAATAATAAGCAATCACACAAGCTATATAAACTCTTGAAAAAAACCCAATATCATAATTTTTATAAAAGAAGTATAATCAAATTTACCTTAGTAAAATTTGACAACAGAGAAACGTATTGAACTTTTTGTTCAAAACTTATATTCATACTAAATCTAATTAACAAAATAGTCATATTTGAACAATTTGAGACACACAAACTCAAACAAAAACAAACAGTATGTTACTGACATACATTTCATATATTTTAATGTTCCTTCAGTTACGTCGCAATGCATAAACGAACACCTAGAAACTCAATTTCCTAAGAAAATGACCACAAATACAAAATTCGTTCGATTAAAGCCTACATATGGGTTTACGGCCCTACCATATAGTATACATTAAAGCCACAAATACACAAATACAAAATCCGGCCGCCACGAATCCCGTCACCCCCGCCACATTATGAGGCTGATTTTAATCGGTAAGTGGCAACGAAGAACGATTTGAGCACCGGATCACGTGTTGATAGTGCTATTTCGTCTCGAATGTCCATTGTTTAGCACTAATTTTGATCAATTTTGAATTGGGCTGTTAGGGTTTGTAATTTGGGGAAAAATTTGTTGGTGAGAGTAAAGGATGGTGTAAAACCCACATTTTTCGAACACGTTAAAAATACCAAGATACCCTTCAATCTCGAACTTTTGAAGACGTTAATTACTAAAATATTTTGTTGCTTCTTTATCTAAACCATTATCGGCCGAAACAAATAATAGTAATACGAAATATAACGTACGCTAAATTAAATTATACCGCGTTTAATTTCGTCACACATTTTCGTAAATGGCCCCTAGCCGAAAGTTTTGAGGCACAATGTATTGAGTCGAGAATAGAGTTCATTGATTGGCATATATGGCAAGTACCTATTATAATTGATTGATTTAAGTTTCCCATTTTGTGTACCGCCCACGTACATTAAATCCGGATATTTCATTTACTTATCAAAATCACAAAAAAAATCTCAAAACTTTAACACCCATCTCAAAGAAAATCACACGGCACAAATAACATTTTCCTCCATCTCTTTGGTCGATCAAGGAGGAAGCGAGAAGGTTCGTTCAGCGGTCTTGAAAGGCTCGTTATCGGGGAGTTGCTGGAAGCGTGCGTGAGTGTTGCTTTTGTTGAGGAGGCTGTTTTCGTTGGTTATTTGAACCATCCTCCATCATTTGTCCATATTTCCTTCTTGTAATCACGCTCCAAGGGTAACGCTTCGATCTCGTTCAACTTTATTTGATTGATCATGTTCCTTTCCTTCGAGTATACTCGTGAAATCGAATAGAATGCATGTTAAATCGGATACATTTACGTCACATGGAATAACAAAAATAACATGTTAATATATGTGTTTTTGAAGCCTTGTTTTCTGTTTTCGACCATCCCTTGAATTTTATGAATCGACCCATGTAACTTCAACCCTAGTCGAACCTTTATCATGACCAAGAGACTAGAAATGAAAACCTGGAAAATAAATATTGGGGCGCATCATTGATAGCGAAAGATTAAAGATTGGTTCATCTGGGTGTCGTTATATGGAGTAGCGTGATCAAGTAATTGTGTGCATGAATTTATAACATGGGGCGTGGGTCAAATAGGAGCCAAACACGTATCTATTGTGAGAACTGATTTCGTATAGGTGCATGTTTCTACCTTTGAAAATTGAGATAACATAGAATATTGTTTATATAATGATAAATCAGGAACCTATTTTGAAATTTGATAAATTGTAATATGCATGCATGGGAGATGAAATGAAAACGTGTGGAACATGGGTGACGAGTGAATTTTATCAAATGTAAATTAGTTTACAAAGTGTTGTCAAATGGGTGTATTGCATGCAGTATGAAGAAATTCATGTATTAGCCAAAATGGCATACATGGTGTGTCTAATAAATATGGTTGTGCGTGAGCTGTGATACACATCGGAGTTTTTGTGATTTTAAGTAGTGTATGCGGGGGTCTCGTATGTCTATGTGCGTGTGATGTAAGGTATCGTATAGTTATGAGTCGGGTGAGTATGCATGTAATGATCAAATGTTGATCGTCGCGGTCTAAACTAATGTCAAGAGCAAGTTACTATAATTACTATACTGTAGAAGTCTAAAATTTCCATTTGATATAAGTAATAATATAAAACCTTAAAGTGTATTTAATTGACAAGTTAAATACTAAAATTGACAGTTCATATATATATATCGAACCCTAAACTTATATAGATTGTTAAAATAAACCCTAATATATAAGGTTTGTCACTTTTAATACTCATTTGGAATAAATGGTAACTTTGACTATAAGGACTAATATTGCTAAAACGGGAAACTTACTAAATATGGAAAGTTGACTAAAAATGGAAAGTTACTAAAGCGGAACACATAAAAATGGAAAGTCGTCTAAATGAGTAATCCGATCTTAATAAAGTTATCTAATTCATATAGGTTCGGACGAGATTGATTTGTCTTGTGAATTGCTTTCTATTTTGCGCTTGATGAATGAGATATTATCCCTTTTGGTGGGGTTTTCATGATTCGTTTACATCTTTCGATATTAGCTTTGAACCGTTATATTTTACAGGCGGCTTCTTATTAGGGCTTCCCTTTAACCTTGCTTTGTTTATAATATTCCATGTTCTATGGTTCCTTATGCTATGACCCTTTGATATTGATCCTCTGTTATTGAACCTCATTCTTGAACCATTGCTATTGACCCCTCTGTTATTGGACCTCTGTTATTGAACCACTGTTACTAAACCTTTGATCTTGAATTTTGATATTGAACGCTACTCTGAATTTTGATATTGAGCTGCTACTCTTGAATTTTGATATTGAGCTGCTGCTCTTGAACTTTGATATTGAACTGTTGCTATGAACCTTTGAATGGTGGACTCGCGATATTGAACCCGATTATGATGAATGATATATATATTGCTACTCTTGTGGACCTTGTTTGACCCTTGATTTGTACCAGAGCCAAATCTTTAACTAGTCATGGGGTTTCCAAATGTCATTGATGCACCAATGGCATGACTCAGTGTAATGCAGTGATGTTACACACGTCCTTTATCTTGTCATCGATATGCGATTATCGCGGCCAGTATTGTTATGGCCACTATTGTTGCAGTATGGATGCATCAGATGCATCGCATCGCGTTACATTCGCGATATATATCTTTACGTTACGTGATATGGTGCGTGGTGTGCAATACACCTACGTGCCGGGGAGCTAGCTCTCAACGGTTCTTGGTCTCCCCTCATTATGCGGTATTTCGGTCACCCCTCCGAATCACGATGGTTACTATTGATTCTTGGTACGCTATTGCCACTCTTGATATTAGCATGCTGTCTTGTTGGCTCGGGATGGATTTACGACAACCCTTACCTGTTGATATACTTATATTGTACAATCTGTTGCTACCGCACCATGATACATTATTTGCCGTTGACCTTTATTCCGCTTATGTGTCTTATTCTTCTACCATTCCATTCACGCATCGGGTTATTATATGTTTATTGGATTTGATTATGCTATTCATGTTTTATCGACCTCTTGATTACCGCTATGATATGATTAATAAACGGTTATTTGATTTACACGTGATCATCGATGATATGTGATCTTCTTGTTATGTGACCCTCGATTTATCGTTTAATCTTGTATACCTCGTCGCTTAATCTCGTGGACTATGACTATCCGTTAGTATCCTTATCGCTTATTTTGACTGCCATGTTTACAATTACGTTTATGCTTCTTGTTGGATTGGATAAATGGTTCAACTTATGTTGTCGACTTGTTAACTTGTTTAGTTGCCACTGCTATGTCCTTAATCCATTCAATTATAATGTTCGTCTTGTATTCCTACTTGTTACGTATGGTACCATGTTTTGGCTTTGTTAGTACTTCTTTCTTATGATACTGGTTATGTTATTAAGCATGTAATTATTTGATTATTGCCATTGCTTTCACTTTTTAATTGCTTCCGCTAGCATTTGGATTTCTGTGGCCTATTTATACTCACGATTTCTGCTTTATTGTATGCAGGTCATTTACATGTGTATGCGTTTATGTCATCAATGTGTTATGTGCTTTGTCCTCCCTCATTATCTGTTCCTTCACGGATATCTCGTATAATTGTGTTTACCGCAGGAATCCTCATCGACTCATTGTTTCCTTTTAGTTCACGACATTGTTATTGTTTCCTCTGTTTCATTTCATTATTTCGATTACGTTTAGCTTCGTTTTGTTATATCTGCATTTGGGCTTTTTAAGCTCGGCCGCATTTCTTTTAACAGTAGTCTTAGGTTTCAAGATGAGCTTTGATGGTGAGAGTTGGATTATGCGAGTGGACCAACCACCCAGTTACCGTATATATTGGACTTATTTTGGCGGGCTAATGTTTTAATCTCGAGTTTATTTTAGTCATCTTGGAGTTTAAAATTTTCATTGTAATCATTCGTTTATATGACTTGATGCGTTATTTTCCAAGACTTCCACTTGTAAAATTTTATTTATATGTTCGATATATGGCACGAGATGGCTACACCTTAATGGGTTTGGGGTGTTACAGATGGTGTGTGTGAAAAAGAAGAGATATAATGAAATGAGTGAATGGGATTGGTGTTAATTATGATCAATGTTCTAAAAGGCGTGGTGGCATGTGGTCAGCGTATCAGCCTCAAGCTTTCTTGAGCCTGCGTTCATAAAGCGACAAAAAATATTTATAGATTTATGTATTTATAATTTTGTATCATTTTTAAAGAGCAATTTCAATAACTAAAGCCCGTCCCAAATAACCGGAACCAATATGAGGCCAAAATAGGAATTAAGTTTTGAAATAACGAGGCAAGAAGGAAATAAAATACTAGAAATTCAAGCCCAATCCGTAAATCCCTATTCTTCTAAAAATGGCGAGCGCTTACCACCAAGCGCTTTTCACGCACTGCGCCTTATCTCCTTTTCACGCGGCCTTTAGACCTCGCGTGGTTCATTTCGATGGCCTAAATGCGTAGCCTCAACGCTAAGGCGTCGCGCCAAAGCGGCGCCATGGTATTTAAGAACACCTTGATTATGATTGATAAAAATACCCTTCTGTAACTAATTATATTAAAATGACAATTAATCTACACCCTTAGATTTAAAAAAGATTGATGGTTGAGATCTCTTGATTTGTTCTTTAGATAATTCTTGTTCCGCATTAAACTTTTGTCATGTCGATTATCATCTAATTCGTTAGTTTTTGAAATTGTACATATTGTTTGGAGCTAATATATATTTTCAAAAAAAAAAAAAAAAGTGACCGGCATATGTGTTAAAAGTTTAATATTTGAGTAGCATTTAAATACATTATCTCAAAATTAAAAGACATATTAGGTTTTTTTTTTTTTTTTTGAACTTAGAAATATTATTAGAAAAAACTAAGGAACATACAAATCACTCCTCCAAGGCGAGGTAATTTCATGAGGAAAAGAACTATCCCAATTAAATTCGGAGAAGCGAACAAAGCGGCATGAGAAGCAGCCGGTGTACTACTTTATTATGCTCAGCGTTTTCCCGAAAATGAAATTAGCATATTCTTTGCCCCCGATGTCATCAATAAAGTACAAATCTCCATGGTGGGTATGCATCTGAAGATGATAAGGAGATAGCCATTTGAGAATCCGATTCCGCAATAGCATTTAGCCATGATTCGGATTATAAGCAAAGCGGGAATGAACCTAATGACCTCGGCATGGAGGGAGAAATGACAACTTAAATCACCATGAACAAAAACGAAGAGAACCGGTGGAATCACGAACCGCAATACCATAAGCAGACTTAGAAAGCTTGAATACATACGACTTTTTTTTTTTTACATACTAAGGATCAATCTCCACTATTTATTTTTATTTGATCTAATGGAGGAGATTAATCCCAACAATTTAAGAAACTCACTTTCATCATTCTTTTCAAATATTAATATCTTTCAAACCATTAATCGTTAAGCGAAAAAAAAATATACCATTATAACAAGTATTTAATTATCTTTCTAAATTAAATTATTACTTTTCGACAAAAAAAAAAAAAAAAAAAAAAAAAAATCTTCTTGTTTTTCATTTTTTTTTCTTTTACGTTTTTTTCGATACTGAAATTTATATGAAAAAATCACATGTGATTAAACACTAATTTAAATATTCTATAATATCATATTTGATATTATAGATCATATGTGATTTAACACTAATATCGCATGTGATATTATTAGAATATTTAAATTAGTGTTTAATCACATGTGATTCATATCTGAGTTTATCAACAACAACAAAAAAAAGAAAGAAAGAAAAAAGTGAAAGAAAAAAGTGAAGAAAGAAAATCAAAAGTATGTCCCCATAAAAAAAGATAATTAAATCTTCGTTCTTGATTGTATAAGTATTATTTTCATTTTAAAGATTAACGGTTTAACAAATATTTAAATTATAAAAAATAGATAAAATATTAAATTACTTTTAATTTTAGCCATTAATTTTTTTTATAAATAAAGAGTGGGATATGTCCTTTGATATGTGATATAATTTAGTATATAAAATAATTCTTTTTTTTAATATTTTATAATTTGAACCAAAATAAAAAAACTTGAGTGGTTTAACCTCTTTAAAAGATTGAACTCTAAGTTATACAAGTTGATCCGTTCAAAAATTGATTATACTATTTAGTCGCATTTCCTTTGTTGTTAAGAATTCATTTAGCTATTATTTGACATTATCTTGATGCTATTTAGATACTGTAGTGGTATGTATAGTGCAAGACTACTTGTGTGGCTGTAGGTGAAAAATCAATATTTATTTATCATACTATTAACTCGTGTGATTAAGGGTTACTACCGATGTACTACTATCTCTGTACTTGGAGGGACAATTACTAAACACCTTATTTAATGCATAAATTAGGTTGACAATCGACAAATAACTGCATAAGAAGCCAGCTGTAGTTACTATAATATCCTACAATTGTCTAGTACAAAATTTGTTTATAGTATTTGTGTCGTTTTAGCCGTTTTCCATTTCACACAATTGTCTGTCTTTCTTACTTGATAAAGGCAGAAATTGTCATACTAATATTAGCTAGAAAGAATGAACAATGCCAAATATAGGTACGGTGTTATTCATGTATATACTATATACATAAACTTTAGTCGAATAAGAAACCATAAGGAAAATTTGTAGCATGTGGTCTCAGCTAATAGCTTCATTCACATAGATTCGTCGTCTCTATTATGTTTGTGGTTCTTGGACACCTTATCCATGATACAACATCAATAATGCCGTCAAAATCTATTAAATTGAACCATATATGTGCATCCACTTTAAGCCTATCGATATTAGCACCTAACGTGTAATGTGGCATTGTGTGAAAATAATGAGATGACAACATCAAAGTGAAACCTGGAAATTTTTTATGGACTGTTTAATTCTGTAAGTTTTAATGATATATAACTAAATAATTTCTGTATAAAAAAATCTACAAAGGTTACAATATTATCAGGTTACTGCAAGTTTTTAATTAAAAGGACTTTTAGTGTCACAGGTAACATGACATAAGGTACTCCAAGAAGATCATCTTTGCTCTAGCTCTAAAGCTAAAATTAGTATTACATGTTATTCGAAAAAAGAATGACGGCAATATCAGAATACCAAATTTGATATTGACAAGGTGTCCAAAAACACTAGATCGAATTGAGTACTCTTGTGTACGTTGTGTACTTAGTGAAATACAATCCCACTAGAAGCGAGAATTTTCATCTTCTCGTTTTCTTATGGAAATTCTGCATAGTATATATCAAAAGTTATTAACTTTTTTTACAATGACACACTATTATATAGGTAATAGGTTATAACTGAAGCCAAAAGAGGTGTACCATAAAAATGATTTCACATCTCAATATATAATTTGGAAACTTCTAACAACATAACAAGCAACTAATTAAGTAAGTATGATGATATATGTTTCAAGACTATGTTCAGTTCTTCTTTTTATATCTAGATAACCCATATCGTTTTGCTCAAAAAAAAACCCCAGATCGTCGTATTTTCAAACACAGGTAACCAAAGTTGTAAACAGCAAAACTGTGAGGGCACAATATAAAACTAATAACTTTTAACCTTAAATGTATTTAGTAACTTTCTTAGAATAAAAGTAACAGCAAAGTCGTTGTAGTATAGTGGTAGAAATATTCCTGTGTATGGTGACCACAGGGTTCGATCCCGGCAGACGGCGTTTACATTTTTTTGTTTCGTTTTGCACTTTTTATTCGCTGTTCTTTTTGTCAAATTCATATAGAAGTGGTCTAGTGCGACGTGACGTGTTCAATATTGCATTTGTGTATATGAAATTTCTATTGATTTACATACGCCAAAACAAAAAAAAAGATTTAACATTTACTTATCATTTTTAGTTGGTAAGTATTAGTAATTAGGGGCGGGTCTAGCTTATGCATAAAGTATGCACGTACATATTTTATGTAAACTTTTAGTAGCGTAAGTTTTTGATTTTTTTTCAAGAGTTACTACAAAATACACTATAAACTTATAAGCGCACACCTTATACAATACATACAAATTATCAGTGCACACTTTAGATCTGAAAGAAAGGAGAAGATAAAAAAAATAGTTTGACTAACAAAATTGTGTCGGCTATATATTGAAGAAGAAAAAGATGGTGTAAGTGTTAGTGAGCTTAAAGTATTTATGCTTGGCTCAATTGTAATGTAAACTTCGGAAAAGTTGTAATTCTTGCTAACAAGCTAACTTGGTAAATCCTTCGGTCAAGCCCTCCGGATTAAGTACCTCCGGATCTGTAAACAAAACAACAGCGCGTTAGCCTCGCGCTAGGTTTTATCCCTAACCAAATCGGCCGTGATGAGAATAAGTATAGTAATATGTCAGTAAAGTATAGTGAAAAGAGATTAATCAGTTACCCTTGTGTGTTGTAGCGGTTGGTTCCTTATAGTGAGTTTTTGTCACCAAGGTCATGTGGGCGATAGTGACTCTTCGAGGCGGGAGTTGATTTTACTGTTTGGATTCAATGCGGTAAAGTGGAGTGGTTACGACAGATTCCTTTCCTCATATACGTGGTGATGTCGGTCCGTTATCCGAGGGTTATGTTTAACCCCGGTGGGTTTATTCGTTTTGTCCTTAAATGACTATAATGCTTTATCGGAAGATTGCGTCTTTGTCTTGAGGCGGTTTTGTGTCCGTCTGGGAGAGTTAGGTTGCTCGGCATTTTACTAATATCTTGGGGGTTTGTATGTTGGGACATCGCCAACATGCCCCCTCGGTATCATGTTAATGGATGCATTTATATGATATTGGGAAAGTGGCCGGAGAGTATTTCCTCGACCGTTTTCCTTTTCTCTAGAGAACTTTACTTTTTTTTTCGCGAGGTTGTGACACGTCGGCGGAGTTCGCGTGGCGGTGTGATTACTCGGCAGCTAAGAACGCGTGGCGGTGGGTGTGTGTTGTGTGGTGAAGATTTTGCCGCGTCATTTCGACACGACGGGGCCTTCAGCTACCCCATCTTTCGCATAAATATGCTTGTTTCTCTTCATTTTACCACCAGTAAATTTTTCACTCACACGCGTCTCCTCTGCGTTATTTGGCGAGACGATTTTATTTGCTCTCCGTCTTACGCGGTACTATTCTAGTTTTCCTCTAGCTTTTAAAGTGATCATTCCCCGGTTAATATGTCGAGCGTCCGGCTCTTCATCGCTCGGGGATCGGCCCGGTTTGAGGGTCTATCAAACCCATAACCTAAGTTTGATTTAGATAAATATACCTCGATCATGGTGATAAATCCTTAAAATGGGCCGTTAAGGAATTTAGGATACCCTCGATCTTCATCCGGCTTCCGCGGATGGTTTTAAATGGGGCAATTAGGAGATGATGCCATAGGATTGCATTATTTTTCTCGAGGGTGGAATATCGTACCGTTTTCTTCTTTTCTTTTGGGCGTTCTTCATTATTATAAAGTACATATATCGATTAGTGCCAATAGGTTTACATAGGGTTACCCTTTTGAGGTATATAGTCGTTAGCCTTATTACTCCACGACTTCGTTGTTTCGGGCTTTCTATAAATTGCATAAACAAGGTCATTGGTTCACCTTTGCGAAGCGGAGACGATGCGCCGGTATAAAGTCTGTTTCAAAGATCTTCATGGTTTGAAGGGGTTGGAAAAGGCAATTCTTCTTGATTGACCGTCGGGCTATACCTTTTGCTATGCCGTGGAACATCCGGATTCGATGTTCCGATCCGTTTCCCACCGGGAGTTTTCCATGCCTCATGGATTTATTGTCGTGAATGTTATAGACTTGATTAAAATTCCGCCGTATTTTTGTATGCGTGGGGTTGTCGGCCACACAAGTATCCGGGTTCAGGCGGCTTTGAAGGATGCCGAGGGGAATGGTACTTGGCCTGCATATTTTTTCTCTTTGTTTAAGATTTTTGTGTTTTCTTGTGTCTAACGCTTTTCACGTATTTTGCAGCTTTGACCATGTCTGATTAACTTATCAAGCCGAGCTATCGTGAAAGAGTACTATGACCGAAGGGACAAGTACCAAGAGGGCAAGCCCATATAATGCATGTTACCCTTCGGTCCATGCGGCCTTGTGATCCCGCCGAACCAGCCATGAAGAAGGGGTAGAGGTGGCCGACCCAAAGTCTTTGAGGCCAAGAAAAGAAGAAAAAGCCGCGGAGGCTAAAGCTCAGGGTTATAAGCCTCGCAAGCATCAGGTTGGGGAAGGTGGTTCTGGTCTGCCGAAACGATGAAAGAAGAGTCCCACTCCCGTGGTCAACTTGGACTCCAATGCGAATCCGATGCCGGCGAATACCATTCCGCCGGAGGGTATACTACCGAATGATCCTCCGGTTGAAAAAGGAAGATTTGGAGGCCACTCGGCAATAAGTTTGGGGATGTTAATCATGGTGTTGATGTGGAGGTGGGCGAAAGGATCATGATGGGGCTTCCCAATTTGTCGAACAACCCGCTCCCGGGAGGATGGTGAGTTGGTTTCCTTCGCTCAGATTATTTTTCGATTACTATCATTTGATTATTTCCCGATACTTACTTTTTACTTTGTACTTTGTAAATTCTCCTCCTGAAAAGCAAGGGGTCGGTGATGAAGAAGGTACCCGTCGGCACTCGTGTCGGGTGGTCAATCGAGAAAGGATGAAAGGGTTAAGGGGTATGAAAAGTATCGGATCATGGTTCATCTGCTCCCCCGAAGAGGAGTATATGCAGACTTTGTGGATCAAATTGTTCCGTGGTCATGGGCTATCTTGGCTAGGGGTTCGCGATTTTGTGGATTTGCTTGTTAAGCCGAGAGTCTTGACCTAGATCATGGCAGGTGGCCAGCGTGGTGTGAAGAAAGTTGCTAAGGATAATTTAGCGGATAAGACTCGGCGGGAGTTGAAAGTGGCGAAGGATGAGCTCGAGACTTAACAGGAGGCTTTGAAAAAATAGGTTTACTGGAGGGTGAAAAGCTGAATGGTTAAAATTGTCCCGCCGGGCGAAAAAATATCAATTTGGAGAAAGAGCTAATGGAGGCGAAGGGCTCTGAAGAGCGAAAGAGGAAGAATGCCGCTAACCACGAAACAACGCCAGAAGTGGTACAGCGAACCGCCTGAGATGGCGGTGAGGATTTCATCCGGCGTTTGTTGCTTCGCTGGTAGCCAGAGTATAAGGATTCGGCGGCTATTCCTTTAGTCCGAGTGGTATGGCAGGGGTGGTTGGGGTGTGTCAATTGGTCGTTAGGAGGAGTCTGAGAGAAGATTTTGGGCAGAAGATTTGGATATTGATGCTCCCAACTAAAGCCTTGGCTATGTCGATGAACTCTTTGTCAAGGGTATCCATAAGCCGCCAGGTTCGAAATGCTTGCCACCTCCTTTTGATTTTGTCTCGGCCTTGATGCTAACCCGCCGAGCATGCCGTTGAAGAAGGTCGAGGATAAGAATAAGACGAGGGACCATCGCTTCTACCAACCCAAGTTTGTTATTATTATGTTTTATTTTGGATAACTCCTTTGTGATGGCGATATTGCGAGCGATGTTATTTTAAATGATATGTTATTTTGTAACCTTGAATGAATTTGTTTGGGAATCCTGTTTGTCGAATGAAATCGTTAGTCGCTCTCTTTTTATATCTCTAAGTGTTTTTTGCGCATTGCTTTAAATATGGACTATTTTATGTTTACTTGAGATCTCATCTAGGCATAGATCTCGGTTCGATTATTGCGTTTATCCTTTTGGATATAAACAATCTTTTTAAACGTCAACGGGCTTGGCACTAATCGCCAGCGTTTTTGCCGCCGTATCCTTGGATATAAACCATCTTTTTGTCGCTGGGCAACCCTTTTTGGTATAAACCGTTCGGCATTTTAGGCAATCCTTTTGGATATAAACCATCTTTGTCGCTGGCAATTTTTTGGGTATAAACCGTTCGGCATTTTAGGCAATCCTTTTGGATATAAACCATCTTTGTGGCTGGTAACCCTTTTTGGGTATAAACCGTTCGCATTTTAGGCAATCCTTTTGGATATAAACCATCTTTTTATTTGGGTAACCCTTTTGGGTATAAACCGTTCGGCATTTTATGGCAATCCTTTTTGGATATAAACCATCTTTGAACATTGACCATTTTCCGGTCTTCGCCGGAGAGGGATCATTCTAATTATGTTAGGGTGAATTTCATGGGAAAATTGCCCTCAAATCTGGGAGCTACGATTTTCATTAATAACTTGTTTGAACATATTACCTCTGGGCTAACGGTTGCAGCTTTCTTTATCCTACAAGGCAGCATTTTCTTAGGTTTACCGTTCAAGTCTTGGGGACCTCTTTTTCCTTCATTGTGTATGCTAACTTGGAGCCATTGTCGTATCTCAGTTATTTGGTATGGGCCTTCCCAGGTTGGGTCCCAACTTCCCTAGGTTTCTTTGTCTGGCTGGCTTCATTCTTCACGTAGGCGAAGTCTCCTACTCGAGTTTTTCGCCTTTGACCCCGATTGTATCTTGCTCCACCTTCTTTTTGTATCGGCCTTTTCAGCAATTTGTTGAGTCTCTTCTTTTTCTAAGAGATCGGGTTTAAGCCTCTCTCTTCGTTTCCATCTTAGGTCATCATCATTGTTAGGAAGGTGGGCATGCCAATTTCATGGGGATCACGGCTCCGGTATGTCAAACGAGCGGTGTTTCACCGTTGCTAGTCTTTAAGGATGTGCGATGAGCCCACAAAACGTTCGGTAGCTCATCGACCCATCCGGATCTACTTTTGCCCAGCCTTGTCTTGAAGCCATGCATTAAACTTTTGTTTGCTCGTTCTACCAGACCATTAGCTTGGGATGTGCCGCGGCGTATTATGTTTGATGTTTAGTTTTCACACCAACGTTTGAAGGGGTCATGAATGAAGTGCTTTGCCATTTATGCATTACAATTATGTGTGGAGCGAAGCGACACCGATGTTATTCCACCTTGAATTTTATGACTTCTTTGCACGTGGTTTTGCTGGGGTTTGGCCTCCATCCACTTTGTAAAGTAGTCGATGGCGCGATGACATACTTTACTTTCGGTCTTCAGGGAGAGGGCCCAATACATCCATTCCCCATTGGAAGAAAGGCCAAGGTGACATGATAGAATTCATGAGAGTCTTGGCGGTTGGGAAGAGTGTATTTGGCAAGACTTCGCATTTTGAATGACCTCCGGGCATCCACAATGCATTGTCGGCCCGATGGTATCCTTGTCCGACCGGTTTAGCCACTATGGATCTTGGGCGGAGTGCATGCCGCATGCCCCGTGCACCTCCCGACTACGTAATTGGCGTAGTGGACCCAGCACCTCATCATTGGACCTAAATACGACTTCTTGAACAGTACCCCGTCTTCCATGATGTAATGAGGTATCTTCATCCGCAAACGAAGCAAGAGGAAAATGGCCGAGTGATGAAAATTAGTTGGTTATGATAATTAGTTGGTGTACTAATCTATTGTTCTTACAAGTCAAACTTTGATCAAGAGTTTAGTTTATAAAAACAAGCATTAAGTTTAACCAATCAATTCAAGATCAATTCAAGTTTCATAAGTCTACATACATAAACTTAAACACAAAAACATCCACTTGTTCATCAAATTGCTTAAGAAATGGTCAATACAAAAGGTAACCGATCATAGACAAAGGCTACAATTGATTCTCAACAACTAATCTTACGACCATTTAGATGTTTCCAACCAATCTAATTTGATAATCAAAAAGCGTTTCTATTACAACCACACCCTAGTTCCTTTGTATAATCAAGAATAATGGGTAAAAACAATCATCCATAGACAAAATGATTATGACTAGTTGAATAACACGAAGTTCTTTCGACCTCAACGATTACTACCATGCCAAACTTGATTAACAAATGTCACTATGAAACTTTAGCACAATTGGATCTTAGAATTAACTTGAAATTGAATTAAAACATTTTAACACAATCACTAACTAATCATATGATAATCAACATCATTTAAGCAAGTGTATAAAAACTAGCCAGCTCATGCAAACATGAACATAAACTGCTTTGATCATTAGAAAACATGATTAAAAGTCTTACAATGCTTGGAATAAGATTACAAATGATGAAGTGATGTTTCCCAAAGGATCGTGGTGGACTTCTTGGTGTTTTGGCCTCCAAAGGTGGAACTTAAGAACTCCAAACTTCCATGGATTTCTAAGGACGAATTTTAAGAGCTTAAGGCTTGGTTTGATGAGTAGAGAGATTTGTAATTGAGGTGTGTCTCATATGCTCACAATTAGCCTCTATTTATACTATTTCCAAGGCCAAGGGTGTTAAATGCTTGGCCCCAAAGAGTGAGAAGGGACTAGAATACACCAAGAGAAGGACCTAGAATCGTTTGGATGCAAAGGGAAACTTAGTGATGAAGATTTGACAATCGCGGCTTCTCCAACCGAATCGGTCATATGACCAACGATCCGGTGGTCTCAATAATAACACACCGACCGATCCAGGTTCTTGAGGTTCTGACCGTCGGTCGGTTATGGAAAAACATTAATTAAACCGAATTCCAAGCCGTCCGGTGAAGGTGTAGCCGGATCCGGTTGAATCTTCGAGATACAAACTTGATCTTTCTCTTCATGCCTTGTAGAACTAGGTTCTTCAATCACTAAAGTCTTCAAAATTACTTGAGATTTAGCTTTGCGAAACGGGAATCTTCGATTAGTCGCATATTTCCACATTTTCCTCCATTCCCCTGCACTTGGTTATAAATACTAGACGAACATCTCTAGATACGATTAAGTACTAAAATCCGCATAAATATAACAAATAATATAGATATAAAAGTACACGTAATGCTACTAAAAACATGCACAATGCGAGTGTTATCGACTCCTAAAACTTGAATCCACGTTCTTTGCGTCATTGCGAGCATTCCTTAGGCCGAAGGGCATTTTGGTGTAGCAATAGGTTCCATGTTCGTGTAGAAGGCCGTTTTCTCTTAATCTTCTTTGGCCATCACGGAGTTGGTGGTATTGTATGCATCGAGAAAGCATTTGTACTTGTAACCCATTCTGATTCTATTTTTTGATCGATTTCGGGAGTGGGTAGTAATCCTTAAGCGCGAAGCATTGATGCTTTTGAAATCCATGCACATTCTCCATGATCCGTCCGGTTTCTATACCAACAACGGATTGGAAATCCATGTAGGATATTTCACTGGCTGGATTATTCTGCTTCGACCCTTTCCCTTGATGTTGATTGCACGATTCTTTTCGGTAGAAGGTTCTCTTTTAAGCTATTGGTGTCATTCACATTGACATTCCGGTTTGTGCTCTATGACTCGACGGGGGACTCTGTCATGTCATTTGGTGCCGCGAATACATCCTTGTTGTTTTTTCGGTTACCAATTGCCTTTTGCATTCTTTGGAAAAACTTCCCCGATGGTAATCATCGTTGGAAATCGGGGGTTTATCATTACTTCTTCCGTTTTCTTCTGGATTCCTCTTCTTACGAGTGGATGGTATTCTTTGTTCTTACTTTCCGCCTCTTTCCATGCGGTGCTTTTCTAGTCTTATGCCGATTCGAGATGATGACGGTAACCGGGTTGCCACTCGGTGTTGGGAACTTTATCATGGAGTGTATGGTTGAGGGATTGCCCCTAATTCTCGATGCTGACCGTCCCGAATAATGTTATACGGGGAAGGATCTTATCACTCGCAACGTCATTATTGCTTTCGGCGATACAGACCATCATTTCAAAAGCAGGCGTTCATCTATCTTTCCTAGGGTTTATTGCTTAGCTGAGAATCCCGGGTGTGTTCGTCTCTCTTAGCTTTGCTTTAATTTCGGCATAAGTTAAAGCAGTGCTTTCGTACATTACTTCGCGGTACGCTCCCGAGGTCACATACACTCGCTGCATGTATCCTTCAACATCTGCCCGATTATCGTGGCTCTTCGGAAACATCCCGGTAGAATAGAGGGGAAAACTATTGGGACGTTCATCAATCCTCTTCTCTCGCTAGGGTTTTAAGTTTTGTCTATCCTCCTCGTATACCATATTTATCACCCTCCCTTTACAGGTTGATTTTTCTGGGGGTTTCTTCCCCTGCCTATAACAACAAATGATCCATTTGCACATTTCCAAAGCTCTTAGGTGTTCCTTGAGTTGGTAGATCTGGGTGGTGAGTGACCCTTCTCCCGTGATAGTCACGGAACTTGTCTAAATTTTCTCTCCGGTGCTCCTTCGAGGGTGGAGGTGGTGGCGAGTTTAGTTGAAGCTCGTTGCTAGAATTTCTTTGGGGCTTTTGAGAGAAGGTTCAAATCTATAGGGCGGGTATCGTTTTGGTAATGGTTCATCCGTATCCTTCGGTGACGCTTCGTAGTTATGATCCTCGTCGGGTAGTAGGGTAATATTGGTTTGGGATTTTGGTTCCGCTCTTGTCTCCCCTTCGCTTGTCGGTTCACCGCTTGGGGGTTCGATCGGCTACGGTATAACCTGCGGTTCCATTCCTTTAGGGGCTTCATGGTGTTATAGGCATTTTCGATCTTCTGAAATCGTCTACCCTCTTCATCATTTCGTGGTTTTGGGAACTCTGTCTGAAGCGTTTACCACCAGTTGATGAATGAGGATATCTGCATTATTAGCACACGGGGATGTAACTAGCCTCATCGGTCCACCTTTCCTTATACTCCGACAAGGTTTCGTGAGCCTTTCGTACGATCTTGGTTAGTTCCATGGTTCTTTGTGGCATTTTCTCAACGAATCTTTCTAAGAACTTCTCCCGAGTTCTTCCCGGTATCTATGGCTGCCGTTGAAGCAATCGTTCAAACCGGGCACTTTTAGACCATCCAAGGTTTTTGAAACATCCAACACCATCCGGCATTGGCCACCGCCATGATTGAGCTGGGAGAAACGATTGACATGATCGTCAGGGTCCGAAGACCATCGTAGAGCTTTATGTTCTTTGGTAGCTCGTGTCTTGGTCGGTGAATTCAACAATACGCCGTGAGCGGGCATCTAGGAGCGTCCTTGTATGGTTTGTGTAGATCCTCCACACGCTTTCCTTTCGAGATCTTTTTCTTTTTAAATGCGAATGAGCCCCGGTTTCTTGCTTGAATCGATCCGTATGGGCCTTGTGGGCTTTCCCGGGAGTTATGTTGTCGTATTAAGGCTTTTAGTGATGATATGTGACTAAGTATTTGCTCTTCGAGTTAGGGGTTGTTCTTGGTGGTGTTTTGATTCGAGGACACGGGGTGTTCGGTGGTAGGCCATTTCCTAGCTCTGCAGTTAGAATAGCCGGTCGGATGGCCAATTTGTTAAGGTAAAAGTTGTAATTGCCCTAACTAACCCCCGGTAAATCCTCGGTCAAGCCCTCGGATTAAGTACCTTCGGATCTGTAAACACAAAGACAACAAGTTAGCCTCGCTAGGGTTTATCCTAGACCCACTCATTGAGAATAAGTATAGTAATATGTCGAGTAAAGTATAGTGAAAAGAGATTAGATCGATTACCACTTGTGTATTTGTTGCTTGGTTCCTTTTATAGGCGGAGTTTTGTCCTCACCGAGGTGTCATGTGGGCGATAGTGACTCTTTTCGGTGAGTTGACTTTACTACTGTTTGGATTAAATCGGTAAGGGTAAGTGGTTCGACTTGAGATTCCTTTCCTCATATCGTGGTGATGTCGAGAATCCGTTATCTTAGAAGGTTATGTTTAACCCTCCAGGTGTTTATTAGTTTTGTCCTTAAATGACTATAATGCTTTATCAGGAAGATGCGTCTTTGTCTTAGGGCGGTTTTTAATCAATCGAGAGTAAGGTTGCTTTCGGCATTTTACTAATATGCCGGGGGGTTTGTATGTTGGGACATACGCCAACAACTTCTTTAGCTATAAATTTATATTTTCAGCCCACACACTCTGCTCGCAAGCCCAGCCTATTTTAAACTACAACTTTACAACTTAAACATATTTATTTTATCATTTTATTATTTATTTTAACATTTTATTGAACCTGATAAGTGTTCTTGATATTACAAGTACGATTGAGAACTCACGATCTTTTATATTTACATTAATGTGTTTTTAGTATTTATTTTGTCTTTATCGTAGTAAAATGGGAAATTTGTCTTTTAAAATTTTTATGATTTTTTATTATAGAATTTTTAGATATGAAATTGTGAGCTTGTTGTTCACTCAAATAATAACATTAGTTTAGTTTTTATAACTTTTGGATCCAACAAACAAAACAATCTTGTATAACTTGAATCTCGAAAAACCCGACCCGGAGTTCAAGCTTCATTAAGGTTTGTACAAAGTTGAATCTTTAAGCTTCAAGGTGCTGTTTTGAGGTTCTAGAGGTGATCAAGTTGAAGGGTAAAAGAGACTTCAAGGTTTAGTTGATTATCTAGAATCTTGAACTATTAAACTTTTAAGGTGTCTGCGAGTTTCTTGGAATTCAAGTATTTGATGGTTCTTTAGAGACAAGTAAGGTTTAGCTTTGTCTTGGGATTCAATAAAAGTGATTACTTGGAGTACAAGGTATATCAAGGTTGTAGACTTTAGGTGAAAAGATCGAAGCTTTAGAGTTTTCTAAAGGTTAGTAGATTGATTATTACAAGAAATCGGGTTTAGCACACGGTTTGTGAGACTTGTTGGTAAAGTTAGTTTAAAAGCAACTTGAAAAGGTTTATAGCAAGGTTAAATAAGAATGACTAATATGAATACTAGGTTAAACATCAAAAATATCGATGGGAAAATGTGCCAAAACATGGAGTTTCAAAATAAATTAGGTTCAAGCAACTTGGTCTTGGTAGTCCATGTAGTACATGTTCAAAAGCGTGTTTGGTTTGAGGTGGAATTGTAGGGAGCTCAGGAAAATCGTGAAGCTGAGGTAATTCAGGATAGTATCGACGATGATGCAGTGGCTAAAATAAAGTTGGAGGTTAAGCAACTTGAAGGAAAAACAAACACGAACTGCTTGGTAAAGGAGCAGGAAAAGGTATACCTTGACACAAAGGCGACATTATGAAAAGATGCGGCCAAGAGCCATAGAGGGTAATAATGTTGTTTGAAAGGAAGAAAGTGAATGAGGTCTAAGTAAACTAACTTGGATTTTTACTAAGGTACAATGTTTGGCTAACTAGGTGGTCCCTGGTTCGAGGTTCAAGCATTAGATGAAGATGCTGAGTATCGGTATAGACTAAGAATTACTACTAAGGTGAAAATTGTTATAATATAATAGCAATTGTGAAAATGTAGAGGGGGTAAATACGTTACCGTTTAAAAACTTTAGATCTTTAGTATCAAATCGCTTATGAAGTTTGTTATAATATGAAAGTGTCAATTATCGTTTGTGACTAATATAAAGCATAGTAAACCAAGTTGTCACACAAACATCAAACCACATCACAAGCAATAGTATAGTGCAATTATAAAAGTAAAGAGATAAAGAAAGAAAAGAAAACCGGATTTATAGTTGTTCGGCGGATCTCTCTCCTACTCTCCACTCCGAGTAAACAATAAGAGTTACTTCACTAGATCAACAAGCTCTCTTCTCGGAGAAAACCTTATCGGCTTACACTTCCGGTACAAAGCTAAATAGGGTTCTAGTTCGAGTAGAACCAACCTAACGTCGCCTATACAATATTTTCGACACTAAGCTAGATGTCGAGTTCTTTCCGGGTACAACCACTCCCGTTATGTTTTAAGGCCCAACATAACAAACCTTATGTTTTATGATACAAACACATAAACCATCTAATCTAGTTTAGTGAAAGTGTTGTGATGATGCAATAATGTTTACAATGATGATCCATGACATAAATGTCTAATGGATATGAATGACTACTTATAAATGAACTTTCATTAATAGGAAGCCTTCAAATGAAGAATATCACAAGTTCCTCAAGCTTGATGGGATAGATCTTCGTGTATGTATGCTTGTGGTGTATGAGGATGGCTAGATCTCTAAGCTTTTCTTGGTTGAACAAAATGTAAAGTATGCTTACAACAAAGATGAATGTTAGAAGCATTATGATCATGTGATGATGAGGGTGATTAATGTATGTTACTACATGGTTATCTATAGATCTAAAAGATGAAAGAAAGATAGAGAGAATGTGTGTTGGAAGGGATGAGAAAATGAGAAAATAATTTGTTGGTATTTATAGCCAAAGTGGTAATAAAAAATAATAATATTTTATTAGATTTGATATCTTATAATATTTTTTAAGATCTTGCAAATCTAACCAAATCTTCTAAAGATCTTAAAGAGATATGATGATACATGGAATGATGTAAAAATGCATTTTCATTTAGATTAAAATGTTCATGAAAATAAACTTGTAAAATGTATTATGTAACAAGTTGATAAAATGTCTAGTTACCTTTTATAAAATAAAATATCTAGTTGAGTGCTTGTCAAAATAAAATGTATTTTGTTAAGTAAACTTTAGTACTTATATGAATATTATAGGTAGTTTACTTGTACAAATAAAAGTATATATTTGTTAGACATTTTACAAAAGATGTATTTGTATAAAATACTTGTGAATGCAAAATGTAAAATAAGGTTCGAAATAGAATAGTTAACATATTAAAATACTTAGTGACTCTAAATGTATTTTAAACATTCTAAATGATTTGTTAAGGGTTTTGATCATAATACCACATACATAACGTATGCACCTGTATTGTAACATACTAGGACTTGAGATTTCGAAAGGTGTTGAATGTATGTTGAGACAAAATGTGATTACGAGTAACTTGTACATTTTACGTTATGTATTACAAGTTACATGTTTGTCATCAATCAAAACAAGCGAGACTGTATAGATTAAATGTCGTAATATTTACAGTAACAACAATTTTTAGTGGGTTTAAGTGTGATTAGTCTGTGTATAAGGATTTATTTGTACTTAGTTAAATAGAGTTAGAATTAGACTTAAAATATGATTGCTTGGTGTTCAAAACAAGCAAGATATTTATGAAATTCAAATTCTAAAAGGATTGTACCCCTCATCTCTATAACGTTGTGTTCTAGAGTTTTAGACAAAAAAAAAAGTAAAAGAGAAGAAAAGAAAGGTAAAAGAAAGAAAAGATTAGAAATATATTTGTGTTCTTGAGTTGAAATGAAAGAAAGGAAAAAATCGATACATTTACAATGATACCCATGTTTGAAAAGTTAAAGTTGAAAAAAGAATTGACAATTTTGTCATTTGCATATTTAATTTTAGTTTTCATTCTCACCCTTTCGGTCTTTTTCCTTAAAAAATAAACTCAAGAACACAAGTTTATTTATGTTCTCTTTCATTTCCTTCTTTTCTCTCAAAGAACAAACATTAAAGGTGAGGAATCTTGGATTGCTTGACATTCTTCCTTGCTCATTCATTTACTAATACAATGTAACGTTTGGGGGTCACCTGTGTGATTACTTTTAGTCAATATTTCGTGCTAGCTTACAAGGTTTGTTGGTTATTTATTTTTTATTATTTTTATTTTTTTTCCCTTCCAACATAGCTAATTTGGTTTACATTTTATTAATTATTGATTTGTGGAGGTATCGATTGACTAATGATTATGATTTAGGGTGTTTAAGTTAAATCTTTCGAGTGAAGAATAGAAATGAGGGGGTTAGTCGTTTTTCTGGTTAGTGATATGAGAGATGAGTACGAGGAGAGAATGAAAATTGCATATTAAATTTCATGTCTTTAAGGTTTTCGGTTTCTGAACCAAAAACCGGTGGACTCAAATCGAGCGAACCTAAAAACCGAAAGATCCCAAACTCAAAAACCAAACTTGGAACTATTGGGTTCGAAACCGGTTCGATTCTTCTCAGTTCCGATATTATCTCATCCGGTTCTCTATGACCAACTCAAACTCATAAAAACCCATTAGAAATTCCGAATTTCTACAAAACCAACAACCCAAACATATTCGAAAAGCAAACTTTACAATTTTGGGCCCAACTTTTCATTCGATAATGATAAAAAAGTTTAAACTCAAAAATCTCAACTATAAATAGGGTCACATAATAATTTGCACATCATAAATAGCCTTCACCTTTTATTCATTCTCTCATCATCTCACTTTCTTTGAGGATTTTCGTCGAACAGGTTCCCTTCATCAATTTCTATCAAACGATTTTTACATAAATCATATGTTAATTGTTTGGATTTTGTTAATAAGGGTTTCCTTTTTTTTAGGGTTTAGCTGGTAGCTAATTTTGGTGCCCTAATTTTTTGTGTTATATATTTATATTATTGGTTATATAAAACAAGATGCTATAGCTATTGATTAGTTTGTTTAGTGTAGATGGACAGATTGTAGTATGGTTTTGTTATTTTGTGGGCCCGGTTATTGTGATTTGTGTGAAGTAGTGTGTTTAGGATGTTAAAGATGAAGACTTGTTGTGCGATTAACTCGGATAAAATACCTAAGGTCTATGGGACCGTAGACGGATTTATGGTGTATTTGTAGGTGTGTTTGGATATCGTTTGTTGTTAGCTTTATTCGTTATACCATATAACTCGTAAGTATTGTATGTGAAACGACTAACTGTCTTTAATGATGTTATAATCTCACGTGTTTTAAAATTGTTTTTTTTAAACCTGACCGAACTCTGATTTGTGGTTTAACCGGTGGCTAAACCGGTTTTTCCCCCCAAAATCGGCTTCCGTTGACCTAACCAGCTCCCGGTTCAATTGGTTGAACCGTCCGGGCTAACCTGGGTTTTAAAACATTGTGATACTACTGATCATTGTGTGTAATTTTTTTTGTGGCTGTGTGTGTGTGTGTGTGGAGAGATTATTAATTAGTAGCTATTAGTATTTGCTAGCAGAGTAGGGGAAAAGTGGTGTTGCTGTTGAGATAGATCATATGTGAATTTGTTATACGAATGTGGACAACTGTCGTAGAGACATAGATTCTTGAAATCCAGACCATATGGAATATGGTTGATTCATGAATATGCTACCTTGCGTATGAATTTCTCTTGGCCGTCTTCTACTTCTGTCATTAATTTTTTAGTTTTTTACAAGAGTATGAATCTAGGCTAGATTTACATTTTGGATTCAAGGTTTACTTTTATGCTAAGCTTAACTTCTTTAACTACAAATTTACTTTATAAAAAAATGGTAGGACTAAAATGGAATGAAGTATTGATTGGAACTGCCATCTTTTAGAATGCTATCACGCTCACCGGTAGTCTTGAAACTACAGCTTGGAATATGGTATTACAATTTAGCGCAGTTTGTTCTTGACTCCTTTAATTGTCAAAAGTTTCCCTTCACGGGAGGGGTTTGTCTGATAGGTATAAGATGAAGGGAATCAGACTGTCTCCTTCAGAAGTTGTACGGTTGATTTATTAGGGTTTAAAATATGTAGCAAAATACATCGATCTAAACCTAGACTGACTCCTTTAGAAGTTGTATGGCTGATTTATTAGGGTTTAAAATATGTAACATAATGCATCGATCTAAACCAACTTAGAATTTGAATAATAGCCTTCCCCAGTTGAACCGAAAGCAAAATAATTTTTAATGAGGATTGCCTTATTCATTCTCAAGTTGTAACCAAACACGTTTTTGTTATGATCAATGCAGCTTAAGTTATTTGTTACGTACATGTCTAGCCTGAACGAGCTGCATACGCACTTTTTTTTTGGGTAAAAGGGTTTCTTACCCCGGTAAATATAATTGCATACACGCTTATTTTCTCTTTTTTGCAGTTTGTTCTTTTGCATTATTTCATGGATTAATGACACATGGAAACTGTTAATTACGTTAATCTTAATGTTTTTTTATTGGTGATATATGGTTATAGGCAAAATGATCAGATTGTTCAAAGTAAAGGAGAAGCAGCGTGAAATTGCTGAAAACTCTAATGGGATGCCTCCGACCAAGAAGCAAAGTCCAGGGGAATTACGTTTAAACAAAGGTACATTGAGTTATTAATTAATGAGTCAGTATTAGTAATGTGAACTCTATGGTTCTGCCTAGTGATAATCACCATTAATAGAAGATAGCTTATCTTTTAATGTGGTAAGATCATCATTGCATTCAAGTTGTCATTATACACTTGCTAACTTATGGACTGAAAGCTGTTTCAGCTTGACCTTTTTTTTTCTCCATTCAAGTTATCACTACACTCAATGAATCATGAATGTCCTGTTTTACCCAACTGGAAATATAATATGCTTGTAAACTAGTCAATAGCAAAATTACTTCTAAGCTTCTATCATATTTTGCCATAAATCTGTATCAGTCATTCGTCGCTGCTGTGACGCGCTTTATTATTTGCCAAAAAGTGCCATCTTTGTTAGCCTTGTTCTTATTCTTAAATGTCGCATTGAGAGCCAAAATATCTCTTTAATTGTATATTTTTTTTTGTAGATATAAGTGAGCTAAACCTACCCAAGACATGTAGCATAAAGTTCCCGAATGGAAAAGATGACCTCATGAACTTCGAAGTAACCGTTAAGCCTGATGAGGGATACTACTTGTAAGTGTATCTTTCAAGTGTTCTCTTTTAAGAAATTGATAGGCTCTAAATATATTATGTTATTTGTTAGCCAATATGGCAATGGTGGTATAATATATCCCTGATTAAATTCAAAATTACGTATATATCCTTTTGATTATTAAAACCATTGTACTTTATGGATCAAAAACTGGTACAAAGGATATATATGTAATCATTCATTCTGGCAGGGATATATTTGAAGCTTTCCCTAAATTTTTAATTTCTACGTAATATAGAGATAGTGTATCAGTTTAGCATGTTTGATAGTACAACTCAATTGGGATTCCATTAAGAACACCTGCCTCTCGAAATTAAGCCACTTATATTCTTATTATAGTATTATTTTTATCATATAGACCACATCTGGCAGCTGTTTCTTCGTTTTTTTCCATAATATGAACTTATAACTCGAATTCAACAACGTGTTTTGAAAGCTTCATAAATTATTTGTGCTTTGTCAAAGATTGTCATCTGCTTTCTGATATTTGAAGTTTAATGAATATGTCTAAATTTGAGCTTGTGAATTTCAAGGCATCTTGATGCAGTTTTATTTGCTACCATTGAGCCAAGTGTAGTAGACAATTTACGTATTTTTATATTTGGTATTGTTGGCTACTAATATCACATCTGATGGTCTATCTATTTCCAGAGGTGGCAAATTTACGTTCACGTTCCAGATTGCCACTATCTATCCTCATGAGGCACCAAAGGTCAAATGCAGAGAAAGGGTACACATACTTCCGACTGTCTAGTGCTTTGATCCTCACAGTGCTTTCTGTTCCTTTTCTTAATATTGTTTTGGGATGTCAGGAGTAATCAAATGTGGAGGTGTCAATGCTGTCCCATTTATATATAATCTGGTTGATTGAAGTCTTTGTTTTTATCTCAAATGGGTCAATTAAAGTTAAACTGAAAGGGGATTGGTCATACGGGTAGAGCAAGTTGAAAGTCGCTCGTAGTCTATTTTAATGCACACAACATCTTGAATCGTAATTTAATTTGATATTATAATTAATTGGTCTATAATCTATATCTATATCTATATCTATATCTATACTACTATATAAAACATTTGGGACATTCTAATATAAGAAGTCTTAAAAAAAATTAAGACCAAAAACATTTCCTTAATAGGAAATTAAAGAGTCATTAGTCAATGAGATTTGAATCTATACTACTATATAAAACATTTGGGACATTCTAATATAAGAAGTCTTAAAAAAAATTAAGACCAAAAACATTTCCTTAATAGGAAATTAAAGAGTCATTAGTTGAATTGTCTAAATTCATTTGAATGTCTTAAAGAGCCCAATTCGTAACAGATATCTTCCATTAAACATGTTTAATGAAAAAAAGAAAACTGCAATATAATTTAGAAAAAAAGGTCTAATCATTAATACATTTTTAATTCATGCTTTTAATCTATACTATAACTTATGGGATATGAATACCCACAAACAACCTACAATCAACAACACAACCACAAGCAAAACACTCAGTATCTCACTCCCCATCTCACGAGATCAACATCTTCCCAAACAAAAACCGGGTACCCGCCGCTGCATTGCGCGGGTACCCTTCTAGTCTTACTTAATGGATTAATTATGTATATTATAAAAAGTCAACAAAAAAGTATTTGAGGGGCTATTTAACTTTTATAGAAATGTCTTATCAAATTTTATGCTCTGATAATCTGAGTTCTGAATTCTGAAATTTAATTATTTGCTGTCTTCTAGGTTTACCATCCCAACATTGACTTGGACGGGAATGTCTGCCTTAATATTCTCCGAGAAGACTGGAAACCAGTTCTAAACATAAACACCGTCATCTATGGCTTGTATCATCTGTTCACAGTAAGTTTTCTCATCTACATAGGGGGGTTTAGGATATACGTGTTAAAATGTGATGTTGAATTTTTAGAATCAGATAACTGCGGAATAAAATGGAGTGTAGAAGATAGTATTTGGATGTTCATTGTTGTTTGACCCTGTCATAATTAAAGTAATATATTTGAGTGTAAAAAGTTGAGTATATAAAATGATCAAGAAGCACATTTTATGTATAAAAAAGAGAGTTTTTGTTAAGTTTCTCGAATTTTGCTAACAGAAAGGATTAACAGGTACGTAATATCTTTGCTTAAGTACCTGTTAATCCTTTCTGTTAGCAAAATTCGAGAAACTTGAACTCAAAAATTCTCTTTTTATACACAAAATGTGCTTCTTGATCATTTTATATTCACAAAACTATAATCATTTTTGTTGCAGCTTTACGTGACTGATTATCAGAAACTATTACTTTAAACCCTAGAGTTCGATAACCAGAATGCTTCTGCCAAAAATAAACAAAAATGAATTTAGCTAATTAAAATCACTATATTAAACAATAATCAGATCTAAAATGCAAATCCAAACACTCAAATATCTACTGATGGGGGTGTTTAGCATGCGTCTTGAAATAATCTATCAGCTATAACAAATCGTTGACTAATCAATTTGTAAACTGTGATAATTAGATATTCAGGTGTTTGAGTGTTTCACAAACCCTGATTATTCAAGAATTTATATGTAAAATGAATGATAACTTTCTCAAAACTGACAAAATTCATTAGTTTAACTATACCGAAAGTCCCAACCCGCTAGAAACTCATTATCTTGAGTCTTTGTGACCAACTTTTTTCCTTTTGCAGGAACCAAATCACGAGGATCCCCTCAATTCAGATGCAGCTGCGGTGCTGAGAGACAATCCTCAACAGTTCGGATCCAATGTTAAGAGGGCAATGGGTGGTGGGCACGTAGGACAGACAACATTCTCTCGGTGCATGTAACTCTGCCAAGCATCAAGAAGGTTTACTGATACTTTTTGGCTTGAAATTGTTGGAACATGGAAACCATCTTTCTTTGGAGATCTTTTTGCTAAATGGGTAACTGGTGGTGGGGTTGGGTTAACTTTATGTGAATTAAAAGTCTGCAAATGAAATATGCAGACATGCTTATCTTTAAGTATAGGCCATGTTCAACACTATTTGGTTTCTGGCGAATCCCTTATAGGGAAGATAATGGTTCTTGTTAGGATTGGTAAACGATGATCCTTTTCAAAAAGGATTGGTACTGCTCTGTTTAATGAGTCGTAAGTATTATGGATGCAAACTAAATTAACTGTTAGTACATGTCATGTGGGCCGTTTAGTTGATCTTCGTGTCTTGGTTTGTTTGCTAGTTTTTTGTTTTATCCATCTATCGTGGTTTTTCTAACAAGCTAAGCTGGATGGAAATCAGTTTCTTAATTGAATTGCATTTTGCCTAACAAGCAAAACTAGTTGAAGTCATTTTTCTCAAATTCATTTAGGTTGAAAATCGGGGTTGAAAGTTTACAAACCTGACAATCTGAATTGGGAAACCTGTAAAAAAAAGCAACCAGATGAACACCTTCCAACCTTAGGGCTTGGACTATATAAATTGGTACCTTGTTATCTTTCTGCTTGAAACTAACCAAATAACATGCCTAAACCGCGGTTTTTGATCCATTAAGTTGCCACATTCCTAATAATATTGTTGATCTCTACTTTTGAGAATCATGGGATGAACGCTCTAATATGTATCTCCTTTATGTATCAATAACCAGAGTAAGTTCTTTAACTACTCTTACCAAAAAAATTGGCCTTGGTAAGCTTTTAAGACTTGATTTTCAGTAGCATTAGACTCTTGAGAAACTACCAGTTCTGATTGATAAACTCCTAAGCTCTGTTCGTCTAAACCGGACTACATATTCCCTCCACAATAATGAAAACTCGACCATTATCTACATTGTCAATTGCTGCAAGCATTATAACACTTAAGAAATTACGGACTTCAATATATGAATGGGAGTAATACTTTAATAGCGGAATAACAACAACGTCTCAGATACATGTAAATAGTCAAACGTACTGAATTATGTAAATTAAGAAGTTCGTAAACAAAACAGAGTACCTTCAACTAGAATGCAAATTAAACTAGCTACTAATGACTAAACGAAGAAAACATAACCAACTTCTCTGCTATGCTGTTGAATCTCTAGCAGCCTCACTTTTTTATCTTGAAATCAGACCACCGGGCCCTCCAATAGTCCGTCTCTCCAGTTTGCTAAACCAGATGCCACGATCTTCACTTTGCCCATAGAAACCATTCCCTCCTTTCCAGATTTTATTAAATTCATGTTATGATCTGTTTGTGTCGGTGCGACGAGACATGCCAACTTTCAAGCTCTTATCGATTCAGCCTTCATCTCTTATATACCTATAACAAACCGACAGTGTATGAGGTATTTTAATCCTTTAAAAACGACCTTAACAAATAAATATGCATCATTTTCTAATTTGTCTCATTTAAAATTATATGCAGTTATAATCCATGAGTTAAGGCCATGTCAACTGAAAATCATGAAGGAATTAGTAAAAATTAATATGTATTATAGACACATATTGTATCATTTATGTTCTATATTTGTCAAAATTAAGCGTGCACACGTGAAATTTGGGATTTCTGTTTCTTAGTTACCTTTTCTGTCAAATTATCTTCAATATACATTCTGATTACACTTGTTCTGCTTGAAATTGACTCAGCTACGCAAAACTCCAGCTCGTGGTCGCTTAAAATTGAATGACGATTGCGGTTGGTGTCTTCAAATTTAATACATAAAGTTTTGTTCTCCCATTCCTTAAACCTCATTGTCACTTGCTTCTCCAAATCCGGGAGTTTGGCCAAAAAGGGAAGCTGAAACTTGACAATATGATGATTGTAATGCACTTTTATTGTCTTCCCCATATACTTGGTTGCTAAGTTCTCCCTCTACAAAGAATTAAGCCACCATAAAAGATTCTTCTGTAACTTCTAGTAACATACATAAATATTGTTATCAGTTAGATACAACATTTATGTATGTAATCATGTAGTACTATTAATAACAGATAAAAAACTGACTCTTAAAATAAGATTTATTAGGATTTTGAGGTCCCAAGTGTTCAGAACTAATGCATCCAAACATCACATGTATCCATAGGTGAACGAAACCTATTACTCTAGAATCACTAAAAACCAATATGCCGAGGGACGGACCGGGATTTTCGAGATGGTGTTGCACAAAATAATTGTTGGGCTAACTAAAGTTACCAAAAAACCGAAAGTAGCAAAAAAATATATCGGGGGTTGCACATACCAAAATACAACAGTTTCTAAAAAAAATTGCACTTCATGACAAAAAATCGGGTGTAGCCCGTTGCAACACCCGGCACCAATGTAGGTCTGTCCATGAATATGCGTATGGGTTTGAGGAACGAAGGGAATGTGAACGGGAATAAATTTGGATTCCTAAAGCCAGCCCAATTAGTTGGCAATGGAGAATGCTTGATCCATGGGTAATCAAACCCATTGATTTACTGAACCAAATTCCAACACTATCAAACCCATACCTTAGACTGAAAGCCATAACCAAACAACCCCTTAATCTCTTTTTTTTTAGGTAACAACAACTAAAATGAAAATATCTTAATAAATAAAAACAGTACTAACCATGAGTAAATTATGAATCTGATTAAAATCTGCAACATAACTTTCTTTAGGTTGAGTTGTGATAAGCTCAATGATTCCGGCAAGTTTCATGCCAGCACCCGGATGGTTAAAGTAGACAGGAACAACTAATTGTCCCATACCTAATGCTTCGTCAATATATTGGTTAAGATCTTGATTGAAAACAACATGTCTTGTTATGTGATCTGCCACACCTATTTGAGCTGCTCTACCAGCAAACTAGATGCCCACATTTGTCTGTTGTCCAATAAAACGATTACTATTATCGAAACATCTCATCCTGTAATCCAAAAGTCTATTATCATGTATGTTTGACATACAAAATTGATCTGTCAATGTGAGACTACACCCAATGTCATTTGTACCCTCATGTGTGCTGCATTCCCAAAACTGAAGTAGTCCTGATTCTCCTTGAAAATCATACGTATGAAAAACTCGCTTGACTCTGGAGTCGAGTTTTGCATCTGAATATGATATGTAATCCATAAAAAGAAACCATAGTGCATATATCGGTTCCATTGTACTCTGCATTGGCAAAACAAAGTAATGTGTCAACCCAAGATATCAAAATGACCCGATTATGATTAGATTGAAATTATACAAGGTGTTATCCCAAGATAACAATAAATAGTGCAATTAAGTAAACATAATGCTAACCATAGACATTTGAACCAGAATCTAATGACTCTTTGAACTTCTACTGAAAAACTTGCACTCTTAAAAAGATATGCAACAGAATTTTGCAAAAAAAACAATCATTATTCATTTTCATGGGAGATAGTAATGTAAAATCAGACATTTTACAACATTTCATACTGAATTATTAAAAAAGGTACGAGTTGGGCCATCAGAACTAGTGATGGTCTTCCAAATATTTTGAAAGTGGATATATCATACCTTCTAGCTCCAAGTATCACATGATATAACGGTTACTAAGGTCCCACCAAGTAGAACGTAACCTAATAGTATTTTGCTCATATAGATTAGGCGTCTTAGAGCACAAGGTGAGGGAGATACCAATAACACGTTATTGGTATGCCACCTCAGCGCCACATCATACACCTTCCAATAACATACCAATCACTCAAACACCCTCCCTCATAACACATCACTAACATGTTATTGGGTCCCACAAAATACCCCATAAAATATAACACTTCCATACAATAAAAAGAAAAAAAAATAGCAAAAAATACACAATTTTTCTCTTTGGCGTGAGCCAATCTAATGGCTCATTTCCTTTGGCATGAATTTGGCTCACTTGCAAGGTATGGGTTTAGCATGCCATTGGTTCAAAAAATTTGCATTTGGCGTGTGATAAAACACCGTACCCTTTGCTCTTAGAACTTAAGGCAATACTATACATTATAGAAATATTCTAGAAAGAGTTTGACAACAAAGAGAAGTTAGCAAAATCGCTGAATTCAAAAACCTAAAAAAACTTAGTAAATTACCCTGTTTTTTTATGAACAAGAAAAAAGACAACTGATATAAATAATACCTATTAATGAACAATAAGATTTAGGCAAATTCTTTTTCAGTACAATTTTGCTTTGAATTCTTTTACAGCGATTAGTGATCATTTTATCTAACATTTACTGTAAAAAATTTAAGATTCTTTGACCAATTTCTTTTCATAAAAAACAACTATCTTCCCTCCTTTGTTTTAACAACTTAGGGAGTTTTTACATATACCCACCAGTAGTATCTACGTATTAAAGAGGAGGAAAAAACTGAAACTGCAAATCAACAACAAATAATAAACTCGATGGTAATTTTGTGAATAAGTAAATTAGTTAATTCATATTTAGGCCCCAATTAATAATTTTCTAATCAGACAAACGAACCCACTCTGTCTCAAACGACCCCACTCTCTTTCTGAAATGAACCGGTGAACAAAAGAGAAATAGCTAAAGAGCATACAGAGTGGATGCCCGACAACAGTCTCGGGCTGGACCAGCCTGATGTCGACCTGGCTAGATAACACTATTGGCCTGTCCAGGCGGTTTTAAGTCTGTGTGGCGGTGGGTTCAAACCTTGTGAATTAGTCAGCCAAAAGTCAGAAACATGGATACCAAAAAAAAAAAAAAAAAAAATGAATTGAAGGGAAAAGCAATTGGCAGACTTCCCGCCACAAGTGTGGGCGTGAAGCTCGTGGCGGGAAACTCGCCGCAACAAATGCTCTTATATACTCCGTAAATCATAACAACATAACCATTTACATAACACATATAAGATGCCTATTCACAAAATGTTAGTATAAATCATTCATATCATAATAACAAGTACACAAATGAATTGGAATATATAAAATTCAAAAAAACAGGGAACAACTGATAAAAGGTTCAAAACCACAAAGCTAACCTTTGAGAATGCGAAATCGAACCAGTCAAACCGATCTGTGTTATAATGATTTGTGTTCACACACAATAATGTTTAATCCAATGCAGCTGAGAGAGAGAGAGGGAGAGAGAGAGAGTGGAAAATGGAAGTTGGTTGCAAGGGGAATTGAACACTACTATTATACGTAGTATTATTTATACTATCAAATATAGTAAAATAATAATTAAAATAAATAAATAAATAAAACTGAGAAGCGAGAACAGCATATTCTGTCAGCAATATATACACGTAGATCAGTAGATGTATCATCCAATTGGATATAAATTAAGGATAGGTTCATTGATTCCTATTTTTGGTCCATTGGCTAGGTTTATGACACGAATTAAAGGTTAAGTGGGATCTGACACAATCTTCCTACTAATATTATTTGGATCCAAAAGTGGGAGCCAATGACGTCTGTTGATGTGCTGTGGACATTCTCTTACATCATCCTTACAAATTTATGCTGATCTGCTTTCGTCCCCGATTTCTATATTCATCGATTTTGAAACACAATTCAACGGAATATAATCGAAGTCATGACTCATGAGCATTCACGTCGACTCAACGTGGGAATTCCATTTTATAAATACTAGCGGGGTATTCATGGCATTGCAGCAACAGCTACCATGTGATTAAAGTTTAGGCGCTAACAAAAAAACAATAATGAATTGATTAACTGGAGAAAAACATGATCTCAGTCCGACCCAGTTCACATAATTTTACCGATTTTGACTAGTTATATCCGTTTCTTTTTTGAACGGCTTTTATTGGCTAGCCGGACCAATGATGACTTCGGATTCCGGTTGAACCCATTGGTCCGGTCCGGTTTCAAAATCATATTTACCATCAACTTAGTAGCATGCAAATAGTATAAAGCTTTGTGTGTTTTATTTGTTTGGACAATGTATATTATAACATGTATTTTTTATTATAGAGGTGCTTTAAAAATAATATTAATTAGTGTTTAATGTTTAAAAATAATATTAATTAGGCATAAATGTATTAAATGTGTTGTATTTCTATAAACAGTATGCTGAATTTTTAAGTAATACTATTTATAGAAGGTCTTTCTTTATTATAAGATAGTATGATAATTCATGTGCACGATGATAAAGTTAGGCTTAGAGGTAATAAGCCCCTTTCGATGCGACAAAGACCCAAAGAGGACGCGTCGTCCCTATTAGCCTCACATTTTTTAGACGCGTCTTCGATGGTGAAAATGCAATACTCGGTTTTGCCCAAAACTGAGCTCGGGAGCATCTTTGAGCACGAAAAAAATAAGCCAACGGTCAAAAAATTGAATTGTTTAGCATTTTTCTTTAAAAATTATATTCTTAAAAATTTATATAATTCATCCTTATGAATAAGGGGGTGATATGCATACAACTAAAAATGATATACACACCATCAATCATGCATAGTGGTGTTGTACTGTGTGCATCACTGATGTGATTTAGTGGTGAAAGAATCAAAAAGTGTGGTATACATATCAACACTCTTATGAATACCCAATTGCTCTTTCATTTTTATTTACATTTTCAAACACATTATTCCTTTATACACTTTAACCTTCTCATCTTAAAACAACGTCTCATAAACTTCCAAAACCAAAACACTAAAAACACGTCACCAACAAACGCTCCAACACCCCATTCTAATTTTTGTATTGGTCACTCACCAACCGTTAATTTTCAACCCATAAGTTTTGTATATGAACCACAACAACAAAACACAACAACAACCTATTTACTCAAACAATCTGTTCGTTCCTTCGTTTAACCAACAAATGTACCGACAATAACAACACAATTTGTACTATCCACAAATGTTCCGCGATTCATCGTCACCATCAACATACCAATCTCAAAGTTTTCAACATTATTCTTCGATTCACTCTTTTAATGTTGATGACGTAGAAGATTTAGATCCGGGTTTTGGTAGTCAACATTATTTTCAACTCAAGCTTTGGGTGGTATATCTGAACCCGTTGAACACGACTCTCCCGTCGAAGAGGTGGCACTCGTAAAAAAAAGGTGTCAAAAGGCAAGACGACAACAAAAAAAGACGATAGAGTTCCATGGACCCAAGCGGAAGAGTTAACGTTGTGTAAAGCTTGGATCAACACATATGAAAATAGTGCCAGAAGGAATGCTTAAAAGAGTCATGGGTTTTGGATGGATATACTATCATATTTTGAGAGGGAAAATGAGGAATCAAGAAGAGAAAACGATGCCCTCAACTACAAATGAAAATCGCAGATTCTTCCTAAAGTTGATCAAATTTGTGGGATTTACAATAATGTAAAAAGGAGGAAGCAAAGTGGGTTAAATGATCAAGGAGTTTCCATTTACGCAATATCTGATGTATAAGGTATGTTCAAAACTTTAAACTTGTCGAGCCGTGAAAACTTTTGATGAAACATGAAACATGAAAATTGACAAGAAATAGAAATGCCAATATTTTACAATAACAAAGCATAGCAAACAAAAACTTAAAGACATAGGAAACCACCTCATTCATCACAGCGGACTCATCACATGATGGTTTTAATCTCAACAAAGAAGTGGATGATACAAAGTGTACCCCCCCCTCCCCAAAACCCCCTTACACACCCACACACCCAAATTTAAGACCACTATGTGTAAATTTGTGTGTTTTGTATACAAAAATAACAAAAGTATAAGAAAATTTAAAGATTTAGCCCTCTCAAAATTAGAGTATCGTATTTCGGCCTCTCCAAAAAAATCGTTCAAGCTTTGTCCCAATTGAGGAGGAAGAGGTTCAACCAACGGGCAGGAACACAACCAACAAGAAAGTGTCATCTTCGTTCGTTTCATCAGAATCTTCGGCTGCTGCTCCCACATCATTTGTTGATTTGTTAGTCGATAAATGAAAAAACCTCTGTTCGGGTCTGTTTTTAAAAAAAAAAAGAGGAAGACCAAACTTCTTTTTTAAAGATGAAGCAACGACGAATGATGATTTGGAGGCCTAAGTCCGCCACTAATTAATGTTTGCTGCTCATATCAAATAAAGGATGGTTTAATAGAACACTATATTAGTATATTACAACAATATATTATTGTATGTCCTAACAAACACGTATCAGTGTATCACGCCAATTAATCAAGAACCTTATCATATTTGGACCCTCAAATAGGTTTAAAATATTAGTAAAAGGGTTATTAGAGTGTGATACCCACAGCTGATGACTAAATATCAAAATCTCACGTTAATGGTAGTAGACTAGCAGGCAAAGAAGACGGCTCAGAATGGAATTTTCGTCTTATGGAAAGAGACTTGAACGGACAAACGACTTTTTAAAGGCTTTAACCGACATCTAAAACTAACATGCGGTTCTACTTTAATGCTTATCTCATCCCCATTATTTTATTCCTCGTAAGTTTAAAGATTATTTGTTTTTCTTCATAAATATACACAAGGAGTGTATTGAGTGTATTGCACGATGAGATGTCGAGTACTTTATAATTTAATTATTCGAGAAATAATGTATTTCATTTATAGGTCGTTTTTACAATAGTTTTATGGATAACAAACTTTTAGGTTTGAATAGCTATAAGTAATAGCAACAATGTCGTAAAGCTTTGCTTGGTTTCTATAATAGATATTTCAATAACGAATAACGTTAATTGTAAGTATTAATCAGTCAATTGATATATGTGATGCCACATCAGTTGATTGAATACATCCATCGCATGAATAATTGTATTTCTTACTTTTCTACCTGCGTAATATTTTAGTACATTTTAATTAAAGAAATATCGTCACTTTATATATGTAGTATAAAATTGGGTTTCTAAATGCATTCACCGATTAAAAATTGGATTTTTTTCAACACTTATTGGGGTGTTTGGTTCGATTTTTTTTTAAGGAATTGTTATATGTCAATTTTAATGTAATCTGAATAAATTGTAATGTAAATGAATTATAATTCGTCAAAAAAATCGTAATTATAATATAAGTTAATTGTAATTATAATATAAGTTAGTTGTAATGTGAATGAATTGTAATATGCATTTATTAGAGGCCGCACAACGTAAACGCGTCAAGTATGAGGCTAAGTGTACGGATATTGAATATGAGTTTCTCCTATTCTCATTCTCTTCTTTTGGGGAATTTGAGAGAGACGCGGTGACCTTACTGAATCGAATTCGAAGGTTCTCTATGACTCAAGACATTGGAGCACGTGCTGCTATTCATATCTTTAGTAGAAATAGCTTTGGTATAGCTAGAGGTAGGGCTGGGCATCGGCCCGGAACCGACGAAAACCGACCCGACCCGAGAACCGATTTCACAAAAAATATGAACCGAAACCGAACCGAATCGTTTAGGTTCGGTTCGGTTTTGCGTCGGTTCGGTCCGGTTTACATGCTTTATGTGTGTTTGGTCGGTTTTGGGGTCGACTCGAAAACCGACAACCGGCAATACATAGAACCGAAACCGAACCGAAAATGATCGGTTCGGTTCGGTTCGGCTAGGTTTTCCTGTTCGGCTCGGTTTTCCGGTTCGGTTCGATTCAGTCAGTTTTGTGCTCAATCGTAGCCAGAGGTGTGGGGGCTCAGTTAGGAATAACTAAGTCATAAGAGGCATTATGATAACCCTTGTTTGAAACCTGTATTATAATTACTTCTTCCACATCGGTTGTGTAATTACCCCACACCCTTGCGATGTACTCATCTTTAGTACACGATACCCCTAGTTAACCCCTCAGAGCCTATCCTTTTCGTGGTTCTCGTGATGTTTCGATTTTCCGGAATATTAATGAAGAGCATTGTTTACAATCCACCCCCAAATGTACACCCAAATCGCCTTAGCCTACCTTGTATGCACTCACCTTTAGTGCATTATTGTTATCATTACTAAACCCTTAGTTCAATTATCTAGTTACTTGCATTGTTGCTAAGTCGAGTCATATCTTTCATACACAATTTTGGGATGATTGGGACTCATGGGTAAAAGTAATATTTTATGGAGTAACGGGAAAGAACGTTAAATTCAAATTCCCTTTGTCTACGTAATTAAATACTCCAAGTGCTTTGATCTTTTCAAATCGGGTCAATTAGTGTTAGAGAAATAAAAACTCAAGTGTAGGGATGCTCCTAAATCCCTTATATTTTGATGTTTTCGTAGAGGATGGTAGAGTAAAACTGTATGAAAAAAAAGGGCTACCATCCTACATCTATCCTTATGTTTATGTCTTTAAATTTATGTATGTTTGTTTCAAGTTGTTTAGAGTTAGTGAGTCGAGTCTTGGCTTAGCAGCATACGCTTTTCATGCTTGTAACATAAAATTTTTGACTTGCCGCCACTAAATATCGCCTATCCAACAAAACCCTTTGTTTCCCTACCGTAAGCCTAACGTTACAACCCCTGTAAAGACCTCTTAGATAGTTGTTCCTAGGCGCTTATGCCAAAGCGGTGGAGGTTTGATCTAGTCTCAAGCCTATGGTAATCTATGTACCATGCCAGGTAATGAGTGTTTATCTTCCATTTCCATTTATTATATTTCATATAAACCTAAGAGATGAGAGAATCCAAACACCCCTTGTGAGGTGCTAGTATATAATTTCCGTGCTTGTTATGACTATTGTGGTGCTTTTACTTGTTATGAATTATTTTAAACCTATGCTTCATGCCCCTTAACTTATAAATTGATTGGCCAAAAGCACATTTGCTTGAGGACAAGCAAATACAAAGTGTAGGGATATTTGATAAGGATTTAAAACATACGCTTTTAAGGGGTCATTTAAGCCCTTAATCGACCACTTTTATATCCGTTACTGCTTATATCCGTTACTGGTTTTGATATTTGATAAGGATTCAAATGTTTTATTCAAAATCATTGTGTTAATTGTGTTAATTTTTTGGTCTAATATTTGGCGAGCAAGAAAGAATGCATTTAGACTGGTTTTGATGGTGTCGATAGTGTGAGAATGATATATTTTTGATTTTTCATTCGGATTTGATGAAGGAGGTACTCACAGATCTGAGTTGGATGATATGAGAATTGTTAAAGAAACTTGATAATTTGATTTGTTGGGTTATGAGAGTTGATGATGAGACTTTATGTGTTGTGCGGTTTGATACTTTGGTGTATACATTTTCACGTAGTATATTATGTCACGGCTTGAATTGTTATTGGAACAACGTTGACTACGAGGTTGTTTGTACGATGTTTTTGTTTGAATTTGAAGTAAGGTTTTTCAGGCGTGTTTACCTATTTCGTCTTCCTTCTTTCTACCCTTCCGCGAAGATGACTTGTTTGGACATTTACAGAGTGTGATAAAGACTTGGTTATTTAGTTACGGTTGTGATTCTTTCTCGCTTAACCCACAACGTAACTATCACTTCGGTGTCTCACGCAGTTGAGGGTATGTCAAGAGGTTTTGTACATTGGGTACACCGTTTCTTTTCACAAGGATGAGTACAAGTTTAAGTAACAACAAATGGGGAATTCTATTTCATGATCAAGTTTGGTATATGGGTTTAATTCACCAAGTGGTCACAAAATAGCCGACGAGAATATGTGGATGATGTGTTTACAAAGGGGTGAATGGTTGAGATGTGATCGGCAATTCCCATTGAATATTGATGCCAACCGTATGACAATGATACTTCACAGTCTAAGCAAAATATTTCAAGAATATTGATGCCAAGCGAAAATTTTGCTTATGACAAGAACTTTAGTGCAGATGGTTGTACGTTAATGATGCTTCGAAAGTTGAAACCATCGGGAGAGCGATATTACTTTGATGTTTTATGATCAACCTCAGGGGGAAGTAGTGTATACTACCTTGACTTAGTATGGTTTGTGAAGTTGTCTATATATGGGTTAAGAATTGTTGATAATATTATGGATGATGGAAAGAATGTGATGAACCATTTGCATGTTCCCCTAAAACTGATATTCATCGAAACCAAAGTCGTCATAAAACATTCACGCTAACATTGTTTACGATTTTGTCTTGATTTTGTGAAATCCCGCGAAAGAATCTATTTCTCGGTTTAAATCATAGATTTGTAAAATCCCGTGACAATGGAAACATCCTGGTAATAGTAAAGTGCATTTCCGGATCTATCTTACGGTTTATTATTGGTCTTGTAAAATCCCGCGAAAGAAACTATTTCTCGGTTTAAACCATAGAATTGTAAAATCCCGTGATGATGAAACCATCCTGGAGAAAGGAAAGCGTATTTTGGGACATTATCTGATGCTGGTGCTACGATTTCTGCTTCGAAGAAGGGATAAAAGGGTGTACTTCATGAATTGGATGTGTGTTTGGATATTCGTCATGGCAATTTGGTTATTACATGGTTTTATGGGGTTATGTGCTTTTAACCATGGCCGGGATGGAAACCATTATCACAGTTCACTTAAAACGTCAGAGGAGGCTAGATTTGAGCTTTTAACCAGAAGATGTGACAACGGCGTTAATTCACTATTATTTATTTGAGGTTGAAGTGAAATATCACGGGCGAGTGTACTTAGTATCTGAAGGTATCGGGGCTGGTTGGATGAAGATTCTTCAAGATCCTTGTTCGAGCTTATTATCAAAAACGAAGACTTGGAAATCTAGTTATTGTTGGGTGACTTTTCCTTTTCTTTTACCACTTGGGGGAATTGGGCTCTTACCACCACAAAATAACTATCTCTTTAAGGAGTTACATTGTAGTGCTCAGTGTCACATTGAATTGTGGATTTTCAAGAGGTGATGTACGTCTAATACTTGATGGTTGGTTGGTTGAAGAGTATAGAGTACTTAGAGATTCAAATGGATGAATTCGGCACCGCTCTTTGTTACATATGTGCAAGTTTAAGTCCGCGAGTTGGGTTAATTCACTGAGGTCAAATTCATCATATTGGATTTTCTCCATCAGCATCACGACAAAGAGCCTCTTGAATGATAATGGGGTTGATTACTGAGTTTGCGAAGAGATTATGGCGTTTGAACGTGATTCAAGCCTCGTACTCTAAAGAAAAGAAATTATGCGTTTGATTGCACTTTATCTTCGAAGAAGAGAAATCTTCTTATGAAGTTTGAACACAACAGTTCAAGCCTCGTTCCTAAAGAAAACAAAAGTGTACGCTTTAGTGCACTTTATCTTCTGAAGAAGAGAAATCTTCTCAATTATGACCATTCTCATCAACATGCTTCATGCTTTTTCCACGCACTTTCGGTTATCAAGTGAACCGGACTATAATGATTGTTCTCTTATTCGACTTGCTCGATTATAATGACAATGGCGACATCATTTGCTACCTTTGAGGGGGAGAAGTGTGAATAGACTACATTTGGATGATGTTCACTTATTCAATCAAGAATGGCAACTCCGTACGCAATTCTTGAGGGGGTGAAAGCTGGCGCATGTTAAGTTATATCGAGAATATGGTCAAACGGCTCCTAACTCATGTAAGAACGAGCTTCTTCTTATCGGTCATCTTCACAGGATTTCTTCTAGAGCCGTTGGTTGACATCTTCTCACGGACTGATGAATTTATCAACAAAGTGCTTTCGGTTAATGCTTCACGTACACATCAACATGATGATTCTGAAAAATCTCTCTATTCTTGTTTGATGTGATTGGGAGTTTGGTGTTACCATTTCATGTGTTCGTTGCGGGCTGATTGCTGATTTCCTTGATGAACATCTTTCTGTTCTTGTTTGATTGGGAGGGATCTGAGTTGAGGGGATTTGCTATTTGTAAGTTAACGGGAATGCATTTGGTGAGTTGAAGATGTTGACTTTCTATTCCCCAATTAGACAATCTTGAAGAAGGTCGAGTCTACAGTCGGTTCTACATTTTCTGCTACATGTTAGAAGACTAAAGACGAGTTGCATTTAACGATCTAAAGACTTCTTCTTAATTCATGTACTCATCATAAAGATTTTCGGTTTAGAGGAGAGCACTAATTGGGGGAGAGTGAAATTCCAGATTTAATCCCCAATTAGACTAGCTCACATTCTTCAGCAAGTTTATTCTCACAAAGATTAAATGTGTTCTTCTCAACAGATTTCTAGTACATTGTCTTATAGTGTGTTGCTGATTCGAAAGTATCAAAACCAGCAAGGGGGAAGGAGACATACTTCTAAATGCACAACAAGTACACATGATGAACTTAATACTTCTAAGTGATTGAAGATATCTCGGGAATACAAATGTCATGACCGCAGAGAAACTTAGTGTATCTTGTGGCGTTTAGTGTTCTTATTCCAACTATGTGGGGGAAGAGATGAAAGAGACAGTTTTTGAGGATTAAAGAGGTACGCAAGTATGACATATTCAGGGGAGACAAATGTGCAACATGAGGGAGGTGTTATCAGTTGTTCTCTCTTTGGGAATATGTATACTTCGGGGTCTTGAGCTTTATACACAATCATGGGAAGATAATTGTGTACATGAGGGAGGTGTTATCAGTTATTCTTCTTTTCGGCATTTGTGTATTCGGGTTCTTGACAATTATTCAATGAGGAGATAAATGTGTAACATGAGGGAGGTGTTATAAGTTATTCTTTCCTTGGGTATTGGTGTACTTCGGGTTCTTGAGCTTCATACACGATCATTAGAAGAAAAATGAACATTGGGGAGGTGTTTTTTCATTCGGGCATGATGTGTATTGGGATAGTTCTTGAGCATTATACAAAGAGACGCATCAATTCAACTACTTGGGGGAATTGTTCTCTTGACACCTTTTGGGGATGGATCGCTTTAGAGTTGAGTGGAAAGAAATTTGAAGAGTTATTCATATGTGCGATGATACGTTCTTGTTCTTCTTTTTGATGATATAACCTCGAGCAGAATCTCGATTATCGTTCTTAAAAGGAGCAATGGGATTTATGATAATGGTGTGCTTCTCTGTGAACCTGGCTAAGGCAAGCTTGAAATAGAGCTTCGAATCTGCTCATCTAATGGATTTTGGTTTGAAGGCGCCAAAGTCTCTCTTTCTCAAGGCTCATGTTCTATCTTCTATTCTGGAGCATTAGAAGCTTTGGTGGTGAAAGTTTAAGAGATGATGAGTTCTATCTTCTAGCGGTGCTTTCGATATCCTTATCTCCGATTTTCATATCATCATCTTCTTAAACTATATCATCTACTCTATCTGTATATATTTATTAAAAACCAAAATACAAAATTATAAAACCAACAAAAAGAAAATAGAAAAATATAAAACCAACAAAAACCGATAAAAATCAAAAAATTTCAAAAATACCAAAAATATTGTTTTCTCAAGACATGTCTTACGGTATCGATAACATCTCGGTCTTAGAAATGTCATTCAATAATGGCACGGGACCATAGATGAAGTTCGAATAGGAGGTGTAAATATTTCTTTTCAAAACATGTAAAAATTATGGCTTTACTTGATTTCTGATTTGTAACCCGTGCTTAACTATGGTTTGCTATTATTTCAGATAGCAACCCGATCTTCAAGAAAGGAAAGTGCTGCGCTAAACCAATTTTCAAAAATTTCGTGCACTTATCCTAAAACAAATTAAGGGAAGTATGTCGAAGGACTGCTGTTCCTACTCAAATATTTTTCCTTCTAAAATTCTTCAGAAAAATATTTGTTTTAACTAAATGGTGGAAAATGAGTTGCTTGAAAATCAATCAGAATCATGTTTTCATAAATTTGCAAAACTCAATCAATGACTTCAGCGCTTTTAAAAAAAATTCAGAGAAAGAGTCATTGATTGAGGGGGAGAATATTTTCAAATTTATATCATTTAACGGACTTATAAAATTATCCTATATGCTTAACTGAAAAAGATGTTAACCTATGTTGAAGGACTAGAAATCTAGGATGTGATTATTAAGATTAGATGATTAGAGTTTGATAAACATATAATTCCCATGCCTTTGTATGATCTGATTGATATGTTGGATTGACTTTATTAGTCGATTCTTTGTTTGGGTAATGTCGACCACCATATATCTGTATATATGTCTACTAATGTATGCAGATAGCACGGTTGATAAGAATGTTGCCGATCCAGATCCCACTAAATAAGATGATTGGATGCCGTAAGGAAAGGGCAACTATATCTTGGGTCGACAAAAGAAGAAACGGAGCTTAATTGGATCTCTCTATGGATAGTTGGCACGATAGATGCAACTTAAGAGGTCTCACTACATCAGCAGACGATTTTCTTCAAGCCTTACAGCAACAACAGAAGCAACTCAACCACCTAACGTACCTTTGTGCAGGGCAAGTAGTGATGACACCATTTTTTTTCAACAATTTTGAAAACATTGTTTTGAAAATGAAAAAATATTGTTTTGAAAATAAATTGGACTTAAATTTTGGAAATCAACCGGACTTCATTTAAAACAAAAGTCACTCATTCATCGACTACGGTCTTCGATTGAGGGGGAGAGTGATTTCAAATTAAAATATTTTCAAACGATATTTCATCTATCAAGTCCGTTTGTACAAATAAGTGGTGATCTAAAGATTTAATGTTATGTCATGGTATGATTTCTTTAATACTCAAAGATCTTTCAAAATGAAACCTTTTCTGTTCTTGTTTGATTGTGAAATTGTTTTATTTTACTTAAAGATCTCTTAAAAAGTATCATACATGACACTAACAATCTTTAATGTCTATAATTGGTTCTCATCAGTCAATTTCAAAAATTAAATCAAGCCACGTCTTTCCCCAAAATTTTCTAAATAATTTAAATCTATTGGGATCACAAATCTCAAAAGGTTTGAAATTTTTGATCGGGGGAGAGATCGTGATTTAAATCTCAAATCAGTTTTAAAGGGTGATTATTTCAAAAGCACTCCTTCTTTCATGTGCTAAACGATTTCAAATACATAATGCACATGATTGAGGAGGAGCATTTAACCAAAAACCAGAAGAGCTTTTAAATCAGAAACATTTTCTCCCATGTTTTCTAAACCTTATTAAATCACTTGGGATCCAAAATCTCAAAGGGTTTGATATTTTTGATCGGGGGAGAATTTGTGATTTAATTATGAAATCTGATAAAAGATGATCTTTTGACTCAAAGTGCAGGCTGCTCTCCCATATGTGCTAAATGCTTCCGAATCTCGAAGCACATATTGATGGGGTGCATTTCATAAGAAAATAAACTTTCAAGGTACAAAGATTTCTATGTTTCAACATATGTACCTTGATTGATTTTCTAAATGATTTCTTAATGGCAGTGTAATCGTGGAAGTACTTCAAAAACTTCTTTCCTCTATGTGCAAAATGATTTTCAAATATCCAACGCACATTTTGAGGGGGAGAATTTACCAAAAAAATCAAATAGCTTTTCTCACGGAAATTGTGATCAAGAATATATTTCAAAGAACTCTTGTCTCCATGTGCTAAACAATTTCAAATACATAATGCACATGATTGACGAGGAGAAATTCTAAATGATCCAAACAATTAAGGTAAAAAATTCTTTGATATTATATCACAAGTACCTTGATTGATTTTTCAATTGGTTTCAAGAAAGAATGAACAATACCAAAAGACCGACCAATTTACTTTATGCATGGTGTTATAAGGATGGTTAGGTTAGGTATTCGTTCCCATGATCCCGCCAGAGCCGAAGGGATCTTCCCAAGGACAATCCACTAGATAGTGTAGAGTCTTTAGGTATGATGAAAAAAAAGAGAAAAATGAGAATACTGGGAGGAGTCTGATTTGGACGAGAGCTAGTCTTTGGAATAAACCCAACAAGGTTCTAGTTATGAAGTCTCGTTAAGCGAAGGGTTGAAAAAGAATGAAAAGAATCAACCTTAGGGCAGAAGCTGGGTTCAATACATATGCTGGTGTTTACTAAGGTAACTTGGTATTGAAGACAAGACGTCATGGACCCAGTGGCATAGTGCACCTAAACTTCCCAAGCTATTCAAGTTCCTCTTAAAAGGTCTTGTTTCATTCTCATGGGGAACCTACATAATCTATCGACTTTCTCTTGGAGATTGTTGATATTGAAGAAGGATACCCTCTCCATAGTCTCCTACATAGGAAACCAAATGTGCACAATTGAGTCTAGAGTCAAGAGATCATCCACAATATCTCATTAGGACACAAAATTAATGAAGACTTACTGTTTCACACAATGTGGAAAGTAAGCATATATTTAGAGTCCTACGCATTATCCTTGTGATATTGCCAGAACATCCGAGTGATATGTAAAATTATTCACGATGAAGATGGAAATCCTTCTAGAGCCAACATCAAACAAGCTCTTGGTGGGTGACATGTGAGATCCTTGCAAAAGATCAAGCTTGTGACAACTGGATAGAAACAATGGGGCGATTCACTCTTGAATCAACCTTGGTCCAGGAATGGAATTGACGAATACTTTTGGAAAAACCGTTCGATGTGCAAATTTCTTCTTTTCTCTAGCACATTGAATGTGTACTCATGTTTTCAAACACAAAAAGTTTCTCTGATTGAAAAAATAATTTTGGAAAAACCGTTTGATGTGCAAATCTCTTCTTTTCTCTAGCACATCGAATGTGTACTCATTTTCTAATACAAAAAGTATTTCTGATTGAAAATTGATCTTTCTTATAAAACCTTCGTCGTATTGCAAAACTCGTTCTTCTAAGCAATACGATTGTTTTCAAATAAATTTTCATCAATCGGTGAATCTTAATTATTTGGTTCACTCACTATGTGTTGTCTTCTTTGAGGCGTTCGGTTTGAGAACAACAAAACGATTCACGAAAACCCTATCAAGGAGATTCTTGAATGATACCTCGATCACAGTGCATGCTTACGATCAACGGGGACAGTGGTGCGTGTACCTCAATTAAACAAAAGTGATCAAAGACACTTTCGTGTGTTTTATTGCTAACGTTGTTTTGGGTACATTTGGACGGTTCAGTTGTCGAGAATTGAGAGAGAGATCAATCAAGCCGCATGCTTTCAACATCCACACTTAATTAAAGAAATCATGACAAGTGCTAATCTACATGACCTGGCTCTAATAGCTGCAAATATCATGAACCAGTAAAGCTTTTGCTACTTTGATGAAAAGATTTCATGATCCAAAAAGTGTGAGCATGTCGGTCCAGAAGTCACAACATCACATGAAGGCAACACAATTAAGGGTGATCCAGAGATTTACTTGTGATGATCTGAAAGCTCGAAGATCATCAAAGATGTGGATCAGTTAAAGGCCTCCACTGAAAGTACAAAATCATCGGACTATGAAGAGTCACTATTCAAGCACAAAGAATGCGGAAATTGAAGAATTGAAGTCTACGAGCTCAGAACTGAAGATTAAATAGAATGCTAGGATTCGTAATGTAAATTATGGGGTGACCTCCCTTAGGGGGAGATTGTGTAACATATTGGATTTCACATACACATCAAACCACTAAACAAAGGTGGCGTACACAAAGGTTTTAGAGAGAGAAAGTTAGAGGTTTGGGAACTTTAGTGAGAGAAAGAAAAATCTTATTATGAGCTCCAACTCTCTACCTTAGAGAGTATTTATAGTCTTACAATAAAAGCCACTGACGGTACGTGGATCGGGCATACAGTGGGTAAAGACCCGTCCGTCCTCCCGCGTGTTACTTAAACTAAATACTACTTAACATCAAATAACTACGACTCACGAGCTTTCTAGATTACATATACTTGAGGTGACCGACACTTTAACTACTGGATTTTTCAAATCCTAACAATCTCCCCTAAGGGAGGTCACCTCAAACACACATTAAATTACATAGAAAACAACCAGATATTACATTGAGATTGTTCTTGGATTCTTGTTCAGTAGCTCGTAGTCTTTGATTCTTCATTTTCGCATGTTTGGATAATCCAAGTGGAGGTCTTTAAGCGATCCACGTGATAATGAATTTTGAGCCACTTTGAGATCATCGGCACATTAATCTCGACTCATCCATTGTGGTGTTGGTATTATGTGATGTTGTGACTTTTGTACCGACATGCTCACATTACGGATCATGATATCTTCTTATCGAGTAGCGGAAGCTTCGTTGATTCATGATATTGGCGGCGTGCGAGAAGCATGGAGTGAAAATATTCGAGTCATTGATGCACTAATCATGATTTCTTTAGATATGAATGTGTTGTGTGAGCATGCGGCTATGTATTGACCGCTCCATTCGATCATTACAAGCGTCGGTGTACGCATAAAGCAGTTAGCAATAAAGCGCGCGAAGTGTCTTTGATCATTTCGATGAATTGAGGTACCGGCCCACGGTTCCCGTTGATCGGTACAAGTCTTGCCTGTGATCGGGTATAATTCGAAAGAATTTCCTTGCGAGGGTTTCACGGTTCTAGATTCTCTCAAACCGAGCGTCTCAAAGACAACACGGTGAGTGAACGCGAAATGAGATTCAGCGATTGATGAAAAGAGATTTGAAAACAATCGTGTATTGCTCAATAGAAATTGTTTTTGCAATACAACGAAGGTTTTAATGAAAATCAATTATCAATCATAAACACCTTTTATTTTGAGAAATAAGTACACGGTCGATGTGCTAAAGAAAAGAGTTTTTAAGCACAACGACCGGTTTTTCAAAGGTATCGTCAATCCATAACTGAACGGGATTGATTCAAAAGATTGAATCGCCCATTGTTTGTTCGGTTGTCACATGGTTGATCTATTGGATAGATCTCACATGCCACCTACCAGGAGCTTGTTTGATGTTGGCTCCTGAAGGCTTTCCATCTTCATTGTGAATATGTATGCATATCACTTTCGGATGTTACGGCAATACCACAAGGATAATGCGTAGGACTCATAAGATATAATCTCTCTTTCCACATTGTGTGAAAGAGAGAGTCTTCATTGAAAGTGTCCTAATGAGATTTATTGATGATCTCGTGGCTCTAGACTCAATTGTGCACATTTGGTTCCTATCTTGGAGACTAGGGAGAGGGTCTCCTTCTTCAATATCAACAATCTCTAAGAGAAAGTCGATAGATTATGTCGGTTCCCGTGAGAATGAAACAAGTCCTTTTAAGAGGAACTTGAGTGGTTTGGAAAGTTGAAGTGCGGTCGCGTCCTTTGGGTCCATGGCGTCTTGTCTTCAATACCGATGTTACCTTGGTAACCACCAGTAGTATATGAATTGAACCCGGTTTACGCCTAAGGTTGAATTAATGGAGGGCTATTTCTTTTCACCCTTTTCACATTCAATTCTTTTTAATTCTTCAACCCCTTGATTACTTACGAGACTTCATACTAGAACCTTGTTGGGTTTATTCGATTACTAGCTCGGTCTCGATCCGCACTCTTCCCATATCTCACTTTTCTCCTTTTTTCATCATACCTAAGGACTTCTACACTATCTAGTGGATTGCCCCTGGGTAGATCCCTCGTTACTGGGATCATGGGAACTCAACCTAACCTTATCATCCTTATATCACCATACATAAAGTAAAGTTGGTGGGTCTTTTTGTATTGTTCATCGCCATTGGAACCAATTGAAAACCATTTGAAAATCAATCAAGATACTTGTGATATAGAAAAGCATTTTGTATCTTAATTGTTTTGATATTTTAAAATGTCCTCAACATATGCATAAAATTCAGAATTGTTTAGCACATGGAGGCAAGAGATCTTTGAAATCGTTAGATTAAGAATGAAAGGTTCAATCTTTTGATTAACATTTTCTAAAATGATCATCATCACTTCCCAATCAATTTGAGTAGATAAAAATTTTGAGGAAGGATGAGGTTTTCAAAAGTTTGCTCCCCTCAATATGTGCCTCGAATTTTGAAAGAGTTTTGCACATATTAGAGAACACGCACTTAGAGACAATTGATCCGCGTTTCAATAATTTGAGGTTTAAATAGATGCTCCCCCTCAACATGTGCATGGAAAATTTGAAATCGTTTGTCACATGCGGGGAGGAAAACTTGCTAAACACTTATAAAACATTTATCAATTATCGGTTTAAATCCAATTTAAATCACAAATTCTCCCCCGATCACAATTATCAAATCATTTGAGATTTGTGATCTTCGTAGATTTAAATTGATTTTGAAAGCTTTTAAGGAGAATTGTGACTTGATTATGAAAACGTTTTAACCGATAAGGATTGGATTTTGAGACTTTAAACTCCATTGATTAAACATGCATAATTATCTTTTTAAAACATAATAATAACAAGATCGGAACCAATTGTGTAACATTTTGTAAACAATTTAGAGTAGACCTTACTCATTTAAGTGCAAATTGTTTGAAAAAGAACCTTTTGATTTAATTGAAAAATCATTCTCCCCTCAATCAATGACGAAAGTCGTTGATTGATGAATTGAGATTTTGACACTTGAAAAGTTCTTTTGATTTTCAAAAATAGAGTCCGAAGTGTTTTCAAAACAATTGAGTTTCATAAGATTGCAAATATTTTTGAAGGAATCTTTAGAAGGAAAAATATTTGAAGTTAAACATTTGTCTTGTTGATGACAAACATTTGTTTTAGAATCGAGCATTAGGTTTGAAACATGAGATAAAGCATGGCTCTGTTCTTTCTTTGAAAAGCGAGGTTCTTGCACGAAATGACAATAAACCATTGTTTACTTTCTCCCAAAATATTTTTTTTGATTTTTTGATTTTTATATATGTTAACATTAGAACAACATCTAAAGTCGTGTCATCTTTGAATGACAGCACAAAGCCGTAGATATTATCGAATCAAGAAGAAAGGAAAAAACAATATTTTTTGAGATTTTTCGAGTTTTTTCAGATTTTTAGGGATTTTTTGAAAGTTTTATGTTTTTCTATTTGCTTTTTGAAGGTTTTGTAATTTTGTATTTTGCTTTTTGAATAAATATTTACAAAATATAGATGAAGAAAAGACCTTTACTCCTCGTCTTCCTCTCGAAGGCGTTTGAGTGTTTACGGTTGAAGGCTTTTCAAGCCAAGTGGGAAGAATAAACTCAAAAGCGTTCTCTTGGAAGAGCTTTGGTGAAGATGTCTACGTATTGATTCGACTTCACAAAATAGAGTTCCACCACCAGTTTTCCACTTGCTCCCGATGAAATGATGTCGGATGTCAATGTGCTTTGCTCTTGAGTGTTGTACGTTGTTGCATGAGAGAGCAATAGCACTTTATTATATCTGAGAGGGATTTTGTTGAATTCAAAGCCATAGTCAGAATAATGGGATCTCATCCAAGGATTTGAGCACAACAAGATGACATGGCTATGTATTCACCTACGAGAAATAGAAGTACTCATTTGCTTCTTTGAAGACCGACTCACAAGCTTATCACCCAAAAGCGAGCACCTCCGTGTGCCGGCGTGTATCTTGACATCTGCATGATCGGCATGCATGTAGGTACATTAGTGACATACCGGTGTCCTTCGGGTACCATAGTCCCATATTGATGGTTCCTTGGGGATACCGAAAGACCCGTTTAACCGCTTCAAGGTGCTTTTTAGTAGGCTTAGCTTGATATCTAGCACACATGCATACAGCGAACAAGATGTGCAGTCACTAGTTGTGAGGTACATCGGGGATCCATCATACTACGATATTTCGTTTGATCTACCATGATCCACAGTGGTCCTCATCCAGTTAGTACGTTCAATCATGGGAGTGTCAACGGTGTCACATGAATCAAATCCAAATTTCTTTAAAATCTCATTTGCATATTTAGATTGATTTATAAAAATGCCTCAGGGACTTTGTGAAATTTGTAATCCCAAGAAAAATGACATTTGTCCCATCATTGACATTTGAAATTTGGAACCCATTTCATTTGAAAAGCGATCACATTCATTGGGGTCAGTCGAGGCAAAGATAATATCATCAACATAAATTTGAATTTGAATTAAATGTTTGCACGACTTCTGGTGAACAATGTTGGATCAACTGCTCCTTTCTTTGAATCGGTAGATAGAAGAAACTTTGATAGCGTATCATACCATGCTCTAGGAGCTTGCTTCAAACCGTAAAGGGCTTTTTTTCAAGCGATAGACAGAGTAGGATGCTCGGATTCACAAAACCCTGGGTTGGCGTAAACCACTCTTTTAAATCTCCATTCAGAAAGCGGTTTTACATCCATCGATAGACAACCATGTTCTTACTAGCAGCATTAGCCAAGAAGATTATGATTGCCTCGATACGAGCAACTAGAGCAAATGATTCTTCAAAGTCAATACCCTCCTCTTGGCGGTATCCTTTTGCAACCAATCGAGCCTTGTTCTTTAAGACATCACCATGCTCATCAAGTTTCACTTTGAAGATCCATTTTAGAGCAATGTTCATAGCACAATCTGGGCGGTACTAATTCCCATACATCAAGTCGATCAAACTCATGAATTTCTTCTTGCATGGCATTGAACCAACATTCTTCATTCATGGCGGTTTTAATCTTTTGGTTCGATCTTAGAGTACGGAGTTGAAGAAGCACCATAAGGCATCGGTTGCAAGTTGTTTCCGTGTGGATATTGGGCGAGAGGGGTTTCCAATGATGTTGTCTAATGGGTGATCATGTGTCCATTTTCTAAGGTGTTCATGTGGTGGTTGTTGTTGTGGGCGGAAGTAGCGAGTCGATGTCTCTGATGAAGATGGTTAGATGATGATTCGAGGAGCAAATATATTTTCAAATGGATCATCTTCGAGAGTAGCAAAGGGATTAACTTCATCATTGATGCCAGAAACAATTCCATGATGTACATTTGATGATTTTGTTGATGAGGCAAGTGATCGTGCGGTAGCTTCTTGACTTAATGATATTGTGAGGCGGAAGGGTTGACTTCATTCACGAGGGATAGGAGCGACCTCTGTTGATGGAATTGACATTTCATCAGCATTGGGTTCATAGTGTTCATCAAACATTGGATCAAACAATTTCTTTAAATCATCTTGTGATGGAGGTACATATGGAGTTCTTTGGAAATGAGTTTGGTACAAGGGATGAACCAATGGGACTTGTTTTGAAGTCTTGGTCAGGCTGGATTGTCCAGGAGCCATTTGGACCGGCTCATCGAGCGTAGCGTGAATTGTTTCCATGATATTTCGGGTTCTCTTGTTGTAGATTCGGTAACCCTTCTAGTTTGGTGCATAACCACAAAACTCAATATCGCCTTAGCTCTTAGTTTACCTAAGTCTTGACCATCATTAGTTGGATAACACAATGCACCAAACACACGAAAGGAATGAGAGATTAGGTTTTCTATTGTGGACAAGTTCATATGGAGTTTTTCCATGAGCAGTGTGAATTAGGGACCGATTTTTAGTGTAGCATGCAGTGGCAATGGCTTCAGCCCATAGAAACATTGGAACCTTTGAGTAAATCGGCATTGTTCTTGCGGCTTCCACAAGAGTTCGATTTCGTCTTTCAACTACACCGTTCATTGAGGAGTTAGTGGAACACTTCTTTGATGGCTGATTCCAACACTTTCATAAAACTCACTAAGTTGTTTATTAACAAACTCGGTTCCATTTTCTGTTCGGATGATTAACGGTTTTGTTAAGTCGACACTGAGGCATTTGATAAGTTTGATGATGATATCTAGAGTTTCATCCTTTGTCCTTAGGAACTTAACCCAGGTGAATCGAGAGTAATCATCAACCACAACTAACGCATATTTCTTCCCAAAGATATTCTGCACTCTCATGGGTCCCATAAGTCCATGTGATTGTATGAAGAACTTCATGCTGAGTTTGTAGGTTTAGGTTTGTGGGCATACTTCTTGCTTTTTCCCAATTGGCATCTTGAACAAAGATGATCCTTTTCATACTTTAGTCTAGGTAAACCTACAACTAAGTCCTTTATGGAGAGATCATTGATGGTGCGAAGTTCAAGTGATTGAGGCGGCGATGCCATAATGACTTTGTTTTGAAGCCTTTGACAACAAGCAAATTGGAGAAGACTTCATCATATCTTCGATAGAGATGGTGTATAGATTTGAACCACGTGTTCCTCTTAAAAGTTCCTTACCATCAAGTTCTCTAACGAAGCAAGTATGTTTTCTGAAGGCCACTTCTAGATCGAATCGAAATTGACCAACGAGAGAATAAGTTATGACCAAGACCTTCCACATAATATACCATGGAGATAACACTATCACCAACAACATAATCTCCATAACCCATAATTGCTCCAAATGATGTTCCCCAATCTACAGTCGATGAATTTACTCACGAAGTTCATGAGCAGCGACCGGTCTCGGTCATATGCTTGGAGCGGCACGAGTCCAAGTACCACGAGAACGATTTGAGCGTCTGCGTTGAACCGCAGACAAGAATGGATAACTGGATAATTGGGATCCCCATGCAAGAATGGGGTCCACTTGGTTAATAACGATGATTGGAACACCCACATCGAAATAGAAACATCCATATAGTAGAAGCAATGGAATCATTAGGAATAGATGCAATCTTTGGTGTACGTATTTGACCTATTCAAAGTATGTTCACTTCTTAAGGAATAGTTCTACCAGTAGGCATCCATTTTCTAGTGGGCATAGTCTTAGCGATTGAGGCAAGCTGATTATTCTTATGGCCAAAAGGTATCCATTGATAACCTATCTTTACTAAATGTTTCTTCTGTGGGTTTCCACTATTTTCTAACTTTCTTCGTTTTGCCTTTTAGCCTTCTTAGCATGATTTTAGCATTAACAATTTTAACGGGCATTTGACAGCATTAGACAAAGCATTCACACCACATTCATGATTAGCAAGAATTCAAAGACATCATTACATGGTTTTGCAAATAGTATCGATGAATTAATTACTGATGCGCCTATGGCTAATACTAGAATCAACACGATTCGTTTTATTCAACTCAAACTTAAAGTTCCTAGGTTGGTCTTCTACTCTCTTCCAATGCACATTCTTAGCTTGCGAGGTCCTTTCTTGCTTGGTATTGCGGAGCTTTGACCGCTTGCTTTAATGTCATGATTACTCTGTAGAATTATGGGAACATTAGTTGGTTGATCTACTTTTGCATTCTGAACTAGATGTAAGTGCGTACTACTAGAAGGCACATTGGTGTTCACTTTCTTAAGCTGGGCCTAGAATGGTTTGTATGCTTGGCACTAGGCATAGAACAAGGCATCACGGCTTTGCCTTTTGCACCTAAGGATTTAGGACATGTTGCAATTACACATTCTAGCGACTCTCTTGAGATCGTTTGGCCCGTAGGCAAGCAAACCTAATTTCTCTATCAAGAGGTTTATTAATGAAATCCTCTTCAACAATCTCACGGAGACATTCTAGACTATCCTTAAGGTGAGCACAGTAGTCATGAAAGCATGTTCATTATTCCTAAGATGAGGAGGAATGTATTTAACTTGATCGAGTGTATTTGAAGTGAGGGGTGACTTTGATGCAACATTCTTATTAAAAACAAGTGGCGTTTCCCATTTTCACGACTTCCGATTCTCAATTTCTTTTGTAAAGGCGTTATTTTTTAGTTGTTTTGGTCACAGTGACTTTCATTGAATCATATAACTCTTTAAAGTGTCGTTTAACTTTTTCATTTTCTTCTAGAAACTCTCGTTTTCCTTTTGTAAGGCATTAACTAAGTTTTGAAGATGAAAAGTTTGAAATCTTGAGAATCTAAAGGAGGAGGCATTTGGGATCCGATCACATTGTTCTTTTCACCCTTTAATTGAGAGATTTGGGCTTTCAACTTTACGATCGAGTGTTACAATGAGCTTGAATCATTCATCACGTTTGTTTATTTCGCGCATCAAACTCGGAACATCCGAGGATGTCTTGATATTTGAGGTTTTGACATTTTCTTTAAGATGTTGATATTTTAGTTGTAAATCAAAATGTTCAACTTCTAGTTTAGAAAGATGCTTTACCGAATTATCATGATCATCTGATCAATTTTCTCATTAAGTTTCGAATTAATCTTTTCAAGCTCAATGACATTATCATGGGAGACTTTGAGCAGATAATTCATGAAATTGAGAAGCATTAATGGAACAATTAGTAGCGATGTAAAACACATCTTGAGCAATACATTGAAATAAGATTCTCATTCAGGTGTATGCAAGTTTTCCTCTCAATCTCATTATATTTTAATGCTCGCTCATAGTCACTAACCTCAACTATCATTGCATCAAATTCCTTTTCCATTCCTTTAATATCTGAATCTATCCCCTTTTAAGACTCTCAAATTGATCTTTTAGTTGTTTAAAGAAAGGCATGACCTCGGTTAGATAGCATTCTTTTGTTTGCTCAAAACCCTTTCCCCTTGATTATCGATTGGGTGTGATCCTTTTCTTACAAGTTTTCTCAAAATCAACAAATAGTTGAAGAATAACATATTGGTTGATTAAGGTCTTGCTCTTAGTGGCAATAGTTCTAGGAACTAAGTGCATTGGTTTATTTGGAGGATACATCATTTCTTGGCATTTTCCTAAGGGAGGGTTTGTTTTAACAAGATTTTTACTTTTGCTTATCTAAGTCCCTTTTCCAGAAAACTTGTTCAGGTGTTAACAACGTTTGAGGCTTAAACTTGTTTAAGGAAATCCAATTTTCCTTCTTGTAATCATGGGGTTTGATCGTTATGTTATTCTTTTTACATTCGGGATCTTCTAGCTTCTTATTCATTTTCTCCCTAGATGCATCATCTAATTTTCTATCTTCCTCGGTGCACTCAAGCGCAACTAGGTTTCTGTCTAGGTTTAAGAATCTCATTGCCATCATAGATTACATTTTGAGCTACTTTTGCTATCTTAATGACCTCGAGGGTTGGGTTTATCTATAATGGGAACACTATGCTTATCGCTTAAAACTCTATGCTTAGTGATCATGTGAGCGGTTGAATGGTATTCCCTTATATGTACAACTTATTTTCAAGCTTGTTCTTCAAAGTTTTTAGATTAGATTCTGGCAAGCACTTTAACATTTTCTTGAAGTTCTTGTTTTTGCTTAGCGGTTTTAGAAAGCTTTTCTTGTAAGGAGTTTAACTCTTGTTTTAACACTTCTTCTCTAAATTTACTTTTTCTAATAATTGTACGCATTTGGTTATCCACTCGCTCACGGTGGTTAACTCAAACTTAGCCGTTGTTCATAAATAGCAACTCGTTCTTTATAGGCATTAAGTTGAGATAACGAATCATCGAGGGGCACATGCGGTGTATTCATCAAAAACATAGTCATCATTGATACTTGAGAAGATGCATCACTTGGTACAACCTCACTTTCACTTTGTTTCACATATTGATCATATGGGACAACATTGATATTACCCATATTTTCAATTTTGACTCAATAGTTTGATTGATTGTACTTTGTCATGCATCTTTTGCACATCAGCATCATCATATAGTTTTAATACCTCTGAAATGATTTTGTCTTTGGATGGACCAGCTTGTGGTGATGAAGAGACTTTAGGAGATACCATTGGAGAAATGCTAGCCATGAAAATGGTTTGTCGGTAGTTCATCATCAACATCGAGAGTCGTATGCATCACAATCGGCTACTTGAAAGGCATTATGATTGTGGCCTATCTCACGAATGGTTGCTCATCCACATCGCATCATATGTCTTAGCATTTCCTCGGCAGAAACAACAACTCCTCTTCATCCAAAGCGCACCATTATCACGAGCTTGCACAAGCAACATCTTATCCACGAAGTACTGCATTTTGTGGGCGTTTTGGAGATGTCTGTTTCTTGCAATGTGTCCCTCACCACCACAGTTGTAACATTTGATTGGCTTTGCTTGTCCTGTTTCCATTCCTTCCTATTCGATTACCACATATCCTCTACCAACTCCACCTCTTGTTATCTTGCCTTTCTTGGCCGGTTGCACCATAACCTTCCCATCTCGACAATGGCTTGATTGTGTGGATTAGATCTTTGTTAGGGTTGTTGTTGGTGTGTGGGAGAGAGTTCATGTTTTGACTAATCATGAGAGCGAGTTGATTAATGAAGTTTCCCGCGTGTGCATCGGCATCGGCTTGTTTGAACATAGGATGGGGAATGAGTTTGTGATTACCATTACCCATGGGTATAACTTGAGATGCTTTGGTGGTAATTCCAATGTTTGAGTAGAAGGCAGTTGAATCATTTTATGAGCTTGTCTCTCACGGTTGGTTTTGAGCGATCAGAATCCTTTTTCAAACATAGCATGTCTCATTAGAAGGAAGGCATAGAGTTGCTCATAGTTTGTATTCTTCAATCCTTTGGTTAGCTTCATAGAGGTGACAAACTTGTGCCATTAGGGATTCATGTTGTTCACAAACTTTGAGTTCATCTGAATGTTTGGCATAGTCATTCCGATGTTCCTCATGTCATTAACAAGCTTGTGGAATCTCACGTAATACTCATAGACACTCTCATCCGGTTTCATCTTGAAGTGCTCAAATTCATCATAGAGTTGTGATTCTCTGTCTTCCATAGTTAATGAGAACGAGAAAGAAGCATCTTGACATTATCCCTGCTTGCCTTGGCCCGTGTTGTGATTGATAAGCTTGTAGATATCTTTTGGAAGACCTTGAAGTATGATGTTAGAAGCCACGATATCGAGCATGAATCTCTTTTTCTCCTTATCATTAAGCTCATCATATGTCTTTGATACGTCTATCCATAGATCATTGTTCCATCTCTGGTAGTATCAATTAAGTCTCTTGTAGTCTCAATCAGATAAGTTCCTTCATCAATCGATTTGAGAATGTTGACCCATTTTCCTTTCCAA
>OU343222.1:273200606-273226658 GCA_910596185.1 Chrysanthemum makinoi
GATTCCATCTTATCAGTTAGCTTCCTCACAAGTTCATTCAGTTGCTGTTAGGAATTATAAATTCCAGGTATTAAAGAGTCGGTCACCTCAAGTATATGTAATCGTTAGAAAGCTCGTAGTCGTAGTTCTTTTGTGTTAAGTAGTATTTAGTTAAGTAACACCGTGGAGGACGGACGGGTCTTTACCCACTGTATGCCTGATCCACAGCCCGTTGTGTGGCGATTTATGTAAGACTATAAATACTCTCTACCTCCCAAGGTAGAGAGTTGGAGCTCATAATAATATCTTTCACTTTCTCTCACTAAGTTCCCTAAACCTCTAACTTTCTCTCTCTAGAATTCCACTTATAAGCCCACTTGTGTTAATGGTTTGATGTGTTTGTGAAAACTTATATCTAACAATTGGTATCAAGAGCCATGGTTAGATCATATCTTACACATCTTTGGATTTCTAGTGGTTTTTAGGTGGTTTTTGAGTTTGAAAAAGTTTAGTGGTTTGTGCATCATTTGGTTGATTTCTAGTGTTAAAGTTTGGATTTTGATTGTACTTTTGTGTTTAAGATCATCATAAGTGTTTAGGTTTTGATTTGGAAGGCTTGAATCATCGTGGTTGGGTTGTTTTTGGATTGAAAAGTGTGTTTTGGAAGTTTTTCAAGTTAGCGACTTGGCTCACGGTATAACTTTCTTGCTAGCGACTTGCTTCACAATTTTGTAGCGAGTTACAGTTTTGGAGTTAGCGACTTAGACCTAGCGATTAAGACAAGTAGTGGACTCTCCACTACGGGTAGCGATTGGTGGTAGCGACTTGAGTGCAGTAGCGAGCTGCTCTTTAGCGACTTGAAGTTTTAGCGACTTGAGTAGCGAATTGCCGCCAAAATTGTTAGCGATTTGGTGTTAGCGAGTTGGTACCTAGCGAGTTGCTATTTAGCGACTTGACAAATTAGCGACATAGTTCTTAGCGACTTCTTTGTCAAAATTTTGCTAGCGACTTGGAGCTTAGCGAGTTGTTACTTAGCGACTTGGGTCCTAGCGACTTGGTCTTAGCGACTTGGTTCAAGAATTCTTAGCGACTTGTTGACTTTTCCCGACAAAACTTCAAACGGCTATAACTTTTGTTCCGTAACTCCGTTTTCGTTTCTACCCATCAAGCAGCCGTGAGCGAGGAGTGCGGGTAAACCTTCGAGGGCTAAATCCGCTCTGACAGCGAAGTTATTGAGGTTTTTATGTTTTAGACCTAAATTTCTCGGAAAAATGCGTGCATAAACCAATCCAAATCTCAACCAAACAACATCTCTGCTTATCCCACAAACAATCATAAGTCCTAACACACAATTTTCTATCATTGTGTCGATCCATCAGTCATCTTAACACATTCTATTGGTCATTGCTTAACGGTTTGGTCTTGATTTAAGTAAAATCCCAAAGATTCTATTTCTCGGTTTAAATCATAGACTTGTAAAATCCCGTGCATTCTACCATATCATGTCTTACTCTACTCGACCCGGTGATTTGAAGTGCTTAAATTGTATGATGCTGTGGACAACAATGATAAAGTATGCTACCTGAAGCGGTTAAAGATGTTTGAATTGAACAATGAGGATGTGAGATCTTCATGTTGAAAGTACAATGAGAATGCCACGCAAATGGAATGCAGACATTGAGCCATATCGCCTACTTCATCGCACCTCATACAATCTGTTATCCATAGGCGGGGATCGAACATGTAGTGCTCTTTTCCGCCAGGACTTACCTACATTGACAAGAAGCTTGCCGTTGAACTTAGAACACTTAAAGCTGCAACTTACCAATAAAGAGGTTCAAAAGGATGGTTCGGTCAGCTCTTCAAGTAATCTACAAACAATTTCGACCATTCATCAGTGGGAATATTCAGTGATTCGATCAACACTTGGAATTTCCTTCAAAAACATCTGGAATGGAAATTCAGGAATTCATTGAGACATTTATCCAACTCATGGATAATGTGGAAAAGTACATTGAAGAATCTGATCAAAAAGAATGAAGACGTGAATGAGTGTCAGGTGCGGTTGAAAGATTGTTGTGATAAGTTGGGTAATGTATATGTTGAAGAATCGGTGTTCGCCGAATGCACGAATGTCGGTGACAACAAAAATGATGAGTCGGATAATGGAAAAATGGAATCTTCGTGCTCAAATTCACAAGAGAGAGAGGTGCTCCATGGAAGCTTCGGATGTACCCAAGATAGAGATGCACCGGTCACATGCTGTGCATGTCAATGCTCGGGTAAGTTGCATGGATGTTTACATTGTACCTAGTTGTGCATCTTATACTCAAAATGATTATTATGAACTGCATGAGTATGTTGCATTTGTGCCGATGATTCCCTTACCACCGAGCTTAACATATATAAGGATCGAGGTTGCTATTTATGAACAGTGCTAAGTTTGAGTTGACCACCCGTGAAAGCGAAATGGATGTCCAAATACGTATAACTATTAGAAAAAGTAGGTTTAGAGAAGAAGTATTAAAACAAGAGTTAAACTCCTTACAAGAAAAGCTTTCTAAAACTGCTAAGCAAAAACACGAACTTCAAGAAAATGTTAAAATGCTTAAGCAAGAATTCAAGGCTAAGGAATCAAAACTTTTGAATGATTTTTCCAATCTAAAAACTTTGAAAAACAAGCTTGAAAATAAGTTGTACGTACAAGGGAATACCATTCAGACTGCTCACATGATCATTAAGCATAGAGTCTTAAGCGATAAGCATAGCATTCCCCTTGTTGAGGAACCTAATCCAGAGGTAATTAAAAGGCTAGAAATGCTCATAAGGTGCTTGTATGATGGTAATGAGATCCTTAAACCTAGACAGAAACCTAGTTGCGTTGAGTGCAATGAGGAAGATAAGAAATCAGATGAAGTCACTAGGGAGAAAATGAATAAGAAGCTAGAAGATCCCGAGTGTAAAAAGAACAAGATAACGATAAAACCCCATGATTACACTAAGGAAAATTGGATATCCTTAAACATGTTTAAGCCTCGGACTCTATTGACCCCTGAACAAGTGTTCGGAAAAGGATATGGACTTGCAAAAGTCGAAAATCTTGTTGAAAAGAATCCCCCTTGTAGGAAATTCCCTAAAGCGAGTGTGTATCCTCCAAATACACCAATGCATTTAGTTCCTAGAACTATTGCCACTAAGAGCAAGACCTTAATCAGCCAATATGTTATTCTTCAACTATTTTCGATTTTGAGAAAACTTGTAAGAAAAGGATCACACCCTGGGATAAGCGAAGGGAAAGGGGTTTTGAGCAAATGAAAGAATGTTATTTAACCGAGGTCATGCCTTTCTTTAAACAACTAAAAGATCATTTTGAGAGTCTTATAAAGGGGATAAAATCAGATATTAAAGAAATGGAAAAGGAATTTGATGCAATGGTAGTTGAAGTTAGTGATTATGAGCGTGCACTAAAATATAATGAGATTGAGAGGAAGAACTTGCATACCTTAAATGAGACTCTTATTACTGAATGTGTTGCTCAAGATATCTTTTTCACCGCTTCAAATTGCTCTATTAATGCTTCCAAATTTCATGAACTATCTGTGGCCCTGAAAGTCTCCCATGATCGTGTCATTGAGCTTGAAAAATCTAATTCTAAACTAAGCGAAAAATTGAGCCCGGATGATCACGATAATTTGGTTAAACATTTTTCTAAACTAGAAGTTGAGCATTTTAATTTACAACTCAAATATCAACATCTCAAAGAAAATGTCAAAACTTCATATATCAAGACATCTTCGATGCTCGAGTTTGATGCGGTTTTTCAAATTAACAAGCGTGATGAAAATTCAAGCTCGCGGTGCAACACGATCAGAAAGTTGAAAGCCCAAATCTCTCTATTAAAGGGTCAAACGAACAATATGACAGGCTCCCAAATGCCTCCTCCTTTAGATTCTCGGAATTCTCAAACGTTTCATCTTCAAAACCTAGTAAATGCTTTACAAAAGGAAAACGAAAGTTTTCTAGAAGAAAATGAAAAGGTTAAACGACATTTTAAAGAGTTATATGATTCAATAAACGTCACCCGTGACCAAAACAACGAAAAAATAACGCCTTTACAAAAGGAAATTGAGAATCGAGAAGTCGGAAATGGGAAAGCGCCACTTGTTTTCAATAAGAATGTTGTCTCAAAATCACCCTTAGATTGCAAATACACTATGACAGTTAAATATATTCCTCCTCATCTTAGGAATAATGAACTTGCTTTTCATGACTATCTGTGCTCACCTTAAGGATAGTCTAGAATGTCTCCGTGAGATTGTCGAAGAGGATTTCATTAACAAACCTCTTGATAGTGAAATTAGGTTTGCTTGCCTCCAGGCCGAACGATCTTAAGAGCTGCTTGAATGTGTAATTGCAACATGTCCAAAACCCTTAGGTGAAAAAGGCAAGGCTGTGAAGCCTTGTTCTATGCCTAGTGCCAAACAGGAAATCCGTTCTATGCCTAAAGCCAAGCATGCGACCCTTGATATGCCTTGTTCCATATCTAAATTCAAGCAAGCAAACGTGATGTGCCTCCTAGAATTTCAAGATCCCAAGACACTTCTAGACCAGGAATGCAGAAAGTAGTGAAGCCATGTAATGTTCCCATCATTACTTCTACAGATGTTAAGATTGACACTAAAGTTAGCGGGTCAAAACCTAGAAGCTATGCATAGAAGGATAGGATTACATGAAACTAAAAGTGTTCATGATAAGGAAGTGAAAGAACACCATAGGGACAAGAAGTTTGATTTGAACAAAAGAATCGTGTTAGTTCTAGTATTAGCTCTAAGCTTACTAAAATTAATTGAGGCCTTATCTTTGTCTGCAAAACATGCAAAAAAAAATGTTTAATTTCTGGTAATCATGATAAATGTGATGTGTTATTTCGAGGTCTAAGATTCATAACCCGATTAAGAAAGTTTGGAGAGCGAAAGCAGATTAAGCAATCCCGGAAACCTACAGAAGGTTTTACCAATGTAGGATTTCGAGTGGAAGCCAACAAGAATATTCACGAATGGCAAACCTTTCCCTTAACTAGATCCACTATGCCTAGAGTAGTGCCTGTAAGGTTTGGAAGCCAACCGGTAGAACAATCCCATTAAGCACAAAATGTCCCTCGACTAAGTCCGATGCTTCTACTAGTTTAGCTCCTAGTGACAATGACATTGCACCTAGGGTTTCTGCTGATTCAAAGATTGTTTGTGCTAACCAAAAGGACCCCATGAGCACGTGGGGATCCAATGTTTTCAATTCTATGTCTTCGTCATTTATCCAAAGCGGTCGTACAAAGTCGTCCCTTGGTATTTGGATTGGGCTCTAAACATATAAGCGGGCTCTAAACAATGACGTCTGTTCACATCGGCCAGCCTCGTTCTTCATCATTATGACGTCTGTTCACATCGATTCGGGCCTCGTTCTTCATCATTATGACGTCTGTTCAATTCGGTTTAGGCCTCGTTACTTCATCATAATGGTGTCTGCAGATAACACTTGCCGGCCCGTTCTTTAAAGAAAAGAAAAGTGTACGCTCTTACGTAGCTTTATCTTGACTAAAGAGAAATTCTCTCATGAATGGCCATACTCATCTACATTCTTCATCAACAAGCTTCATGTTTTTCCACGCTCATTCAATCATCAAGTGGATCTATGTTCATTGGTGTATACTCTTATTCACTTGTTAAATCAAAAATGGCAACTTCAAATGCAATTTTTGAGGGAGAAAGAGTGAATATACTACATGATGATGGATGTTTGAATAATGGTTATACGACTTTATTTTTGATGATGATGAGTGTATATTCTTTTTGATTATGAGTTAATATACTAAGGATAAGCTGGATTCATTGTTTTGATTTTTGATGACTCTCCTCCAACGCCTAATGCTTCACTTACTAAGGATAATTGGGAATCAATGTTTGGGATTCATTGTTTTTCAAAGATATGTTTGATGAGTACCTTCAACCTTCGACAAATGTTGATCATCCACTTCAAGCTCATGCTCCGGTTTCTATTGACTCAACCGGTTCACCATCTAAGAAGTACTTCTTGGAATTCTCAAGATACCTTATCTCCAGTTATTTCACAAGGCGTTTATAATGACTATCATGATATTGTAAGTTGCATTATTGAATAATGATCCGCTCTTTGGTATTCCTATGCCAAATCTTCACGGATTGTTTTTCATGGATAATGATCCGCTCTTTGGTATTCCTTTGCCAAATCTTTACGGATTATTGTTCCTCTCATTATGCACGCTATAAATCAACCACATGAACATTAAGGAAAATGACTACCTCATTCGCTCAAATACATTTGTGGTGAATCTTCGAATCGATCTCTACATGTATACCTTTAGGAAGAATGCATTAATGTCGAAATCATTTGTTCGGTTCATTCGATGAATCGACTTACATCCGTTGTAAGTTTATTCACGTGTTGGGCATTTGACACAAGTGACTTGAGTTAATCAATTATCACTTATTTGAGATTGAAGTTAAAATTCACAAAGGAGAGCTTAAGATGCAAATGCATGGAATTCTTCTTCAGTTTCAAGTTTGGTATATCGGGTTTTCTTTATCGGTTGGTCACTTCAAATTGTCTACATATGGGTTGATAAAGATAGTCAGAGAGAGTTTCTATCGCTGTGGTCCTATGGCTCCCTGGACACTCCGATTCGGGACCCACACTTCAAAACAGTTCCATTGGTTCATCCTTGTACCATATCCTCTCCAGAAACTCCATATGTACCTCCATCGAAGATGATTTAAGAAATTGTTTGATCCAATGTTTGATGAACACTATGAAACAAATGTCGATGAAATGTCAAATCCATCAACGAGCTGCTCCTATCCCTATGAATGAAGTCAACCCTTCAGTCTCAATATCATTAAGTCAAGAAGCGCCTGCTGCCGATCACTCTATCTCATCAACAAATCATCAATCTTCAAATGTACATCATGGAACTGTTTCTAGCATCAATGATGAAGTTAATCCCTTTGCTACCCTCAAGATGCTCCATTTGAAAATATATTTGCTCTCAATCATCTTCGAACCATCTTCTTCGGAGATATCGACTCTGCTACTTCCGGTTCCTCAACAACAACCACATGAACACCTTAGGAAATGGACTCATGTTCATCCATTGGACAACATCATTGGAAACCCCTCTCTCGTCCAGTATCAACACGGAAACAACTTGCAACCGATGCCTTATGGTGTTTCTTCAACTCCGTACTATCAAAGATCGAACCAAAGGATGTTAAAACCGCCATGAATGAAGATAGCTGGTTCAATGCCATGCAAGATGAAATTCATGAGTTTGATCGACTTGATTTATGGGAGTTAGTACCGCCTCCGAGTGTGCTATGATTATAGCTCTTAAATGGATCTTCAAAGTGAAACTTGATGAGCATGGTGATGTGTTGAAGAACAAGGCTCGATTAGTTGCTAAAGGATACCGTCAAGAGGAGGGTATTGACTTTTAAGAATCTTTTGCTCCATGTCGAATCGAGGCTATCGTAATCTTTCGCTAATGCTAGTAAGAACATGGTAGTCTATCGGATGGATGTGAAAACGGCATTTACGAGACGGAGATCTTAAAGAAGTCGTCTCGTCGAGCCAACCTGAAGGATTTGTGAATCAAGAGCATCCTACTCACGTTTATCGTCTGAAGAAGGCTCTTTACGGTTTAAAGCAAGCTCCTAGGGCATGGTATGATACAACAAGTCAAAGTTTCTTCTATCAACGATTCAATTAGAAAGGGCAGTTGATCCTACATTGTTCACCAGAAGTCGAGGCAAACATTTAACTCATGTTCAAATTTATGTTGATGATATTATTTTTGCCTCGACTGACCCAATGGAATGTGATCGTTTTCAAATGAAATGAGTTCAAAGTTTCAAATGTCAATGATGGGACAAATGTCATTTTTCTTGGGATTACAAATTTCTCAAAGTCCCTGAGGCATTTTCATAAATCAATCTAAATATGCAACAGAGATTTTAAAGAAAATTGGATTTGATTCAATGACCTGTTGACACCCCATGATTGATCGAACCAAACTAGATGAGGACCACTCGGGGATCATGATTGACCAAACGAAATATCGTAGTATGATTGGATCCCGATGTACCTCCTTTGCTAGTAGACCAGACATCTTGTTATTTGTTTGCATGTGTGCTAGATACCGTGCTAAGCCTACTAAAAGCACCTTGAAGCGATTAACGGGTCTTCGGTATCTCCAGGAACCATCAATATGGGTCTTTGGTACCGAGAACCACCGGTATGTCACTAACGGCCTATCGAGATCTTTGATCATGCGAGGGTTGTCAAGATACTCGTCGGAAACGCGGAGGTGCTCGCTTTTGGGTGATAAGCTTGTGTGGTCTTCAAAGAAGCAAATGAGTACTTCTATTTCCTCTCGAGTGAATACATAGCCATGTCATCCTGTTGTGCTCAAATCTTATGGATGAGATCTCAATTATCTGACTACGGCTTTTAATTCAACAAAATCCTCAGCATCTGTGATAATAAAGTGCTATTGCTCTCTCATGCAACAATGTTCAACACTCAAGAGCAAAGCATATCGACATTCGACATCATTTCATCGGGGAACAAGTAGAAAAAGGTGTGGTGGAACTCTATTTTGTGAGGTCACAATATCGGTTAGCGACATCTTCACCAAAGCTCTTCCAAGAGAGCGTTTTGAGTTTATTCTTCCACGACTTGGCTTGAAAAGCCTTCAACCAGAAACACTCAAACGTCTTCAGGAGGAAGGCGAGGAGTAAAGGTTTCCTTCATCTATCTCTTGTAAATACTTATTCGAAAAACAAAATACAAAATTATAAAACTCTCAAAAATCAAATAGAAAATTATAAAATTTTCAAAATCCATAAAAATAAAAATTGAAAAATCTTCAAAAATATTGTCATTTTGTCATGCGTTTCCTCGGTTCGATAATATCTACGGTCTTTGTGTTGTCATTCAAAGAATGACACGGGACTTTAGATGTTGTTCGAATTCTTATTAAAAAAATAAAAAAAAAAATTGAGAGAAAGAGAAACAATGGTTTATTGTCATTTTCGTGCAATAACCGGTTTTAAAAGAAAGAAAAGAGCCATGTTTTATCATGTTTTCAAATTCCATGCTCTCGATTCTATAAACATTTATCTGCTAAAACTAAATGCTTTGAAAAATAACTCGGTCTCTATTTTTGATAATCATCCGGACTTATTTGTCAAAATCTCTATCTCTCAATCAACAACCTATGTCATTGATTGAGGGGGAGAATGATTTCAATTAAATTAAAAAGTTATTTGGCATTAAATTGTTTTCAAAAGATGTACATGCATGTTTAACCAATGGAGTTTAAAATCTCTACATCAGATCCTTATCGTTAAAAGCGCTTTCATAATCAAGTCACAATTCTCCTTAAAAGCTTTCAAAATCAATTTAAATCTAAGAGATCACAAATCTCAAATGATTTGATAATTGTGATCGGGGGAGAAGTTGTGATTTAAATAGGATTTAAAGTGATAATTCGATAAATGGTTTCATAAGTGATTAGCATGTTTGCCTCCCCGTAAGTGACAAGCGATTTCAAATTTTCCATGCACATGTTGAGGGGAGCATCTATCTTAAACCACAATGATTTGAAACGTGATCACTTATCTCAATGTATGCAAGTTCCCTCTAGTATGTGCAAAACTCTTTTCAAATCTCGAGGCACATATTGAGGGGAGCAAAATCATGAAAACCTCATCCTTCCCAAAATGCTTTATCTACTTGATTCGATTAGGGAAGTGATGTTGATATTTTTAGAAAATGGTAATCAAAGAAGTTAATACTTTCTCTTGCCTCCGTGTGGAAAACTATTTCAAATACTTGATTCACATGTTGAGGGGAGTTCTTCTTCTAAAAATATCAAAAACAATTCAGGTACAAAATGCTTTGATAAAATATCATAAGTATCTCGATTGATTTTCAAATGGTTTTCAATTGGTTCCTATGGCAGATGAACAATACCAAAAGACCGACCAACTTTACATTATGTATGGTGATATAAGGATGATAAGGTTAGGTATTTTGTTCCCATGATCCCCGAACCGGAGGATCTACCGGGACTATCCACTAGTTAGTGTAGAGTTCTTAGGTATGATGATAAAAGGAGAAAAAGGAGATATGGGAAGAGTCGGACTAATGAGCTAGTCTTAATCGAATAAACCCAACAAGGTTCTAGCTATGAAGTCTCGGTAAGCATTGAAGGGTTGAAGAATTAAAAAGAATTGAATGAGAAAAGGGTGAAAACAAATAGCCCTCCATTTATTCAACCTTAGGGCAGAAACCGGGTTCAATTCATATGCTACTGATGGTAACATCGGTATTGAAGACAAGACGTCATGGACCCAAGGACGCACTGCACTTCAACTTTCCAAACCACTCAAGTTCCTCTTAAAAGGACTTGTTTCATTCTCACGGGGAACCGACATTATCTATCGACTTTCTCTTAGAGATTGTTGATATTGAAGAAGGAGGCTCTCTCCCTAGTCTCCTATATGGATCCAAATATGCACAAATTGAGTCTAGAGCCACGAGATCATCAATAAATCTCATTAGGACACTTTCAATGAAGACTCTGTTTCACACAATGTGGAAAGAGAGATTATATCTTGAGTCCTACGCATTATCCTTGTGGTATTGCGGAACATCGAGTGATGTGTTTACATATTCACAATGAAGATGGAAAGCCTTCCGGAGCCAACATCAAACAAGCTCCTGGTAGGTGGCATGTGAGATCTATTATATGGCTCAACCATGTGACAAGCGAACAAAAACAATGGGGCGATTCAATCTTTTGAATCAATCACAGTTCAAAGTTATGGATTGACGGATACCTTTGAAAAACCGGTCTTTGTGCTTTAAAACTCTTTTCATTAGCACGTCGACCGTGTACTAATTTTTCAAATCAAAAGGTGTTTTATGATTGATAATTGATTTTCATTAAAACCTTCGCTTTATTGCAAACACAATTTCTATTGAGCAATACTCGATTGTTTTTCAAATATCTTTTCATCAATCGGTGGACGTAAATTATTTCGCCGGTTCACTCACTCCGTGTTGTCTTCTTTGAGAGCGTTCGGTTTGAGAACGATTTAGAGTACCATTGCGAAACCCTGTCAAGGAAATTCTTGAATTATACCGACAGGCGGCAAAGATTTGTAATCGATCAGCGAAGAACCGTGGGCGTGTACCTCAATTCATCGAAAGTGATCAAAGACACTTTAGTGCGCTTTATTGCTAAGCGTCTTATGCAGGTACACCCGGACGTTTGCGGTGATCGAATGAAGCGTCAATCCATAGCCGCATGCTCACAACACATTCATATCAAAAGATATCATGATTGGTGCATCAATGACTCTGATAATCTAACTCCATGCTTACGCTACTGCCGCCAATATCATGAATCAACGAATGCTTCCGCTACTCTGATGAGAAGATATCATGATCGAGATGTGAGCATGTGGGTCCGAATGTCACAACTTCACATAATACCAACACCACAAAGGATGTGTCAGAGATTCTTGATAGCTGATGATCTCAAAAGTCGCTCAAATTTATTATCCGTGGATCAAGAAAAGACCTCCACTTGAGTAACCAAACATGCAATGTGAAGAATCAATGACTCACGACGAAGCAAGGCACTATCAAGAATGCAAGATCAATTGTTAATGTAATATCTGTTTGTATTCAATGTAATTTTAGTACATGATTGAGGTGACCTCCCTTAGGGGAGATTGTTAGGAATTAGAAATTCCGGGTATTAAAGAGTCGGTCACCTCAAGTATATGTAATCGTTAGAAAGCTTCGTAGTAGTAGTTTTTTGTGTTAAGTAGTATTTAGTTAAGTAACACCGTGGAGGACTGGACGAGTCTTTACCCATCAGATGCACGATCCACGTTCGTTGTGTGGCGATTTATGTAAGACTATAAATACTCTCTACCTCCCAAGGTAGAGAGTTGGAGCTCATAATAATATCTTTCACTTTCTCTCACTAAGTTCCCTAAACCTCTAACTTTCTCTCTCTAGAATTCCACTTATATGCCCACTTGTGTTAATGGTTTGATGTGTTTGTGAAAACTTATATCTAACAGTTGCTGAATTTGGTCAGCTTCAGTGGGGACTGAGGATGTGGAAGTCACAGTGGGGGTAGACTCTTGTTGGATTGGTTTTGTTGGTATTTTCAGGATGGTTCTACCAAGTCCAGACCTTTCTTTTGGTGAGTGAGATTGAATTGTAATGGAGTAAGCTCGAAAGAGCTAGACCACCGAAGAGGTTTAGAGGGGTAGAAGCGGTGCATTAGATTCTCGCTTCAAACGAAATGTGTTCAAGCATGCTCAGGCATCATCAGGAAGTCCAAGCATGCTCTTAAGAGCTTGACTCGAGCTCTAGTATTCTTCGGAATCAAAATTTAGAAGCTTGCTCTTAGGGTTTACCGCTCAATCCAATCACCTGGGCTTGGGAATTGTCAACATATTGGTAATCATGCCACCAGGACATAAATGGTTTGGGAAGCTGATCGCCTTTGTTGTCAGGAGAGTCGAGATGGTCTTCACCTATGACTCTCTTTTTGCTATCAGAGGCACCACACAACATCAAAGACCCTTGGTTCTTAAAAGTCCAACTTTCAATGATATCTTTTCCCTTTTTAAGTTCATCTTAAAGAGCATGATTTTTTAACTAGTCGCTAGGTGTTTGAATTTGCAAAGTGATAGCCTCAAGCTTAGTTTGTTTTAAAAGAAGCAGTTCATCCCTACACTTGTTCGGGTTCAAAACTTAGCTTGTTATATTTTGAAAAAGATTTAATCGTTGCTCTTCTACAAACTTAAGGTCAACATTGATATAGTTCATATAAGATCGCTAATCGAGTCATCATCCATAGAAAGTAAAATGTTTACCTTCTTCATTGTGATGTTTACCCATTCTCCATTCACGGCATGATTCTTCCCAATTACTTTTAGCTTGTCTTCCGAGGAGGGCCATCAAGCAACCTTGACATGCACCATTTCATCATCGGATGGTGGCTCTTCATCCGGTCGAAGGTTTCAAACAACTAGGCCCTTGTTTTACCCCCTGCATGATTTAACATTGTTTGTTGTTTACGAGGACTCGCCTCAACAATGCGCTTAAGCTTTGAATTTCCTCAGTACTTAGCTTCAAAATCTGATTTTGTTTTGATCAGATTTGTTTTGAAAATTTTGATGAGGTATCGATAGATTTTCGGTTGAATTTGCTAAAAAACGAGGCTCCATTTCGACCTTGATGGTTTGTAAGAGGGTTGAAATGCGTTTTGAAAAAAACGACCTTTGGCAAAATTACCACTTTTGTGACATTAATTAAAGCATTAGGTGTCCCTCATTAGCTTTAGCATTGGAAAAACCTTTGTTTCATTTTATAAACCTCCTCAGGAGTTAGCAAGGAGTACCGTTTCTGAAATTCAATGTTGTAATTTAGGTACTCCTCACTTGATCTCTCATCAGGCTTATCATCTGAATTTTCCTGAAAATCTTGAACCACACCGTTAGAATCAAAGAGCAAGAGAAATTGGTGTTAAAGTGGTGGTGGGGACTTCTTGACTTCTTGAGACTTCTTTAAGTCGGTATAGTCTATTGATGAGGTTTTCCCTCGACAAATTTCCCATATATTTGGGAAGTTCAAGATTACTGGATATGATTAGCATTCCAAGTCCACGAGAGAAATTCACCCACTTCTTAGGGAGACTATTGACAAAACCAACATTGATTTCATGTTTAGACAACTTTACACCATCATTGGACAGTTCATTTAAAAGAGTTTTGTACCTGTGTAAGTTTGAGACAGAGTTCTGGGTCCTTAGCCACGAAGGTGTTATACTCAAGTTTCAGTCCATTATCTATTTTCCTTGGTATCAGATGGGCCTTCATGACTATGGACCAGGTCATCCCAGGTTTGTTTAGCCATACTACAGCTTATAAATGACTCCATAATATCATCGTGGAAGACATGATATGATGATATTACTTTTTGAGTCTTTGGTCTGGTTGACCACTCTTCTCTCATCCTCAAGTCCAACTGACTTCGAGGTTTAGCAAACCTTCAACAGTAGTCTTTGGGATAAATGGACCATCATTAATGCACTTAATGTAGTAAGGTTCCATCCCAATCGTAATGCAAAGCATCGCTTTTTCCATTTGTTAAATTTACCAACTTCAAGTCTAAGAAAGCAAATGTTGAATAAGCTCCACCTTTTTGTCGACTAGTTGGGGTACATCAATTTCACTATTAGGATCTGATTTAAAAACAATTTTGGTGCAAACCTTGAAAAAGGGTTTTATAATCAGCCTGCTCTGATACCACTTGTTGTTCCCTATTCACTATCGTATAAAACAATTAAGTATTTAAAACAGATAATAGTGAATCAATGACTGAAGTAAGATGTAAGCAAAACACACTAATAAATTTTTAACATAATATTCTTTATTAGAAATCAATCAAAAAGAATACATTATGTGGAAAACTAGAAGGGGGGGTTGAATAGTTTTACCAATTAAAACTTCTTTTTAATCTATTTAGATAGACTTATGTCAGTCTATTTGGATGTGTGTGTTGGATGTTGATAAACAAGCATGTAGAGGTAAGTAATGAAAAGATAAGAGTAAGAAGCACAAAACCACAACGCAAGTATTTATAGTGGTTTGGATACAAGGTCACCTTCATGCCCTACTTCACTCCCCGGGTCACCTACTCGAGAGTTCGTAATCACTACACCAATCTCCTTATGGCGGAGAAGCCTTCACGTCGCCTACTCTTTTTCCTAAGTACTAGGCTAACCACACGGGTTCTTTCCTCAAGGTGAACCACACCTACACGCGTCAGCCTACCCTTTATAAGGTACTAGGCTAAGTACCTAGTTCTTTCATACATTAGGTGAACTACACCTTCAAGCGTCAGCCTACCCTTTATTAGGTACTAGGCTAAGCACCTAGTTCCATTGCAATGGAGGAACTACTACCACACTACACCAACGACTAATCCCAAAGGAGATCTACTCCTTTACAACATCAACAAGGATATCAATATCCTTGGATCTAATACTAGTCTATCTTGTACAATGAAACACACCAAATCGAATGTACATCTAAGGCACCTTTCACTAATGCCTTTGACTAGATCTACAAGACACCTTTCACTAATGTCTTGTGTCTTCACTTCTAAGCATCTTTCACTAATGCTTCTTGGTCTTGACTTCTAAGCACCTTTCACTAATGCTTCTTTGTCTTGACTTCTAAGCACCTACCACTAGTGCTTTATCCTATAGATGATAGATACCCTTCACTAATATCTTCGTCTTGACTCTTGAGACATCTTTCACTAATGTCTTCAACACTACACTTCTTTGAAGAAAGAAAGGAATCATCAACAAGAAGACTTCAGTAGCCTTGATGATGAGGAAGCATGGCAACTCATGGACTTGAGCTTGCTCGACTTCAAAGGTGGTGTTCTTGCCTTTAAGAGGAACCTAAAAGATCACACAAAAACAAAACTACAAACATAGATCTCTTGGATCTAAGGTTAGTGAGATTTAAGTCAGTGTGTTAGAGAGGGTTGAAGGGGTGAGAAATAATGAAGAAATGGCTCACTATTTATAGAGGAAAAATCCTACTGTTTCCTGGATCCCATGGATCCCTACCACAAGGGATCCGGCTAGCACAAAGCTAGGATCCGTGGTGCAGCTCCCTCTTTGCCCATGGGTATTTTTGGTTATGGGTCATGGGTCATGGGTTATGGGTTGATCCATGGTTTTCTTTCTAGATACAATGAACTTGGTTAAGTGGTATAAATAAAACCATGGGTTATGGGTCAATACCATTTGCTAGTTTATTACCCATTTTAGTATTTACATGTTTTTACCCATTTTAGTATATACATGTTTTTACCCATTTTAGTATACTTAGATTAAGTATGTGCTAACCAAATATGTAAACATTAGTTGTTGTACATATATATTTAAATCATAAGATCACTTAAGCTTGTTTTAGTGTTTTATGTGAAAACGTAAGTGTGTTAGAAAACTATTAACTCAAACTATTTACGCACTCTATTTGTTTCGTTAAAATGATTTTCGTTTGTTATGAAAAATTAGAAGATCGTAAAATATAAATAAACGTTTTTACTGCTTATTTGTATTAACAATCTCCCCCTTTTTGTTGATGACAAAACATAAAATTATTTTAAGAAAAACCTAAAATTCGTAAAAGTTTGAATTTGTAGTTTTTACTTTCTTCTCCCCTTTTTGTCGAAACAAAAAGTGTTTGAAGGAAGGCAACACATTGTTTTTAAGAAAAACGTGTAAAGAAAAGTAAAAGAGATGAGAGCAAATAGCGGGAAAGGATCTCGTCTTTACTCCCCCTTGACAAGTCCATCCCTAAGTAAGGGCGTCAAGAAAGTAATACTAATCTAGTTTGTTTGCAAATAATTTTGTAAGAGATATAGTCTCTGAGACGAATGTGCTCCCCCGATGATTGTAATTTTGCAAAGGGATGTCCGCACTTAAATGTAAACCTAGTATTGCAAGTAATTTGCAATGTATTACTTTGACATAAAGCTCCCCCAGCTTTAGGGTGTCAAAGTCTTCATATGTAAATTGAATAACTACAAAACAAATGTTAGAAAGAAAGTATAATTCACAATTTCACCAAATGTGATTCAAGTTAGTAGAAAGAAAGATTTACGTCTCACGGATCTGCGGTTCCCTCCTAGTAGGGATCCGTCCCTAAACAGTCTCGAGGATCCGTTTTTAAACAGTCGTTAAATTTAGCAAAGGTGATATAACAAGTAATGTTATCACAAAATTGAGATATGAATACAAGGTAATCATATTCTCAGAAAAAATAACAAGTAGCATGTAATTTCCATTTAATAAAACTAGAGTTATGATATACATGACTCTAAAAACTAAGAAGATAAGAAAATACATTACTAGAAATTTCTAGACCAACTATCGCTTGATGCTAAGGACACCACTAAAAATCTTCTAGCTCAAGTTTTGTTTAGGTTTGATCTCGTCGAAATGTTTGAGAAGATGATAGAACATGAAAGCGTTGGTCTTCACCAGTACTTCATGTATCAAACTTTCAACATGTTGACAATGATGGCAATCTTTGTCATGGCTAGGTAGTGGTGGTGGAAGAAATGAGATGGCTTGATGCTAAGGATCAAGTGAAGGCTGCTTCTTGAGCTTCAAGCGATGGAGGGATTGGTGGAGGTGCATTTGAGAATGACTCGACCAAGAATGATGGTGGTGGTAGAAAAGTGTCAACTTCCATATGGTCAAGTGGTTGACTTTGATGATTTGTCATAATCCAAATGGGATTATATGATGAAAGCGCCGAGAAGAAACTTGAGCAAGTGTTGACTCAACACCTTGATTTTGAACCATTATTTCTTCTAATGAGGAGAATGTTGTCGTGAAGCGGATGAGAGCGCCTAGGAGGAAAGTCCTCTAAATTGTAGAGGTGTGGTGATGATAGTGGGGATGTAAATGAAATAGCTCTAGGAACCAATGGTGATGGTTTGGTGGAGAAGATATTGTTTGGCCTAGGAGGTATGGTGGTGTTTGGCATAGGTAGTTTTGTGGGTACTATCCTTTTAGGAATTGGTTTGATTGGATGATGAAGAATTCTATCATTTGTTGGTTTGATGGGAGATGATTCGGTTGAAGAAATTTAGTGTATAACAGCTAGTCTCTTTTAATGGGTGGTTCTTTGGTGGATAAGTTACTTCTTGGGATTTTCCTCATGATGGGATGATTTCAAGAGGTTGCAAGACCTAAAGTTTAAGATGAGAGTGATGACTATGGAGGTCCTAACAAGGTGGTTTATAAACTAAGAGATTTGGCAAGTGCATTTAAGCTTTAAGCCACTAGGATTCATTGGAATGTGATGATTAACATGCACAAGAGTCAACTTAGAGGTTGCTCGATCTAGGAACTCATTTAAGATGAGATGGAGTGTTTGAGTTAGGAAGATGAGTTGAAATGATTGTTTATGAAAGATTTGACCTATACTTGTCATCGGATCCCGGTTCCCTCCTCGGAGGATCCGTCTAGGATAATCCTAGGGATCCGTCTCTCAGCAACTATGAAAGAGTGGAAATGATGTTTCTAAGATCTAAGACCTATATCATCTTGAGTGTTTCGGTCCTCCTAAGTGTTTTAAATGAAGGGATGCTTGAGTACTTGAAGGTAATGGGTGATGTAGCTAATGATTGTCATTTATAGAAGGATTTGGAACTTTCAAGAGTACCAATGGATGAGCAAGGATGACACTAAAGATTTAAAGTGTCAATTGAAGCTAAATGATCCTAGAGATCAGGTTGTGTCTTAGGATAGTGTATTGGAAAATATCCTAGATGCTTTGAGATGAGAAAACTAGATTTTGATCAACTTTGATCAACTTGGAGGTGAGGATGATTTATGATCAATTTTGCCATAATTGAAAGATTTCTAAGACTAGATGTGAGGGATCAAGTAGAAAATGAGGTGTGAGTTTAAGAGCGGAAGAGTAATGTATAAACCAAAAGGTAGATCTACAAGCGTCTTAGAGTGTGATCTATGTGAGTTAGAATGAGTAGGAGAGATCAACCTATCTTGATAAGGACTTAATCTTCCTTAAGAACCTATGTTTAGCTTAGTAAGATGTTCTAAGGATATGTTTGAAATATAATGCTTGCAATTACATTTTCTGTTTGCCGGATCTCACGGTTCCCTAAGTGTAGGGATCCGTCTAGCACAATCTTTGGGATCAGCCCATACACTCACGCCGGACCTTTACTAAAGGTATGCAATGATCTTGACAATGCATTATATCTCAAGGATAGTCTAAAAGAGTTCTAATACTAAGATATCAAATGTAAGATGTTTTATTTCATGAAAGAAATTGGAATACATTGATAAAGCACAGTACAAAGAGAATTGATCCCATTTTAGAATACTACTATTTTCCTTGAGTGTTTTTTCGCTAGGAGGATCATTATGTGATTGATGAGTGTTGGTGGAATCAAGAATGAAGAAAGTCTTCATGAGGAATATGTTTAGCGGTTCCATCATCTTGTTCACAAATGCATTACAACGGACTTTGAAATTGAGGATGGAAGTGCATAACATTATGATAGAAGCGTGTCAAGAACATTCCATAAGGGATGAGTTTATTCTTGGAGCCTTGAAGATTTGCAATTAAACTATTTCTTAAGAAAGTAGATTTTATGGTTGTTGTGTTAGAGCATTACAACATGTGAGCACAACAAGCGGGAAGGATTTCTCGATTTCCCCTAAGACTCCAAACATTTTCACGTATGATGAGTGCAAGAGGCTTGTACTCTTCTCGGATATCCCTTGTAAAGATAATGTTTGGATCGGAGTAATATGGTTGAGGTTTGCATATTATGCGATTTAAATCTTCCGGGGAGGGTATGTGTGAAAATATGGACTATTTTCTTCCACGAAAGTTGAGAGAGAATCAAGAGACCAATCTTGATTGAAGGCACATTGTCCATGATTTGGAATCGAGGAGGATGTGAGCAAAAATGCCCAAGGGTTAGAGTGAACTTTTGGTTTTTGATATAAAACCAAAGAGATAGAGAGCGATCCTCGTTCTGAACGAGTTCGACTTGACGGAAGAATTCCATTATGAACCTTGGACATATCTTCTCGTTGATTTCGAGAAGGCATTCTAGTCCTATGGCTCGGAAGGAGGTATTGATACCTTATTGAATTGTAGAGAGGTGTCTACAATACGTCCTTCATGGAAGTGACGGTTTTCGAGATTATTGAACTCACGGACATGATTGCAGTGTTGGGTTCAAGAGAGATGTTAGTGTAGGCGCTAGTGAGTGAAAAATCAAACTCATATTCATGCGTCATAGTTGAACCTATAGAAATGACAAGTTAATAAAAGGAGATGTTTGTGGTCAACTTATGATAATCTAATGTTTTACTAGATTTTTATTAACAATGGTTTTAACAAGAAATACACTTAACTCACTTATGGTTTTGACATACAAGTAGAGTATTACTCTTAGAAGAAAAAGAGGTGTTTTGATTTGCATGAAAATTTGTTTTCCAAGTAGGGGCGGATCCACGGTTCCTTTTCAAAAGGGATCCGCTAGTATAACTTCGAGATCCGTGGATTTGTAGTAACTTGATTTTATAAAACATAGATTTTAGGTTTTATATACAGAAAATATGTTTTATCCTACATTTTCCTTTAGCATTCATACATGAATTCTATGTATCACTTGAAAGAAATATAAAACATATAAGTCAAAATAAGTGACAAACACATTATGATAAAAGTAACCTAGATAAACTAGATTATTAATAGTATTGCATTTCAATACTAAGGATGATACAAAAGATTGGGTATATGACCCCAATATAGATTAACAACACAAAGTAAATGTCTCCGTATGGGAACTTCATCATAGGAAACAATGCGTGAGTGTTATGGCGATGAACACGGTCGCGATGTAAACCATGTTGATGACGGATCTTCTTGGTTACGGTTGAGATGGAATGAGGAGGAAGATGAAGTTTTTTGAAATTAGATGATTTGAAAAGGTGAGATTTGATAGATAGATTAGTCCACGGTGGGAGTTTTTATAGGGAAGGAGGAATTTTTGAAATTCGTGTTATGTTTTATTATTGGATTAAAAGAAATAAAACATAAGTTTTAATATACTATGACTATAGAAATATAACGTATGTGAGAAAAAGGCTTCTTAACGAAGCTTCATGTAAACCATGTAATTTGCACAAAAGATAATCATATAAATACCTAAAAAGGTATACTTAATTATCAAACAAAGTAAAAGAAAGTCATACCTCTAAGCGCGCTTAGGAATGTCTTTACAATTGACACAAACAAATGTCACTTAGACTATTCCGGCTCCTTTGCGTTTAAGATACCTTCTTAAGAAAGGTATTCTTGTTACCAAGCGACTCCTAAAGCTTGGTGGGTATGAGCTTTGACTATTCAACATGACAAAGAAGATTAGTGCATTTAAATGAAAAGAAAAAATATTGTTATCAACTCAACATCCAAACATATAGTTTTGAAATACATGGTGTTTGCTTTTATGAAAACCTTCTTTGTAGTTTTCAATTAACCATGGATCGTATCAAGTTTTTAAAGTACAATATATTTCAAGGAACTTGGTATGAAGCTCGATGCCAATTGTGGAAAACTAGAAGGGGGTTGAATAGTTTACTAATAAAACTTCTTTTTAATCTATTTAGATAGACTTATGTCAATCTATTTGGATGTGTGTGTTGGATGTTGATAAACAAGCATTTAGAGGTAAGTAATGAGTAAGAAGCACAAAACCACAACGCAAGTATTTATAGTGGTTCGACTACAAGGACACCTTCCTTGCCCTACTCCACTTCGAAGTACTCACTTTCTACCGAGAGTTAAGTAATCACTACACCAATCTCCTTATGGCGCGAGAAGCCTTCACAGCGTCGCCTCTTCTTCTCTTTTCGGTACTAGGCTAACCACCGGGTTCTTTCACTCCAAGGTGAACCACACCTACACAACGTCGCCTACCCTTTATAAGGTACTAGGCTAAGTACCTAGTTCTTTCACACCTTAGGTTAACTACACCTTCACAGCATTACTGGCGTGCCCTTTATTAGGTACTAGGCTAAGCACCTAGTTCCATTGCAATGGAGGAACTACTACCACACTACACCAACGACTAATCCCAAAAGGAGATCTACTCCTTTACAACATCAACAAGGATATCAATATCCTTGGATCTAATACTAGTCTATCTTGTACATCGAAACACACCACATCGAATGTACATCTAAGGCACCTTTCACTAATGCCTTTGACTAGATCTACAAGACACCTTTCACTAATGTCTTGTGTCTTCACTTCTAAGCATCTTTTCTAATGCTTCTTTGTCTTGACTTCTAAGCACCTTTCACTAATGCTTCTTTGTCTTGAATTCTAAGCACCTACCACAAGTGCTTTATCCTATAGACGATAGATACCCTTCACTAATATCTTGGTCTTGACTCTTGAGACATCTTTCACTAATGTCTTCAACACTACACTTCTTTGAAGGAATCATCAACAAGAAGACTTGTTAGCCTTGATGATGAGGAAGCATGGCAACTCATGGACTTGAGCTTGCTCGACTTCAAAGGTGGTGATCTTGCCTTTAAGAAGAACCTAAAAGATCACATAAAAACAAAACTACAAACATAGATCTCTTGGATCTAAGGTTAGTGAGATTTAACTTCGGGTGGGAAAGTGTGTTAGAGAGGGGTTGAAAAGGGGTGAGAAATAATGAAGAAATGGCTCACTATTTATAGAGGAAAAATTCTACTGTTCCCCGGATCCACGGATCCCTACCACAAGGGATCCGGCTAGCACAAAGCTAGGGATCTGTGGTACGCTCCTCTTTACCCATGGGTATTTTTGGTTATGAGTCATGGGTCATGGGTTATGGGTTGATCCATGATTTTCTTTCTAGATACAATGAACTTGGTTAAGTGGTATAAATAAAACCATGGGTTATGGGTCAATACCATTTGCTAGTTTATTACCCATTTTAGTATTTACATGTTTTTACCCATTTTAGTATATACATGTTTTACCCATTTTAGTATACTTAGATTAAGTATGTGTTAACCCAATATGTAAACATTAGTTGTTGTACATATATATCTAAATCATAAAATCACTTAGCTTGTTTTAGTGTTTTATGTGAAAACGTAAGTGTGTTAGAAAACTATTAACTCAAACTATTTACGTACTTTATTTGTTTCGTTAAAATGATTTTACGTTTGTTATAGACAAAACATTAGAAGATCATAAAATATAAATAAACGTTTTTACGGCTTATTTGTATTAACACATTACCCAAGTACTTGCAAGGAAATTGGGATTGAAATGACAAGGGGTTGTAACTCTCACGAACTTTCAGTAAGTCTAAGCACAAGTACTATGGAACCAGGAGCTATCTTAGGGTAGTTGTATTTGGAGAGAAAAGATGGTGTGTGTGTGTGTGTTTAAAAATTTACAAGCTTAAATCTTTCACTCCATCTCTTATGCTATTTATACAAGTATGAGTATTAACTTTATCCTAAGTGACAAACTGACATCTTACGGAAGACAAAATCTTGAAGTATTTTGTCTCTTTAAAGACTATATTAAGTAAGAGATAAAATTTGCTCCATAAGTCGGTGATGATGCGAGGCGATAGTTTGCCATTCAGGAAAGTTGACTTTGGTTGATAGGAATTCGTCTTATCGATTCAAACTTATCCGCTCATTCTTAGGTCTTCATTACCTTGGTCTTCTACTTCAGTTTGTCTTGAGTGTAAGTAGTTGGTGAGGAGTTTAGGGATTGGTGAGTTAGTGTCATCACTCACCTGAATCCACCATCTTCTTCTTGACTCGGTCTTCACCCCAAGTTCCATGCGGGTGGAGAGACTTGTTCTTCGCCTCTCTTGAGTATCACGAAGATGGCTCACTAAGAGACTATGCACTTTCGGTGACTCCTTTGTTAGTGTTTAACGGTCTAAACACTTAGGGTATTTTCTATTCAAATCCTATACTTAAGGGGTTTGGTGTTTCTTGAACCCAACAAATTGTCTTACGATTCCATTATAGTGGATGATGAAGATTGCATTGAAATGTAAAATCGAACAACTTACTGCATTTTATATCTCACACATTACTAGCCAAATTTCGGAACTACTAATTAAGTTGCTCATTTCTCAAACACATATAGCACATGAATTTTAAAATCTCAGTATTTGTTGAACAAGTTTTCAAAACTGGTAGAAGTTGAGTTACCTAAAATAACAATTATAAAGCATGCATGGTTAGTGTGGAAAAATAAAAGGGGGAGGGAGTTGAATAGTTTTACCGATTTTTAAAAACTTTTCTTCGAAAACAAGTATAGCAATAAGAAAGATGCAAGTAATAAAAGTAACGATAAAAACAATCGAACCATAACATAAGGATTTATAGTGGTTCAGTCTAGAAGGACTACTAATAAGAAAGATGCAAGTAATAAAAGTAACGATAAAAACAACCCGAGAGTATCATTTCACTAATCAACAAGCTCTTTTTACCAGCAGAGAAAACCTTAAACGTTGCTTACACAATATTTCTGACACTAAGCTAAATGTCAAGTTATTTCTGAGGTACAACCACTCCGTCACACTATGTATTTTAAGGACTAAATTACTAACCGATCACTACGCAAGGTTTATGGTGGTTTGATACTATAATGATGTATGATGAAGTACAATATACAATATATTGTGCAAATGAAGACTTACAGATGCTAGTAAGTCTTGAATGATGATGATGATTATTTTCTTGTTATTAAAAAGGTGTATAATCACTAAAACAAATATGAAAGAGTAATATGATGAGTATAAACTAGTAATGAGAGAATATACAGGTTTTATGATTGTAAGGGATGAAGAAAAAAAAATGGCATGTTATTTATAGCCAAACAAGTCAGGGGTGCATGGATTGCATGAACCCCTTTTAAAGAAGTCCGCCTTACAAAAGGGATCCACGACATGTAAAGAAAATCTTCAATATTTTGCGTATTGATGACATCAAATAAGGTCATATTAATAGCATCATTTATCCTATGGATATTGCTTGTTTTATATTATTTTATATAAGATTTGATACTTAATCACTTAATTTCTATCTCAAAAATTTACAAGCAATTGGTGAAAGTTAGCAATAATGGACGTGTTTTAAAGCAAATTGATTAAGTTCGATAAAGTCCACAAAACAGACAAGAATACGTCGTATCATTCTAGATAGATACGTCGTATACCAAGACTTGGACGATTGTGAAGACCATTTCCTGACTTTGAAGAATATGCCGTATACAAGTATTGGATACGCCGTATATAAAACTTTGGTCAAACAAAAGAACGAGCTTGTTTTAGTCCAGATACGCCGTATGAGCTTATCAAGATACATCGTATACATCTCAATGACTTCACCGGATTTTCAACATAATGAAGACCTGATACGCCGTATCCATCTTTATAATCTGCCGGTATCGATGAAGGCGGTGTATGAATATTCTGGAATATAATAATCTTGGACCCCACGCGAAGTTACCTCGATACGCCGTATCAGACTAATCCAATATGCCTTATCGATTGTTTTAGAAAAGTATAAATAGAAAACCTTAAAGTCTGATTTTCAGAGAGGAGAAACCACCAAGTACGAAGCCAGAGACAAAAGAAGACCAAGAAGGTCCTGCTAGTGCCATAATTCTGTAGGAGAATTCACTTAAAATTTGTTTTACTACACTATAATCGTTCGATGAGCGTATTTTTCTCTTTTGATTTATACTTGAATCTTTCTGAACATGTTATCTTGTATTATGACTGAGATTATAGGCTAATACCTGTAGGTATTAGGCAAGTTTAATGATTATTTGATGTTTTGATTTGTTCTAATTCGATAGTTTACTTAGTCGTGAGTATTGATTACGTTTATTACTTCATTAATATTGTTAACATGTTAGTGTAAGCCCTAGGTGGATAAATAATAAATTGATAATCATTAAGGTGTGTTTTATGCGGATTTTGATTAATCGTGACAGAATTATATCTGTTGAAAACTTAATACACAAATCTAGAATCTGGGGGCTGCCCAGATTTAGGTCCGATAAACGCCAGCTCGTGAGTATCGTCATTATAGGTCTTGGACTAATCAAATATCTTATATGACTAAACTTGGTTAATAGGTTTTTCTTACAATCGTCTTGACCTCTTCTTTTTATCTGTGTTTCTACTTGTGTGTGTTATCTGCCTCATTGCCTTTATAGTTTTATTAAATCTAAACCTTGTGTCAGTCTCTCAGACTGAAAAACCCTTTTGCTGCGTTAGAATTAGGTTTAGATAGACTAACTTACATAATTAAAATACTCATAGATTTAA